>JARHVA010002209.1:315000-620000 GCA_037957365.1 Torreya grandis
AAAATGGATTTGTTACAATTGTGATGATAAATGTGCTCTTTAACATAAATGCATAGAATACAAATTTCACCTCTTAGACATTGATTATCCACTAGATACTGAAAATTCTAAGGATATCACTGAGGACATAGCATAAGATGCTAATGATTTTGGGCACTCAAATTCCCCACATAAAATATCCATGCATGATTTGGTTAGAGTTACCACTCCCCAAATAATGCATGTGAAAGGGTTATTTTAAAAAATAACCACTCACTATTCTCTTCATTTTTGGCATCACTCACAACTTCATTGACCCTCAAATGGCTAAGAAAGTAGACTATTTTATACACCCTTATTCCAACTTTGAAGTAATGATTTCCAATGGAGAAACCTTACCATGCAAATGAAAGTGTTTTAATGTTCACATTTATGTGGCTAATTATAAATTTAGGGATAACATTTTTGCTTTATCCTTATGATTATATGATTTTATATTGGGCACCTAATGGTTACGCACTCTTGGACCCATTATTTGGAATTTTTATGAAATATGGATGTAGTTCACTTAGAATGGTCATTAATACACTCTATAAGGCCTTCTTCCTAGCTTCACCAATGTTATCATCTCTCACTTCATGGAAAAACTTCTTAAACATGAGTCTCATGGCATCATTTCCCAATTTTTCTCTTTACACACTACTCTTCCACTGGATTCCACCCCACATTAACATTTGTAAGATGTTTTGGTCAATCATGCAATTATCTTTGCTAAAACAATAGGATTACCACCTCTCCACCTCGAAGACCATCATATATATCTTCTTCTTAGTATTACACCTCCTAACATTTGTCTATACCACTACCTATTTCATCAAAATACTGATATTGAAAATATAGTTCATGACCTTATACAAGTAGGCATAATTTGACCCAACACTAGTCCTTATTCTTTACCTATCTTGGTCATTCATAATAAATATTATTCTTGGTGACTCTACATTGACTATCAAGACTTGAAAATTTTCACAATCAAATACAAATTCCCCATTCTAGTCATCGATGAGCTCTTTGGTACAATACATGGTGCATAATTTTTCTCTAAATTAGACCTGCACTCTAGCTATCATAAAAGGTGTGTTCATGAGGTTGACATTCCTATAACAACATTTTGTTCACATGATGGTCATTGTGTGTTCTTAGGTATGCCATTTGAGCTTACCAATGCACCCTCCACCTTCTAAATATTAATGAACCACTTATTTCAGCCATTTTTGTGGAAGTTTATCTTGGTCTTCTTTGATGACATACTCATCTACATCCACACATGGGAGGATCACCTCAACCACCTAGATACAACTTTGGGAATTCTTGGTAAAAATCACTTATGTGCTAAACATTCCAAATGTTCTTTTGGGAAATCAAAAGTCAAGTACTTGGGACATATTATTTATTCTAATGGTATTCATGTTAACCCCACCAAAATTAAAGCTATGACAACCTAGCCAACACCTTCAACACTCAAAATTATATGGGGATTGCTTTGTCTAATAAGATAATAAAAAAAATTGTCAAGGATTATGGAAAAATTATAGAACCATTAATGGTTATGCTCAATAAAAAATCCTTTATATGGTCTCCCACATCTAGTAAACCATTTGATAGCCTCAAAAAAACAATGTGCACCACCCCCATCTTTCCATGCCTAATTTCTGACATCCATTTATTATTTAGTGTGATGCATGTTTCATGGATATTAGTATGGTAATCGTGAAGTAAGGTCATCCCATTACCTTCACTAGCAAGGCACTCCCTAGGAAATTTTTTGCATAATACACCTATGAAAGGGAAATGATAGATATTCTCTATGGAGTTCAAAAATAGTGTCCATAGTTTATTGGTTGAATTTTTTTCATCAAAATGGACAACCAAATTCTTATATATTTTTTAGAGCAATGGGTATCTTCCCTTGTTCAGAAAAAATGGCTTTTTAAACTCATGGGATATGACTATGAGATCACTTACAAAAAAGGTAAGGAAAATGTAGTTGTTGATGCTCTCTCTCACCAATTTGAAGACCTAGTGCACCTTTGTGTAGTCCTTATTCCCATTTACACATGGATTTATGGTATTAAAAATGAATGGCATAATGATAACCTAACCCAAAAACTCATTCTTCAACTATCTATTGATTCATTTGCTAAACCTCACTATACATGGGATGGCCACACATTGTGATATAAAGGTCACCTTTTATTGATGGTAGGCTCCAAGTTCAAACACCCTATTTTATAGGATCTACATGCTTCCCATTTAGTTAGACACTTAGGGTTTATAAAAACATATGAGAGAGTTTTCCATAGGTTTTTTTGGCCTAGAATCAAGCAAGATATCAAAACATTTATTTCTAAATGTGATACTTCTCAATGCAACAAAGGTGAAATAGTTTCCCCACCTAGTCTACTCTAACCACTTATAATTATAACACATATTTAGATAGAAATTTCCATAGATTTTATTGTTAGCCTTACAAAATCTTAAGGAAAATCAATTATTCTTATCATAGTGGATCACCTTTCAAAATATTCTCATTTTTGTGTTCTAGCCCATCCCTACATTACCTCCACCATTGATCAGATATTCATTGATGAAATATTTTGACTCCATAGTGTTCCAACTTCTAGTATCTCAGATCATGATCCTACCTTCACAGGATAATTTTGGTAAGAATTCTTTAAGCCTTTGGGTACACATTTGAAAATGAGTTTAGGATATCATCCATAGACTAATGGCCAAACCAAAAATTGTCAATAAATGTTTGGAAAACTATCTTCATTATTTTTTCATCGAGAAAAAACATCAATGGATATAATGGTTACCTCTTACATAATGGTGGTAGAATGATTGTGACCATTATGTAATTTCCTCACCTCAAGATTTGAGATCAAAGCTTTTAAGGGGGAGGGTATGTTAGTACCTGTTGTCCTATCGATATATTTGTAGTTTATTTATTTAATAAAATGCTATGGATGTATATACTTTGTAATACATCACTCAAGTTCATTATAATAGATATAGTAGTAGAATTTAATAGTGTAATAGTAGATTAATCCCACATTCATGAGTAGTAGTTATCTAGTGATAGATTATAATAAATAAGATCTTAGTATAGTATGAATCATCCACAAATTATATTTAATTGAGCTTGATTGAAGGAGGTTTCTCCTTGAAGAGGACAATAATATTTTAATTCTATTATTATAATTTAATTCTAGTTATTTTAGTCAATATAATGTTGATATTTATAGTTTGTTTCATATATTTGCAATTAGTTTCTAGCTTGTTTAGGGAGGATCCTATCAACCTACTAGGAATATGTACATAGTTAATAGTCAAAATAACCTATATTCTTAATATCATGCCAAGTGGTAGAATATCATTAACTTTCATATTATAAGGGGTATGAAGTCATATTATAGAACTAAAGACCCCTAGGTAAGAGAGATTTTGACGTGTGTCAAAATCATAGAGATACATAACCAAAATAAAAATGCAAATTTTAAAATATAGGAAAAATCCAATACATGGGAAATAGACATGTCTTAAGGTGATGATAAATCACTCATGGTGAACAAAACATTTCCACATGGAAAAAGGCACCCACCAAAGTTGACTGACAAATTAAATTTAAAACATGAAAAAAAACCAAAATTTGTTCCATTAACTCTACATAAATTGAGAATTCAAGTGTTGTTATTTTGGAAATATATGAAAATTTCATGATTAAATGAAGTCACTCTTACCATCGATTGAATATGAAAAAACTATGAAATTGAGATATCTAGATATCAAAATCCCTATTTTTTATTCTATTAAATTTGTGAGTACCTTTAGATAACTTACAATAACTTTTAATGAAATTTATAATATAACAATGGATTATTCATCATAATTATCTTAAAATCAAACTCCTTCCCCATACACCAAAATGGGTAGGCTTGAATAGCTAGACATAGTATTTGACAAAAAAGCACTTGAATTTTGATTCCTCATTACTCAGGCATTTGGGATGTAATGCATGATGTAGAGTCATATTCAGTGCAAGCTAAGTTATTTGAAGATGAGTGAATATATATTGATGATTTTTTTATGAATCAATGCAATGGGATTTTAAAATAAGGCATAAAAATTTGAGGTAGTACCTTGCATCCATTTACTTTATTATTTATTTATTAATGATGTTATTAATGGGGATTGCCTACAATTTAGACTTCATATAAGTAAAATATAACATTTTTTGGAAACATTAGTGAAGTATTTACAACTTCCAATGATATAGTGACTTGTGATTAGGTTTTATCTAATGTTTGGTTAGAGAAAAATTTGATTGAGTGGAAACTCAAATGATGGATCAAGAAAAGATAAATATTAAACATTCAAAGTTTTATATCCTCAGTTCCCATACTCAAGTTCATGCCAAAAATTCAAATATTAATTAAATCGATGAAAATATTTTATTGTTTTCCTAACACCACTTATGTGCATGAGGAATGGGTACCTTTGTTAGACATTGTTTTGACCACTAATAAAATTGTCACACTTGGTGAAGTCATCAGTGTAAGGTTGAGGGTGCCAATGTTTTGACTTAAGAAAAGGCCCTTAGATGTTAATTTTAATGTGATGTTATTTTTAGTGGAAATAGTCATGGAGAAAATACACAATACTTACAAGCAACCCCATGAAACATCTAATAGATACATTAATAATAGATTTTGTCATGACTATTACATAATAATATGCTTATAGGTTTAAAAGGGAAATAAAAATACTTTTAGAATACATTTACCTATAATTATACAAATCCATTTATGGGCATCAAGTGCCAATGTTTTATGAGAATATAAGAACTATAGATAAAATAGGGGATTATTGGTAATACCTTGATTGTACCATAATTAGAATATAGGGAAATAGGTCACCTCCTCTGTATTTAACTCATTATGTCCCCAACAAGGTGGTAGATTAGGAAATAACACATCATATATACAATAGTTTGGATTAATATCTTGGTGCTAAACACCAAGGGTACCAACACAAAACCCCTTTTAGCATTGGTTAAATTTAGTACTCAATGAGGAAGCACCTCAATATACTTGGAAAATTCATATCCCATTATAGTTTATAAGAAGCATGATACATATATTAGGACCCTATAGGTAGTGTTAATCAATATATTAATGATCTTAGCAAAAGGGGAATTCATATTCCCTGTGGCCATAAATGTTTTAAGCATGATGAAATATTAATAAATGATCTAGATGGCCTTAAGTTATACATTAAAAAAACATAAAATGATAATGATAGTTGGATAAGAGATTCAATATAATCATTTTTATTAAAAAAAAGGAGGTAAAATGTTTTATAGAGAAATCAAATAGAGATGAAAGTTATTAATGTCCCTAGGCATAGGCTCAATCATCCCTAGAGTAGGATCAACCTCCCTTTCATCAATAGGAAGAAGCTATCCCATTGGAAAAATATACCACTAAAATGGAGGCACATCCTTAAATCAATAATAATATTCTTAAGGAACTTATGAATCCTCAACTAATGACTAAAATTCAACTCTTTACAACAAATATAAGGGCACCATCTTCTATAGGTGGGTAAGGAGGAGTAGTTTCTTTGACACCTTTTCCTCCTTTGATTATAGTTAAAGAAGTATCCATGAATTTTTCTATATTTACTTTATGACAAAGCCATCCATAGTACCACTCCTATCACCTCCAACATCCCCACCAGTGGCACTTATATTTTTAGTGCCTTCACCTCCATCTATTGTGTCTCTCTCATCCATTCCAACTTATACCAATTATTATAATACAATTTCACCTCCATTTATGCCATATGGTTGATCCCATCAACTTTAGTAAAATACCCTAATTTTACTTAGTTTCTTGTTATTAATTACTAGATGAATCTCATAAATCCTCTATTCTTTACTTTGATGGTCCAAGCAGAGGAAATACCCATAAAAGGTATATCCATTCATGGAGGTCATCTTTATGAGGAATCATAGGAAGAATATGAATATGTAATTTCATTGGTAGATTACACCAGTGGTGAGGAAGAGGATGAGTTAGAGACTATGGAGAAAGAATATCAAAAGGTCAAAATTGAGACACATTAAATAATAGAGGATACTAAGTCTGAAACAATTAAGCAAGATAAAGATAATTTAGTGGACATATGATTATTAAAACAATAAGATATACCATCCCCCACATAAAGAGAATATGTTATTATTGAAGAATAAAGTTAGGCCCTCAATAGGGTAGTTTCTTCCCTCACCTCCTCCATTATAGTTGCAGATACTAATAAAATTAATTTTTAATTTATAGGTCTAGTTATTTAACCCCTTTCTCCGTATAAGTCATTGCAATAATATTTTTTGAAAACTAAGTCACTATATAAACATTTTAATACTGAGAAAACTAAGCAACAAAATTTTAGATACTTTTATTCTTTAGTTATTTCAACCACCACTCCAATAATAAATACTCCCCATTCCCATAGAAGGAGGACTCGTTTTGAAGTCTTGGTTTTTGTTTTCATTTTGATACCCAAACACCACCTTCATCCTTGAGGCCATCTACCCAATTGGGATTTTCCATTCCGAAGTCCACTCACACTTAGTCTTCCATTATATAACTCAGGATAGAAAAAATGTGGTAGAGATTATGCCCTAGAGATACATCTAGTGATGTAATAGGGTTAGTCATCCACCTCTTTAACTTCTTATACAAATAAGTGTTTCAATGATGCTAGAATTATTTCACCACCTTATACCTTTGTAGAGACTAGTTAGCCTGAAGAAAAATAAGATGTCATTGTCCTTTATTCTATCAAAGAATTCCAAGAGAAACTAAAGGATAGAATGGGATTAGTCCTCATAGAGTTTCCAAAAATAACTACATGATTTTGTAAACAAACTTGCACTATACAGAGGGTGAGGAAAATAAAGGAACTGGATAGGAAAGGGGAAGAAATAATATTGGAATAAAGGTGTAACTTGTTCCCCTTGGAAGAAAAAAAAAGAACCACAATGACCTTGATGAGTATGAAGAGGACATTTGTAATTTCATAGACCCAACTGGGGAATCCATGAAAGAGATGTATATGATCTAGGACCAAGTGAGATAAAGGATTATATACAGGTAAATTATTTAGGCTCAAAAATAATTAGTGAAAATGTTTAGAATGCATTGCATAAATTATATAACATATTGAACATGATAAGTACTTAAAATCATGATTCAATAAGGCCCAAAACCTCATATTGACCTCTTGGAATAAGATTACATAGTCAATAAGGCCGGATTCATCACATTGGAAGTTTCATGAGAAAGTGCATGGAAAAAAAGATATTATCGGGTGATATTATGCCTTTTTACCTCCCAATTTTTCTCATTTGATAGGAGAAATAATATTTTTCTTTATGAACTATCATTAACAAGTTACATACCATAAAACCCTCATAAAACCCTTTCAAGAACCTAATGTTTGAGTTTTATTTTATAAAGCTACTAATGCACTTGTTTGATGATAAAATGACCTAAATGAATTATATAGGTCCTAATATAATTTGAGGAACCCATTAAATTGGCATTTGTGAGCCAAATGTGGTACAAAACAGGCCTAAAACTACAAGTTTGTGTTTCTTTTTATGTACTTTGACTAAATGATAACTAATTGATCATCTTGAGATCACCTATGAATTTGGGAAGACATTTTAAAATTATTTACAATATTTTATAAGAGGTGACAAGGTGACTTTAAACTTTCCAACCAATTACAAAGGACTGGAGAATAGAACATGAAGGGTTTGAAGACACTTAATAGAGCATGATTATCCCATACAACATCAATATGGAATGTTCTCAAACACATGCACAGTGTCAAGGAGACCAAAATAAGAAGGAAAATTGTCATTTATTAATAAATAAAGAGGTTTTAGTTTCAATAAGTCTTGATGAGTCATCAAGTAAGACAAGATAACCTACACCATCTTGAAGGCTATCATTAACAAAATATGCTAACACATGTTGATGATGAAATCATTAGACTATTCCTCACTCTTTGCCTTCCTTGTAACTACCTAATGAGTGTTGGGAAGACATAATTGGTTCTTGAAGCCTCACTTTTTTTATCTCTATTATTCTTTATATGTACTATCTTATTTGGCATCATTTGGAGCCTTCCACTATGATTATGGTGAAGCCCTACTCTTTTGTATGCCCTTGATCCATAAATGATTATTTTTAACTCCTATAATTATATGTTATGTGGATATATTAATGGTTAATCTAATAATGTGGAGACTTGGTTCACCTTGGTTTGTTTTCATATGCTTATTGCATCCATTTAGTTGTATTCTCTATTGTAGGTTGTAAAGAGTGTCATTAGGGGTCCCATGTGAGTTATAACTAGAAAGTATCTTCCATCATAATTTTATATTATGTTACATATATACAAATCACTGATGTAATAGGTTCATCATAGGAAAATTTTATATTCTTATAGTCCATAGGTCATGGTACACATACAAATTAGGGGTAGTGGTCATGAAATTTGGGTATCACCTCCCTAGTTCATAGTTTACTTCTCTCTTTTCCTTGAAAGTTATTGGATTATTGATTGGTCATAAGCGATGCATCAATGGATATATTAATTATCTAGAGTTTTAATCTATTCATTAGGTCACCCACAACCTAGGATTGTTTTCATGTGTATATTAAATGAGAGGACTTGAAACACCCTCTCAAAGGGTGAAAATTTAAGCTATAAAAGGTCACTAAGTATTTATTTATTCATCTGATTTTTCACCCTCCTTTTTTGTAACTTTTTCATTATTTGAAGATCTATTTCCTATTTGGTGTCTCACAATGCCTTATAAAATAGGATAAAAATTTAGACACTCAATTCTCACCACTCTCATGTCAAAATTGCAATTAGAATGATTTCTATAAATAATCCACAAATAAATGAACATCCTAATTTAAATCACACATTAGACATAAATGTTTCAAATTACATAGGTGCATCCCTAATTAGATAAATGTATCATATGTTATTAACACCTTATTATAATTCATCCTTAGGTAAGGGGATACTTTCAAAGTGATGAATTCAATCAATTAAATAAGTTAGTTAAATATCTCTCAAAATGGCATAAAAGCTAATTGGTATTAATTGGGTAATCAAATCAAATTGAAATTCTAAATTCTCCCTAAGTGAAAAATTCATGGAATTAGAAAATACTAGAATTATGAAAATCAAAATATTCAAAAAATATATGAAATGATGACATCATAACAAATATTAAGAATGATGACATCAAAATGATTGATTTAACTATTTTGGGAATATTAGCATCTTATTCTTAATTTAGTTAAGGGTTTTAGCTGATTAAATTAGTAAATAATATTTCAATAATTTAACTAATGATTTTTATAGTTTAACTATATTTTTAACCTTTCTAGAAATATCAATAAACATGAAGAAATTAAGACTTAGCTAAAAATAGGATGAGACGATTGAGATAGTGTCTAGAATTTGTTATGTAAGATTGGGATAGTATTGCAAATCAAGATCTAGCTTTAATTTTGTGAAAGGACATGAGTGCCAAAATAGGACACCCTAGGGTTTGATGCTATAGTCCTTTTCTACTTTTATTATCCAAACTACCCATAGAGACCTAAGTTTTCTAGGTTTTTTCACTATCCCTATATGAGCTTGCTTGTGAAATCTCAATTACTAAAAGTATACAGAACTTCATATAGAGCTGATTTAATCTTCAAACCCTAAAATCCATTATAATTTGATAAATTTTGATAAATAATGGGGTTTAGTGTGTTTAATATGCACTAAACATGTATCCACCCCTTATGTAGGCATGTTGCTTACATACCAATACTTCTAAGATGGATCAAGCCATATGTAGTTCTTCTACTTGATGTGATTTGTCAAACAATGTTATGCCAATGAAAAAATACTAAAATGAGTGTGTTTAAGGTGGATAGGGACTAATGTGAGGATCTAGATATGTGTGTTGTTGTATTGAATGGTTGTATGCAGAGAATAGGGAAATTTGCCTTAGTGCTCTTGCTTGTATTCTTTTTTTATTTGTGATATTTGCCAAATCCTTATAAATGAACTTTGAATGGGATTTTATAGAGTTTTATTTGTCATAGGTCAAATGTATTCATGTTAAGATAACATGATGAAGGATAAGAACTAAATATAAATGACCATTAGAGATAAAAACACAATTGGATAAGAGTGCTGAAATTAAACACCCTAGCATCTGGCATTATTGTCCTACTTGGGTGATATTTTCCTATAGGTGTGAATCCTAGGGGGATGGAATTAGCATGGAAATTATAGCTTGGTTAAGATATAATCATGTTTTTAAAGTTTACTGATGATTAATAATAATAAAAAAGTTTTCTAAAAGGGTTCTAAGAGCATGCAAGAGGGACCTATGGGTTGGGTGTCACAATCCACACTCAAGCTACCAAATTTGATATTTTATATGACTACATCCACCCCACCTTTATTCTAGTGATGTAACAAAGTGAAATATTGGGATAAAGGAAAAGTATAAAGTGTACCTAAACTTACCTTCTAGGGTGAAGCTCATGAAGCTATGCGATGATGGGTATGCATAAAGAGAGCATTTCTTAAAGTGTAAATCTACAAAAAAAATTAGGATTAGATTAGTTCTTACTAGATACTCTATGTCTAAAGTACAAATATACAAAATCTAGATAAAAGAGAGAGGAAGAGAAAGGAATTAATACACCTTACCAAGTACGTAAACCAATAATCATAATAGTAAGCGATGTTCGGTGATACTAAGTGGTTTTATGTGATGTGTTGAATGATATTGTATGAAGAGTAATATCATGAATAGAGCTAAGTGCTCAATTCCTTGAGAGTTGATAAATAATGTAAAGGCTATCCATTTAGCTTCATCATTTCCCACTAAGTGAATCTATATGATCATGCATGTGTTAATCAATGTTTGGACTATGTGTCCAATACCTCTAAGTAGGTGGATCAAGAATATAAAAGCTAGCTATTCCTTTCGCTCCATCATTGCCTCATGAAGTGAAGCTATGAACTAATACTGGTATGAAACATGTGTCATATGAGATGGATACTTAATCTCATGAATTTTCTATAATATAAAAATGTAGCATAGATAACTAAATGTGTTTTATAAACTAGGCCACTCTTGGCCACTCAAAAAAGGTAGAGATTAGGCTTGTATTAAATCCACTCTAAAATCAATCAATAAGCTTATGTGGAAGCCACTTGATAATGATTCCAACCACCTATAGATGAAATAAATCATGCAACTACTAAGAATACCTAGGTAATGTAATAAACTTAAAAATAAAAGAAGTTAAATGTGCCATGCACATTACCCCCATTCACTAGTGTATATAACATGGATTCTATTCTAGAAGTTATACCAATTTCCTAATATAGAACTAGAATTGATAACCATCATACCATGCATGATGCCCCCTATATCAAGATTATCTAATTAAAATTATACTAAAACTATTGATTTTAACTAAACTATTGCTAACAAAACTATAATTGGTCTTACCGTTCTATCTATTGCTAGAATTTTTTATTTTTTATCAACTATCTAGATAGTAGAACTAAAATAGGACACCCTACTATCCAACATTATATTCCAATGTTGGTGCTCTTATCATATGATAATTATGATAATTTTTCTTTAATTATCACTCTCTATCTACTCTCTTCTACCTGGTTTGAAGTTTGAATACTATTCTAGGTATTCTAAAAATTGATTTTTTTACTGATAAAAGTTATGATCTTTGTGACAAAATCCTTTTTTATTTCTCCCTCTTTTGAAGGTGGGAATTAAGACCCTATAATGACTATCCTTAGAAGAAAGATCCTACAGTGTGTTATGCTATGAAAATACATGATATAATATTGATAATTAACAAGATATCTCAAGATATAATATAGTTTGTATGAGATATTATAAGATCAATAGGAGTATGCCTAGATAGATATAACAATATAATAGGATGTGTAATATAATGAACAAGAACTAGAAGTCTGGTTAGTTATTAGTTGTTAGTTGTCAAGGAGGGATGGAGCATGATGTCTATCAAGGCATCCAAGAAAGAAAGATAATTCATGATGTTGATCATGGCATTGTAAATAGTTGAAAAGCAATCAAGTAACAAGCACACAAGGCAAGAATCAAGAATCATACAAGAGTGGACAAGGGTCCAAAAAAACAAGGGACATGGGCACATGTCACTCAAACTAGAAATCAATCATACAAGGCTTGTTCAAATGCCACATACACATACAATTTAGACAATCAATATTGACATAAGGGCCACAAGCAAATAAAATATTACAAGTAAAGGACATGGGCAAATGTCATAAGGCAACCACAAGAATAAAAGCAAAGGATATTGGTAAATCATAACTAAGAAATGTAATCACATCTAGATATGTAAAGCAAGAAAAAAAAGGCATGTAAAAGCTAGAAAGAAAATAATATCTAAATAATCAAAGCAAGAAGTAATGTATGTCAATACTATAAATATTATTGTATCTAACTAATCAAATCAAAAAGTGAAAGTATACAAGACATGTAGTACAAGACTAGGTATATGCTAAGAAATACACAAGTGTTATATACTAGTGAGTGTCAATACACTAATCTATGTAAGCTAGTAGGTAATTTACATCAACATGATAAATAGAGTGTGTGGTGTAGGAATGACATAACCTAGATGGTATAGTCATGTAGAATATGCCCCTAGTGGGTACATATATCAATGTATGTTTCAAATATACTAAGTAGGATTCCTCGTTATTGGATGGAGTAAAGTAATCAACGATCTAGAAGTCACTACACACACTCAAAGAAGATCAAGTGAAGCATGGTAATGTAGATAAATAAAAAAACAATAGCATAAAATATAAAATTTAAGTCTAGCATGGTACTATAAATGCAAAGCATGGATAATGCATACAATTGAATTATTTTTGTGCTTTTGAATTACTTGAATGTTTTTAGAGTGTTTTTGGAATATTTGAATGCTTTTCTATTTTTTATATAAGCTATGTACAATCAAGTATTAGGATACTATACAAGAAACACTAAGAAACTATGTACAAGTAAAAAGAAACTATGTACAAACAATAAGAAGAAATGATACTACTTGATGAGACTCGTAAGAGACCCCCTATCATGGTGTCCTATATCAAAAAAAGGAATCATGAATGATTGTGAAGCATGAGGGAATAAATGTGAATATGAATATAAATATTTGGATGCATTATCAGTATCTTGGAAATCATAATAATCTATATTGTTCCATGCATCATTATCATCTTAATTTTGAACAAATGGAATGCTAGTGTTGACTTTTATTGTATCTTGATATTTTCCTTTGATAAATTATGTTTGTGAATGATTTTTCTTGGGATTTTAAATAAATCCCAAACCTTGATGACAAACATTATCAACTGGTAGAATAGGAGTAGTGATAAATTGAGCATGATTTCCCAACCCCTAACCTTGATAATCAAACTATTATAGGTATTTTTGACCAAACCCATATTGATTTGAAAGTTGAGCCTCATTTTGGAGAGGTAGTTTGGATTTTTTTGTGTTTTTCTTGTGCTTGTGCTTGTGGTATTGTTTATTGATCTGATTTTACTTTTTGATCCTTTTATTGTCCTGAGGTATGCTTTGGTAACCACATTTGTAATATTTCTAGATTTGACCCTTTTTGAATGTGTTCCTATGTCACTATGGATTTCTTGACTGATTTACCTTATATAAGGTCCCCATTATAAATTATGCATTGTATATTTTATTTAATGCCCAACATGAATCTGTGTGATGATCATGTATTCTATGATATGCACAATAATATCTATATCTTCTCATTAGATGTAGAGAAGGTAATTTGATCAACTTATATCTAATCATTTCCCTTAGTACCTCACTTAAACTATTATTCAATATTTGAATGCTTTTTGAATCACTAGTTGTAAAGTTACTTTGTTGTGATTTCTTGATTTGATATGTAACATTGCTTACAACCAATTGACTAGGTGAAGGTGCATATATATGATTGACACTAAGATGCCTTTGAGGCTTTTGTATTATAATATAATTTTATAATGTTGTGATATTTTCATGTAATAGCTAATTTTACATTTGTAAATCATAAATTAATTGGATCATACTAGTGAATTGATCCCTTAGAGTCTCACAATTGGGGTCAAAATTGTGATTTGGTGAGATGTGGTTCTAATGAAATGTTGTAAGGCTACATGATTGTTGTTTAAGAAAGTAGAAAAAAATTCATCTGCTAGGATTATCTAAATAGGACTTTTTGAAGAGTGAGAGGAGTATACAGGTTTGGAAATGTGTTACATGGATGGAGAAGTGGAAGAGATTGGTTGACTTGGTGGTGAGTTTTGTTCCTCAAGGTTCCTTCACTATTGGTGAGTAAGAACCATATGAAAAAATGAGAAAGGAATGATATGTTCTCACTTCTCAAAATAAAGAACAATAAAAAAATATTCTAGGAAAATAATGCATTCACTAAGAGCATGTTAAGTCATAGGATTTTTTTAATCTCTCTTTTGGCTTATGCCTTAGAAACATGTGAAGAGAAAATTGGCTTGAATAGGTCCTAGAGAGCACTATATGTTTGGTTTTGGGTTATGTTTAGGTGCTAGAAAAGAATTTTGTATTAGATTAGGTATGTGGCTTGATACTTGGGAATTTTTCCCCTCACATCACAATCCCATAGCCATTATGGGTGCTTAGCCTTTATACCATTTATCTAGAGATTATACTCAACTAGAGAGTTGAGTTGGTTATCCCCTCAATGATTAAATCCAAGTATAATAATTGGGAAAGGGTAAGATAATTTGCTAGGTGATGAAATCCTATTCGAGCTTTGTCTTACATGTGTTTGATGTTTTTTTTAGTACAAATGGTTTATTTTTTGTAACATTGGTACACTATTGTTAATTTAATTTTCTTAAATTAAACTAGATGAGCTAATTAAACAAGTAATCAAACTATGTCTGCAAGTTTATTTTCAATCCCAAAGGAATTTTTCTTTTCTTTTTTTCTTTTAATGAATACAAACTAAATACAACCTAAGTGCAAGATGATAATGTAATTACTAATCCTAGGATGATTTATTTTTAGTTTCCCCTTTTATAAATGCAATAAAATAAGAATTAACTTTTTATAAAAAAAATCAACTGAAAGTGTAACTAAAATGCAAGAATGAACACTTGGTGTGTATAGAATGCAACTAAATAATTTTTTCACTAATGAAAATAAATAAAATTTCACGTATGCAACTATAAATGTCCTAAAATTCCTAATGAACCCAATAAAACTTAAGGGTCCTACTAGGTGTGCCAAAATGTTTCTAATTTTTTTCTTTTTTGCTTAATTTAAAAAGAAAGAAACTAATGAAGAAGGGTGTGTAGAAAAATACCTGTTGAATGTGCATGCATTAGATCCAAGTGATTTTGGATATATATTATTTTTATTAGGATTATTAATTTCAAATAAGAAAAAAAATACCACAAAACTTGTTTTTTGGACAAGTAGAAAGGTGGATTGCCTAGCATGAGCTAGATCCTAGAACCGAAAGCTTTCTAGGAGGCTATCAATCCACCTCATTTAAACACTTAAGTTGATAGATAAAAATGAAATTATTTTACATAAAATGATATAAAAATGAATATAAATAAATCAAATAAAAAAAATTAGTTAATAAAATTAAATACTTTGTTAAGATGGCTAAAATAAACCAGCTAATTTGAACAATGCTAATGCTGAAAATTGGTTAAAACAAAGTTGTGGTTTTTAGTTTGGGTTGATTAAAAAGGGTCAAAAATATAGTTTGATTTGGGTTGTTAAATTATCAAGGTGATAAAATTAAAATGGGTAAATGATGGTCAAGAAATAAAAATGGGTAAATGGTGGTCAAGAAGGTGAAAAGGGAAAATGTTAGTGAGGAAGCCAAAAGATGTTAAATGGTGCCCAAGAAGGCAAAAAGGGGGTAGAAGGTAAAATATGTAAGAATACAAAGGGATAAAGGAAATAATGGTGAAGGGATTCAGGAGGTAAAGATAAGGAAGACCAAAGTGAAATAAATAAACTAAAATTAAATAAACAAAATCAAATTAAAATGTTACCTTTCAGGCTTTGAGGAGAATGTTGATGTTGATGACTTATTGAAGATAATGATGTTGAAGAAGTCTTGAAGGAATTTTGGTATATTTTTGTTTCTTTGATATTTTATCATCAAATATTATGATGACCTCTTTCTCAAGTGGATGACGTCCTCCAAAATTAAAAAACTTGAAACAAGAATGCTTTAACCAAAAACAACTTTTTCCTGTGAAGGAAAAAGGGGTATTTATAGCATTTATTGTGAAGAACCATACCAAAAGATGAAATAGTAGAAGTATGGAATCATTTTTCAAGTGGGATCATAAATTATAAAGTGATAATTATTTTTTTAATCCCACATTATTCATTTGTCTCTCACCTTGCACATGAGTCCAATTTGGAGTGGGATTCATGTACATGGGCTCAAATGAGGTGAAACAATTTTTAACCAAGATATTTGGTCTTTTAGATAAGTTCCCCATAAATTTTAGAATGATTTTCCATGTGATTTCATGATTTTTCATGAAATATAAGTGGGTAAGATTCACACTTAACCAATAGGTCTTCCACTTGGTTGGTTTGTCTCCCAACTTGCTAAAGAGTCCAAAATGGAGAGAGAATCATGTACATGGGCTCATATGGGTTCAAAATACATTCCACCACTCAATTACATATTTTGGATAAGTTTAAAATTAAATTTTGAACCATTATCAATGCATGATGACAAAAACATTTGTTTAATGATGACCCCATAGGAAAAAATGCACCATATTCCAAAAGAGGGGCCCTATGGTGTTGAATGATGTCATGAGGCACCTTAGGGGAAATTACTAGGTGGGGTATGATGTCCCACCTAAAGAGAACTCAATTCCATGCCATATCACTTTTCATATCACCTTCCATTTTTATTCCCATGTCACTTACCATGTCATCATGAATAGTGACAGTGGGTCCCTCTATGAATAGTGATAGTGAATAATTTTTATATATAATACTTTCGTATAATAATTTTGAATAGTTCTATGTGAATAGGAAAATATTGATTTGATTAGGTTAATATGGGTTATTTAAGGGTTAAAAAGGTTTTAGGGGGTCTCAAGTCATTCAATCATCAAAAATTATAAGTGTACAGTTTTCTAGTGTCTACATTTTACCCCTTTTTATTATGTAGCTTTGAATTAACAAGCTGTAAAACAAAAATAGATCACTTAGTTGAAGGTCAATATTCCCTAAGTATGGAAGGAGGTATTCCCTCTCAAACTAAGAATCGATGAGGTAAAGTATAATCATGTATAGATTTGATAAGTGGTTGGTGGGGATGCAATAGGTGGTGCCACAAGGTAGTTGGGTATTTGAGACACAAACATGCACACAAAATATGACTAAGTATGGTAGCCAAGATCACACATGAACTAAATTTTCCAACGTTGGTTAATTTAAGTTTGGGTCTAGAGTAACATATGTCAGGGGTAACTAGTCTACAACATTAGTCATAGTTGATCAAGTTATGCCTATCAAGCGATCTAGATAGGGTCAAGGTTGGTTGTAAGTATCTAAGGTAGAAAATATTCCTATGAAACAACCTAAATGGTCAAGTCATGGAAAAATGCAACATGGCAAGGTTTTTTAATGTGGTAAAAATGGCCTAGGCAAGGTGGTCACAAAAAAATTGAGTAGTTTGGGTTTAAATGACCAATGTCGATGTGGACATGGTAGACTGGTCAGTTGGTTAGAGAGAGTGGTTTGCATGGGTTGAGGTAGGGGGTGGCTAAGCTAACTCCATATGCACTAGGAAAGTGGATGTTGCCTACATTATTTCATGGATGTGATATCTAATTAAACTTGAGTCCAAATGTAGTTCTCAATGGAGTTTAGATGGGCTACCCAAATGTAATATACCACATGGTTAGGTTAGGGTTGATAGTTGGATAACAATGAGGTGTCATGTTGTAGATTGGTGAATAGTCACTATTATGTAGACTAATTACCCATTGAATACTAGATTTTGGATTTTGATTAACATTAATTATCAACGTAGGGTACATACACTTTTCAAGGATGTTAGCACTATATATGCATTATTGATTCATAAATTAACTTGTTTTACTAGTTTCATTACAATGAACTTATGTTGAATTTACCAAATAGTTATACTATGAAACTATTATGATAGAAATATATAAATACTTCACACTTATAATTTACACATACATTACACTTTATATAATCAGATTAATAATGAAATCTATTTACACACTCTTAACTAAGGAGGGTTATGATCTTCACTACAACTCATTCTGAGGGGGCCCTTCCTCATTCAGAACTAAGTTCCAATCCTTCTCTAATAGATTTTTAAAAAATTATTATAGAATCCACTTTCTCATTACTCAAATCTATAGCAATTAAAGACTACTACAAAATATTACAATGCAATGACTTCTATAGTTCTATTAACTATCTAATCTAGGTTATACCATTAAATATAGTAATAAGTGTGTTAATTTCTAACCAAAGACACTAAACTAGGAAAAATATAAATACTTTAGAAACTATCACAGTCAACCTTCAAGTGGTTATTAATTGAATTTACTTGCTTTAGGCTTGACTAGGTTAAGGACAAGGTATACTATTTTTCTATTTTATTTCCTTTTGTCTCCTTCCTATTATCATTATATTTCTCATCTTTAGCAACACATTCAAATTTTCTTGCATGTAGGGAGTCCGTACAATAGCTATGGTCCTTTTCAATCATTCATTTGATTCCCAAGTTAGTTGGATGTGTTCTTAAGATCTAATCACAATAATATCTCTATTTTGTATAGTGCTTATGGGCAACCTATAGGTCAAACCTATAGTTGTTGTGGGAAATCTATAGTGGCTATGAGAAACCTATAGGTAAAGCCTATAGTTGTCATAGGTAACCTACAATGGCTATTATTTTCCTATAGGTGGATCCTACAATTGTTGTGGTAATCCTATAGTGACTACAGGTAGCCTATAGGTGGATCCTATAGTTGTTATAGGTAACATGTAGGTGGAGCCTACATTTTCTATGAGAAACCTATAAGATTTATGTTCAAATGAGATCCTACATTATTACATTATCCTTTAAATGTGTGTTAAATAAAGTTACACAAGTTTAATCTAGTTAAGGAAAAAACATTATTAATTCATAACATAACATATATATATCAAATGCACACACAAAATTAGAAACTCATTCATTCATTTATAGAGACATTGACAATTATGTGGATTTACATAGAAAAATATATATACTAGGTATGGATGAGGCTAAAAAATAGAGTAATTGGTGGCCTCATCACACCCCCTACTTAACCTCTTGCTTAACCTTGAGCAAGACTTGGCTACATTTTTAAACCATAATTTTTTTAAAAAAAAATCAAGGGGATCAGGGTAGCCTAGCCCTTCGAGGATATAGAATCCTTTAGCATCATCAATGTTCTCCCATCTTTTCTTCTCAACCTCGCTATTAGCTAGGACCTTTCCCTCTCAGTTAGGACTTATGAACCAAAACAAAGGAGGATGAAACATCAATCCTAACCATTTCACCCTTCTCTTCCTAACAATCTTAATATACATGTATACTCTGTGTATGGCTTCCCTAAGGTTTTGAGGGGAGTAATTTTCCTTTCTTTTTAAATCATTAGAGAATTCTACCCATCTATGAGAACAAGAAAGAAAAATTTGCTTGCCATATCCTTCCATAAGACTCAAATAATTATTCTAAATTTATACTTGTTTCTTGATAACCCATTCTTATGGAGTACTTGAGTTCATGAAGGAGATCCATTTCTATATTATAACATCTAGATCACTTGATTCACCCCTAATCATCATGGTAGATTTTTTTTCTTTTTCCTGATAATCTTCCACTTGTTTCCTTCTTCCTATTTCATTAAGAACATTTGAAGAAAATGCATTTAGCTAAACATCCCTTAAGTAGATGTTTGGATTCCAATCTGCATTACAAGGTATAATATATTAGTAGATGTAAAACTCACTTAACTAAGCTTAGAAGTCATGATCAACATGTATATATATACTTCAAATAAATATTTGGGGTCAAAAAACATGTACGATTAATCATTATAGATCTTATCGTATCTGAATTTAAACCATCTCTCTTATAAGTAGACTGCATACACCCTAGAAGGTGGTCTACACCCCATTAACATTTCAATGGTTTCATTCATTCTTTTAATCTTTTCCTTCAAATACTTGATAATAGTTTTATTTATTTCCAATTTTTATTCCAAGTCTACTTGTTGTTCTCTAGTTTCAACACATACTTTAAATCTTTTGACTAACTTCTTGTAGTGAGTTTCATCATCACAAAATTGTTATTTAATAAAATGCATGAGGTCATTAATTTCTATAGGTTTGATAGCTGAATGATCCACATCAATAACTTCTTCTATTATAGGCATTTTTGTAGTAGGCAATGGAGGAGGAAATCTATGGTAGAAGGGTACCAAAGCTAGAGCATAATCTATTGTAATTGCTTCTATGGCTAAGGTAGATGAAGTTTCTACAGGTTCCTCCAAGGAAGTTGTCATAGGTTTTTTCAATACCTTTTATTTATCCATAGAAGGTTATATAAAATCTACTACTCCTATAAGTGTTTCAATGACTCTTTTTACTTTTAATTATATTATTTCATTCCTCAACCTATATATCTCTTTCATATATTGTTATAATGTTTGGAACTCTTGGGCATGGAGAAATATCTCTTGTTCTACTTCTCTTTCCATAATTTTTTCTTTAATCACTTCCTCTTTTACTGCAAGCTGATATACCATTATCAATTATTCTTCTATATACCTATTGTTTCTTAATAGAGAAATGTCTTCTTAAGTAAATTTGGATGGCTAGGGTGACTTTTATTCTTCTTCCTTGGTATACTCTTCATCAGTAGACCATTCTTTAATTTCAAACCCATCAAGGATCTTCCAAAACCTAGTCTCTTTCTTTGGATTTTCATCCTCATTGATGTCTATGGGTGAGGAGGATTGTAGTTTTATTTTGCTTCTTAATTCTTTAAGATATCCTAGGAGGAGGTATCCTTCTTGATACAATGCATTTTTTTCTTCAATTTTCATCTTCCATTTAGGAGGGGTGGCTGATGGAATTTTGTCTTCCCATGTAGTAGTTGATGGAAGCACTTCCTCTTGTCCTTAAGAAGCCATGGTGGAAAGATCAATTTTTGGTGAGGAGATAGTGGGAGAAGGAATATTTGTTGTTTACTTACCTCTTCTATGTCAGAAGGAGGTATGACTATTTTCTTTCTCTTTCTTCTGCCCATATAAATTTTAGATGGACCCTCAGTAATTACAAGTTGACTAGTAGCACTAGTGCCCACAACTTCTTCTTATACAATCTGTTGGGCCTGCTCCTTAGGGAGTTCCTTCTCATTATTACCATCTTATTTTTGAGTTTCATTATTCCATAGGGATGAAAATTATTCCCAACTTAGATCAGGTCTGACAAAGTTTATTCTATGTTTAGATATCAGCCATATTAGGCAATGATGGGATAAGGCTATTTCAGTACCCTTCTAGTATTCTTTGGACATCCTTTTTTGAATGTTTCATAAGTGATTTGGAACATTAATGGTTTTATAATGCCTTAAATAATTAAAAAATTTAAATTGAAGTGTATAAATTAGGGAATACCTTCCTTCATAGGTCATATATCTGATGATATATGAGGCTACCTCCCTCTAGGATGTAGGTAAGCTATGTCTTTCCACACCAATTTTATTTAGTACTAATCTTTAATTTCTATGAAAAAACTATTATCTATCTTCTTGACCATTGGGTTTATCTTTCCAATTCTCTTCTATACTCGGTAGCCTAGTTTCCTAACTCACTAGTTCTTTAGTGATTGAGAATGTGATGCCATGTACGGTATCTTGGTTTATAGTAAAATATCTAATAAATTCCCTAGAAAGAGGTTATAAAAAATGTTACAATTTCTCAAAATAGGTGGTCCAACTAGCTCTATTAAAAATAACCAAATTGGTTTGGTCTCCCTGAAGTTGCCTATGATACATGAGTTATCTCCTCACAACTAACCCTCCCATTTTGCTAAGTTTAGATTTTTTGCTAATCCTTTCAAGAAATAATAGGCAACACACTTTTTTTGGATTATAGAAAACCACCTATATAAAATTAGGGTTTTTTTTAGCAATGGAGGTTTATGGTTGTAGGTTTTAGGTTACAGGTTATAGGGTTATTTTAGCATTATGTTAATGGGTGTACTTGTAAGGAAAAGCAATGAAATTGATTAATTTTCCTATAGGGTATTATGGATTTATTTTATCATTTATTTCCACACATTTGGATCCTATTAGTGCATGATATTCTCACCTGTAGCATCCTTCCCCCCCCATGGGAGCTATCACATGTCCTCAAATGATATGGAGTGAACAGGATGGAAGGGATATAATGTGGTCATAATTAGGGGTATAAGTGTCAGTTGGGAAGTTATCATGTGGTTTTAACTGAGAGTTGAGTGGTATTAAATGAATGACATTTTTCATGATTTGATATGTTTTTTAATATCTTACATGCTATATTAAAATAATGAATACATTCTAATGATAAAAATATATTGCATACATTTTTTAATGATTTACCAAAGGTTACGTCAAGGATATGCATGTGAGTTTTTTCATGAAAGTGATTTGATGAAATTTAATTATTGTGCTTGTATTTATAACTAGACTGAAGTGGGGCCCTTTTGAATAAATGATGAGATCATAGGATGTTAGGATTCAATGGTGCCCTCAGCTCACTTGCATGTGTGTCATGATAACCTATATGTACATTATTACATATTTGGATGATCCATATTAGGTGTTACATGAACATGGAAGGGGGTATTTGAAGGTGTTTTTACTTTGTCATCTTCCATTACATGAGCCTGCATGATTTGTCTCTATGTTGTCTTACTACCTATAGATTTTGTCTAGTGACTCTACCCTATTATTCAAGGGTAGGCTTGAGAATTTTTTTGACTTTTCTACTCTAATCCTTCTTCATTCCTCCTCTGTCTAGTCTAGTGTCTTCCATGTATGTTTAAAATCTCATAGCCAAGGCCATAGCTTAGAGTTTGGGAATAACCATCTTGTATATGCTTACAGTCATGTTAGGGTATGCCTGCAACAACTATAGATGGTGCCCATAATAGGTAGAAGGTTATGTTCAGCTATGATAAAAGTGCCTAAAACAACTACAAAAGAACCCATAACAATTAAAGGAGATACCTATTGTAGCAACAAAAGAGACTGTAGCAATTGAAGGGGGGTGATCAGTTTGCTTAGAATGATTGTTTATTTTTCATTTTTTCTAATTTTTACCCCTAAATAGGTAGCAAGTTGGTTTTTTATTTAGTCCCATTTTATAGTTCTAAGCAGCTATTAGGCTATTTTTCTACCTAAAAACTACAAATAATGCCCAAAAATAGGTTTTCATTGTTGATCTTTTTACTCTAACTATTGCTTGTAGTAGAATGTTTATTCTGGGTCCTTTGCAAGTCAACAATGAGGGTGACTAGTCAAGGACCAAGTAAAGGTCTAAATATTCATGTCAAAGGAGGTCTAAGATGTCTTTCTCTCCTTCTTCATCTATGTTTTTTCTAGTTCTTTATTTGTCTGGTAAGACATCATACTAATCCAGTACATCATCGTATCCATTTTGTAATTGTGTATGTATGTGCTTGGAAAACTCCTGAGTGACTGACTTTTTGTACACCTTCAATCTATGGCCAATGACCACAAGACATAATATTACCAGAGTAATGGTTTAGATTTACACTACTCCATTTCCAAAAATATGCTCAATCTCAAATGGACCAAGCCATCTAGTTTGGAGTTTTCCCTTGTGATCTTTGTATTTTGAATTAAACAAAGGGTCCAATCTCCTACATTGAGTTGCCTAGTTATAATGTACCTATCATACTAGCCAATCCATTGCTATTGTAAAAATTCTATGATTTCTAATGCCTATTATTTATATTCATCTAAGGCATTCCATTACATAATCCTTTCTTTATATGCTTCAGATATATCCATCCCAAGTGATGGTGTTGTCTGTAAGGTTTTCTACTCAAATTCTATTGTCAATATAAGTTTCTTCCCATAGACCAACTCATATGGGATGAAGCTTGTAGTAGTCTTTCACATGATTTTATAAGCCTATAAAGCTTCAAGAAGTCTTGCCTCCCAATCCTTATGGGACATACTAACATTCTTGGTCAGAATATTTTCTAACTCCCTATTGGTGACTTCCACCCATCCATTGGACTGTGGATGATATGGATTTTATTTTGTATGCCTAATCTCATATTGTTAGACCAAAATATTAATTAAACTAGCAGTGAATTAGGGTCCTTGATCAATGACTATTTCACATGGCACACCATATCTTGTGAATATTTATTCATAGAGAAAATATATCACCTTCTCATCCCTAGCATGTCTAAGGGCCTTGACCTCCACCCATTTAGTGACATAGTTAGTACATATAAGGATGTACTCTTTGTTGTTATATTTTGTATCAAAAGGTCCTACAAAATCTAGGCCCCATTTTTCAAATGGTTCAAGCACGATTTGAGGCTACAAAGGCATCTCATATGATCAAGTGGATCTACCCATACACTACCATCTATCACAATGATCAATATATCTTATTACATCTTTATGGAGTGAGGATAAATAGTATCTTATATTCAAGATTTTTGTTGTTGTATATTTGGATACAAAGTGCACTCCATAGGGTTCATCAAGGTAGGATTTGAGGATATCTATAACTTCATCTTCTTTGAGACATATTATGATGATGGATTCAAGCCCAATATAGAAAATAAATCTAGACATCCTTGAATACCTACCACTTTTTTGAATCAAAGCTCTTCTTTGTTTAGGGAAGAAGTGATATGGGAGAGTAACCTTATGGTAAGGAAGTTAGCAATATCAGCATACCAAGGTGTGGTAAGGGTGAGGGAGAATAGGTGCTCATCTAAAAATGAGTCATCCACTATGGTATTTTTTTAGGGGATTGTAGGCATGATAATAAATCAGCCATGATGTTGTCCCTACCAGGCTTATCTACAATGGTGATGTCAAATTTGTGTAATAAAAGCAGCCATCTTATCACTCTAGATGAGACAGCTAATTTTTTCATAAGGTACCAAATGGATACGTGGTTTATATGAATAAAACCTTGATTCCCTATGATGTAGTGATGAAACTTGTTGACAATGTAGACTGCTACCAAGAACTCTTTTATAGTAACTATGTAATTTAATTTTGCTACCTATAGGTTCTTACTTACAAAATAAATAGCATAATTAAGTGCCTCATATTTTTGGCCTAACATGAATCCTAAGGTAGTATTTGAATCATCTATGTAAATATTGAAGGGAATATTCCAATTAGGACCATTAAAAATAGGGTGATGGTTAATAATTCCTTCAACTATTTGAAGGTTATATCACAGGTAGGAGTCTAGATGAATTCAACTCTTTAGTCAAGAGAGTAAACAATGGTGCTACTAATTTATTGAAATTATTGATAAACCTCCTATAGTAACCAACATGTCCTAAAAAGCTCCTAACATCTTTCTATTTTTGAGGAACATGGAGATTTTTTATGATGTTGATTTTTGTAAGGTCAACATTAATTCCATCAACAAATATATGGTGGCCTAGGAAAATACCTTATATAATAAATATGTATCATTTCTTGTGACTTAAAGACAAATGGTGCTCTTGATATCATTGTATCACTTTCTCCTAGTTGTTCAAGTACTCATCAAATGTTTCTCCATAAACAGTGAAGTCATACATATAAATTTTTACACATTCATTTGCCATACCTACAAAGATACTCAAGATAGCTCTTTAGAATGTTACAGGAGCATTACATAATGTAAAAGGTAATATAACATAAACATAAGTACCCTAGGGATAGGTGAATGTGGTCTCCTCTTGGTCCCTAGGAGCAATGTTAATCTAGTTGTAACCACTAAAGCCATCCAAAAAGACAAAATATTTCTTCCTTGCTAGTGTGTCCAACACCTAATCAATGAAGGGTAGAGGAAAATGATCCTTTTTGATTGTATTAAGTTCCGTTTAATATATACATACACACCATTCTCCATTTTTCTTTGGTATAATTACCAAAGGTGAAACCCATTTAGTATTTGAGATGGGGTATATAAATCCAGTGATCAATAGCTTCTATAATTCTACTTTGACTATTTTTCTAAGAGCTAGATTCAACCTTCATTATGGATGTATAATTGGTTGACACTCTTCTTTTATATAGATATGATGTGTGTATATTTTTGGTCTGATTCTATCCATGTCCTCATAATCCCATGCAAAATCATGTTGGTTTTCATACAACATGCTGACTAGGTGTTTTTACTCATTTTACTCCAACTTGCTATTAATAGGCAATGTTTTGCCTAGAGAGTGATTTCATCATTTATATATTGCTAATAGATCTAGTTTAACTATAGCTATGAGGTAGTAGCTAGTGGAATATTTCTTTTAAATATGAATTAGATTTATCTACTTCTTAGAATCTAGAAAATGGATGTTCAACACATTATAGGTGGATGAGATTTGTATAATGAGTTTTGTAATTATTTTGAAGAACATTAGAGATGATTGAATCATCTTCGTAATTAGTCAATGTGCATGCATGGTATAAGGTGAATATAGGAATCTAGGGAGGCTATTATTCCTCATCTTCTTCAACCCATAACATATGTTCTAGTGCCAAGGCTAGTCATACGAGGGGATAGAGTACCAAATTCTTAGTGTGATTTCCATTAGAGATCAACATGTCACTTGATCTCCATATGATGAAGGCATCAGTTATGATAAGCCCAAGATGTCTTAAGATAAGAGGATATCCACCCAAATTAGACTTAGGATATGGCATAATGAAATCTGTAGGATACTTCTAAGAATATATAGTAATGACAAGATCTTCAATGATTCCTTTTGATTTGACTATAGATCTATCAACCATTTTTAGTACTATAGATGTGGGATGAATATTATTCAACTATAGTTTCTGCATGATTTTAGTTATCATTACATTTATTATATCCCTCAAGCCTATCAATGTATTAGATAGATACTAATCATGGATTTGAATTGCTACTACTAGGTATCCTAGATCTGAATATTTATTTGGCAAGCTGTTTCATAGTATAAGGTCTACCAATTGACCAATCACATGAATTGTATTGGTATCCTTATTCTTTCTTCTAGGATTATGTATACATAAGTCTCTAATAGCTATATAATATATGGGCACATCTTTGATGGCCTAAAAGAGGGAAAATTTAACACAGATTTTTTAGTTGTTTTATGAAATCAAAATTAGGTTCAATTACATGGTGCTAAAGAGTAAGATGTTCTAGAGCAATAGATTTATATGCTAGTTTAAAGATTTATTTTGAGGTGGGTTAGCATGATCTTCTATATTTTCTTGATCTAACTCCATTATTATGGGTGGGGCTAGAGGTGGTAGAATTTCCCTTGAATTTAGGTGAACTTAACTAATGTTCATCACATATAATAGGTACTAGACAAGTTTAGTACTGAATGTTGGTTAAACTAACTTATTTATAGTGTTATGCATAGGTTGGGTAGGGAGGTGATTAGTTTTGGATGTAGCTTCAATATTGGGCATAAGAGTAGGAGGTTATTGTTGTTGTGGAGGGAATCATCCTTGATGGTTTTCATAGGGTTGATTGGGTTTTTAGGTTGATGTCGGTACTTTGTGAATGGTGAGCCTTGGGGTGGTTACTAATATTGTGTCTAAGGTGGTGATGCATTTTTTGGATGTTGTTAGGATACGGTGGGGTAGTTTGTTTGAGGTGGTTTCCCATTGGAATTAAGAGGTATGGATGAATTTTGTGGAGGTTTCTAGGATGTGGTGGGGTAACTTGTTTGAGATGGATACTAACTATAATTAGGAGGTGGGGCATTCATCTATGGAGTAGTCCAGTTGGGAGTAGTATTTTCAAATTGTGAGTTAAAGGAGGTAGAATTTATGGAAGGTGGATTTTGTCCCATACCTAGATAAGATGGTCATTGAACCTATGGTTTCCTTTGTGAAACATAGAAAACTTGGTCTCCATCTCCTTCTATAGCATGTAGCTCTACTATTTATAGTTATTTAATTTTAATGTTAGCTACTTTAACCCAAACCTCATGACACCTACAATCTATCTTCTTCTTCTTATAATATCGACAATAAATGGTCAAAGCTTGATCTAAGGTTGCTTTCTTTTTCCTATAGTTTAGGCTATCTAATTGTGTGGCCAAATGACTATTGATATCCTATTTCATGTCTTTTAATAGGTTAATAACTTTAAATTTTGATAGGCCACCTGTAGTTTCTAGTGGAAGCTTGTTGCCCCTAACTTTGTTTATGGCAGACTTGGAATAGTTATTGCTCAATTCCTTGATGTTTGTAAATGGTAGATGAGAGATATATCCCCCACTCATTAGGTATAAGGTTTTTAGATAGTCTTCTCGGACTCCTTTCAATAAGATGAGTTTTATAGGTTCTTCTCTTAGTGCACTTTGTCTAAATTTATATAAATTGAACATGAACCATTCAACATAATCTTAAAAAGATTCATCCCCTTCTTGAGTCATCCTAAAGATGTCATTTATTTTGTAAATTCTTCCTCATATATATTCTTGATGCTTAGCTAGAAATTTCTTTTTCCATATCTTCTTAAGTGAGGATTGAATGACTACCTAGTCCCATGAACCAATGAAGTGCTGAATCCTTGAGGGTGGCTAGAAAAAGTTTCAAATTTTATGCATCTTTCCTATAGTCATAGGTTCTATAGAGGATATCAAATTTGAACAAAAAGGTGTCTGAGTCTTTTGAGAATGTACCTCTAAAATTAGGCAAGGCCAAGGGTGAGATATTTTTCATTTGTGTTACACTTGTTACATCTAGAATATGAAATTCAAAAGTAACTATGCTTGGAGTCCCATTGTTATCCAAAAAGTCTCCTTCTCTATTCATTTTGGCTTTTTCTTGTGATATAGATACCAAAGGTACTTAGGATCACATCTTCAAGTTCTATATCCATCCCTTCATCAGTATGATAGTAAACATTTATCTACTACTCCACAATCTTTTTTCTTGATGAGAAATCTGAAGATTCTCTATAGATTTATTGGATTTGTTCAATAAATCCTTGATGAAATGTTTTTTTAATGCTACTTTCTAGAGTATTTGGTTCATGAATTTATTCTCATTCATTTTTCCTTACTAACTCAGTTAATGTTTCCTCTACTTATATTTCATTTTTCAAATCCAATATTTCTTCGACAAGCTGCTTCCTTCAATTTTTAGTGTTTCCTTATTCAAGAGCCTTCTGGATTATGATATACTTTTAAACAAGATTCTTGGTTACTATAGGTACTTACAATTCTTTCTTGGTAGCAACTTGTGGCTTGTTTGGTAGGAATATCCCTCAAGAATATCTTTATCTTTACATAAATATTGTGCAACACTTTTCATCTATCATGTTCCTTCCTACACAAGATTAGTGTATTTTTTTTTCATGTTTTCCAGGGGGTTGTTTCATAATAATAAAAAAGTACAAAAGGAGTGCAAAAATAAAAATAACTAGAATTGAAATTTTACATCTAGAAAACAATAAAGTTATTTACTAAAAGCAAGAAAATTACTCTAGGAAGTAGAAAATGAAAGTATAAAAAATATTCTAGATAATAATAAATGAAAGCAAGACAACTATCCTAGAAAATAGGAAATGAAATCATAAAAAATATCCTAAAAAATAAGAAATGAAAGGAGAAAAACTAAAGATGCACTTTGAAGAAAATAAATCACTCTTGTAGGAAATAAATCCTAAAAACATGAACTAAATAAATTACAATATTGCAAAGAAGCATTCAAGACTATGCACCATTTACTTCTAAAAACTTAGACATCCGGCATAAGACATCATAGTGCCTTCACTTGACTTTCTTGACTGGAACTATATGTCTAAAAACATAGACATCTGGTATAAGATACCATAGTGTCCTCACTCAACTTACCAAGCTAATTATAATAGTGCATTAACCAATCTTAAAAAATAATGATTGATTTTAGAAAATAATAATTAACACCATCCCTAGCAATGGTGCCAAAATGTTGTGTAGACTAGTTACCTAGTGAATACCATATTCTTGAGTTTAATTAACATTAATTATTAACCTAGGGTGCATAAGATTTTAAAGAATGTTATCACTATATATGTGTTATTGATTCATAAATCAACTTGTTTTACTAGTTGTAGTATAATGAAATTATGTTGAATTGACTAGATAGTTATACTATGAAACTATTATTACGAAAATATAAAAATACTTCACTCTTATAAATCACACATGTATCACACTTTATATAATTAGATTAATAATAAAATCTACTTACACACTCTTAATTAAGGTGGGTCAGGATCTTCACTCCAATTCCTTATAAGGGGTCACTTCCTCATTTAGAACTGAGTTTTAATCCTTCTCTAAGAGATTTACAAAAGCTTCTTACAAAATTAAATTTCTCATTACTCAAATCTATAGCAATTAAAGATTGATATAAAAAATTATAGTGCAATGACTTTTATAGTTCTATTAACTATCTAATCTCAATTTCAACTTTACTAACATCTAATTTGATCTAGGTTCTACCATTAAATATATAAGGTAGTTTATTAACTTCTAACCAAAGACACCAAACTAGGAAAAATACAAATAGTTTAGAAACTACCCCAGTAAACCTTCAAGTGGATAGTAACTAAAGTTGCTTATTTTAGACTTGACTAGGTTAAGGAAAAGGTATACTATTTTTCTATTTTATTTCCTTTTGTCTCCTTCCCATTATTCTTGTCTTTCTCCTCTTTGGTAGCACTTTCAATTTTATTTGCATGTAGGTGGTTTGTACAATAGCTATGATCCTTTATAAGCATCCATTTGATTCTCAAGATAGTTGGATATGTCCTAAAGATCTGATCACAACAATAGCTCTATTTTGTAAAGTGGTTATAGACAAATTATAAGTGAAACCTACAGTTGTTGTAGGCACTCTATAATGATTATGAGTACTTGTAAGTGAAACCTATAGTTTTTGCAAGAAACATATAGTGGTTATGGGTAGCCTATAGGTGAAGCTTACAATTACTATATAAATCTTGTATTGGCTATATGCATCCTATAGGTGGATCCTATAATTTCTATGGGCAACCTATAGGTGGATCCTATAGTTGTTATGGTTACCCTGTAGGTGGAGCCTATAGTTGTTATGGGTAGCTTGTAAGATTTATGCCCAAATGAGATCCTACAGTCTTACATTATCCTTAAAATTCTTGTTAAATAAAGTTACACAAGTATAATCAAATCAAGGAAAAATAATCAATAATTCATAACATAATATATATATATATATAGATATATATATATATATATATATATATATATATATATAATTTGCACACAACATTAGAAATTCATTCATTGATTTGTAGAGTCATGGGTGGTTATAGGGATTTACATAGAAAATGATATATATTAGGTATGGATGAGGATGCACAATAGAGAAATTGGTGGCCTCATTAGTCACCTTAATAGTCTCACATGAATTATGAGGAGAAGACATGGATGGGTAGGGTAGGATAAATAAGTAGGTAATAAAAGTCTAAGCATCAAAAATGTCCTATGATGGAGTTAAGCCAAAAAAGAGGTACCTTTGTGAGGAGGTTACAGCTTATAAAATTTTGTGAGGGTATAAGCATAGTGTTTGTTAAGGTGTGGAGCTAAAAGCTTCACCAAAGGAGCACATTGCAAAAGTTGCAGGTTTACACAGTCACCAGCATCGGTTAGGAGTGATCGACGTCGATTACGAGTAGTTCAGGAGATGCCAACGTCAGCAGGAATTGGTTGATGTCAGTCAGGTGCAAGTAGGCAGGAACCGATGTCGGTTACCTATGCGTCCAGAAAGCTATTTCCATGGACAAAATAGATTGTTTGCATGATAGGATTAAGTCATAGTCTTAAGTTCACATCTCTATCTTTAGTAAGAATATTTTAGAGCCCTCATTTAAGAGGCATAACTATTGGTTGTAAATGCATGCTCATGTTTCCTAATTATTATATAATAGGATAGATCTTCATAACTTATTGAATTGGATAGTACAATTGTATATGTGTATCAATCCAGGTTGTTGGAGTTGATTTTACTTGAGAGAGAGAGCTCTTGAGGGAAAGAGATCTAGAGAGAGATCTGTACATCTGAGAGAGGTGTGGAAGAAAAGAAGTTTCTTCAATTATATTCCTTCTGTAAAGAGTTTAATACAATTTTTCAGGGTGGTTTCTTGTATCTCTTATTCTTGATGTATTTTTGATTCTAGTTACTTATCTATTTGGTTTAATTCCACATTTATTGCTTTCATATTGTAATCAACATTGTTGGTTGATCCCCAACAAGTGGTATCAGAGCTCAGGTTCACTAACAGGTGGTTCAGATCTGTGGTGTGTATTTATTATAGGTTACTCACATGGGTTTCTGTAGGGATTTCTATTTGAGTGGGAGAAGCAATGGCAGAAGAAAGTAAATTGAGAATGGAGAAGTTTAATGGCAAGAATTATCAACATTGGAGATTGCAGATAGAGGATTATCTTTATCAGCAAGATGTATACTTACCGTTAGGTGGGATTGCAAAGAAGCCCAAAGACATGGATGAAGAAGAATGGGAAGTTCTTAATAGAAAGGCTCTGGGGTCTATAAGACTGAGTTTGACATCTATTGTGATATATAATTTAACATAGGCAAAGATAACGGTAGAGTTGATGACTAATTTAACAAATTTGTATGAAAAACCCTCAGCTTCTAATAAGGTATATCTTATGAAGCAGTTATTTAATTTATGTATGCAGGAAGGTGGATCTGTATCTAATCATCTGAATGATTTCCATGGAATTGTAAATCAATTAAGTTTAGTCAATATTGTGTTTGATGATGAAATTAAAGATCTTTTAATATTATGTTCTTTGCCTAAAAGCTAGCATAGCTTGGTAATGGCAGTTAGTAATACTGCATCTGCTTCAAATATTTTAAAAGTAGAGGATGTTGTTAGTGTAATCTTGAATGAAGAAATTCGTAGAAAAATCATAGAGGAAACATCAGGGAACGCTTTAAGTTTTGAGAGCAAGGGAAGGCAAAAAGAGAAGAGCAAGAGGAGATCAAGTTCTAAGTCAAAGGTGAGAGGTAGATCCAAATCCAGAAATGGCAGGAGGCCACAATACTGGAATTGTGGAAAGATGGGGCACATAAGCAAAGATTGCTGGTCAAAGCCTAAGGAGGACAATCAACATGAAGGAAAAGAAGAAGCAAAGGTTGCAGGTATTGCACAAGATGCTTTAATATTCTCTTTGCATAATAATATAGAATCTTGGGTTTTAGATTTTGGTGCATCTTTTCATGCTACCCCTAATAGAGAATATTTTAGTGACTATGTCCATGGAGATTTTGGAATAGTATATTTAGGGGATGATGAGCCTTGTAAAATTATTGGCAAAGGAAAAGTGTAGCTGAAAATGTAGAATGGCAACACATGGGTGTTGAGAGATGTTATGCATGTTCCCACCTTGAAGAGGAATTTGATTTCTGTAGGAAAGTTAGGGGATGAAGGTTGTACAGTAACTCTCATAGTTAAATCTTGGAAGGTGACCAAGGGTGCACTTGTAATGGCTAGAGGTAAGAGAGTAGGTACTCTCTATTTATGTAATTGTGTGACTAATATTTCTCCTTTTGTATTATCTACTTTAGATGTGGATGCAAAATTGTGGCACTCTAGGCTCGGCCACATGAGTGAGAAGGGAATGTCAATTCTTAAGTCAAAAGGTAATCTTTCAGATTTGAAAAGCATAGACTTGGATTTTTGTGAGCATTGTGTGTTTGGAAAACAAAAGAGGGTAAGTTTTCTCAAGACTGGGTCAACAAAAAAGAAGCATAAGTTGTAGCTTGTTCACACAGACGTGTGGGGACCAGCTCAAGTTGCTTCTATTAGAGGATCATAGTACTATGTTTCATTCATAGACGATGCTACAAGAAAGGTATGGATATATTGTATTAAGAAGAAATTGATGTATTTGAGACTTTTAAGATTTGGAAAGCTATGGTTGAGAATGAAACAGGCAAGAGATTGAAGTGCCTGAGATCTAAAAATGGTGGTGAGTTTTGTAGCTATAAGTTCAACTGGTATTGTTAGATGCATGGAATACGTAGGCAAAAGATGGTTCCAAGGACACCTCAGTAGAATGGAGTTACTGAAAGTATGAACAAAACAATAATGGAGCGTGCAAGGTGTATGAGATTGCATGTTGGTTTGCCCTTAGAGTTTTGGGCAGAAGCTGTTGATACTGTAGTGTACCTAATTAACAAAGGACCCTCTACAATGCTGGATGATGGAATTCCAGAAGAGGCATGGACAGGTAAAAAGGTAGATCTCTCATTTCTCAAAGTTTTTGGTTGTGAATCCTTTATGCACGTTGATAAGGAAAATAGAAAGAAGCTGGATGCTAAGTCTATGAGGTGCACATTTATTGGCTATGGCTCCGATGATTTTGGATTCAAGTTTTGGAATCTAGGAACTAACAAGATAATTAGGAGCCATGATGTTGTTTTCAATGAAAAAGTGATGTATTGTGATCAGCTCAAGAAGCTGAATCAATCTGGGCAGAGTAATAGAGAATTGGACAAGGTGACGGTCCAAAATGAGGTCACGGTAAAAATTAATCACAGACAAGAAAACACAAAAACCAATGTCAGTTAGGTAGGAACTGACATCAGCAATACAAAAACTGATGTTAGTCACACAGTGACCGACATCGGCCAGGCAAGAACTGACATCGACAAGTAATAGGCCTGGAAGTGACCGAGGTCTGTCACTGTTAGAGAATTTGGGTAGACAGCATGTTGTGAATGAGTCTCAGACGCCCATCAAGAGGTCAGAAAGGGTAAGTAAACCTCTAATTTGATATTCCCCTTCATTATTCTATTTATTTCTAACTGATGGTGGAGAACCAGAGAGTTTTGATGAAGCAATATAGGTGGAATCCAAGAATCAGTGGGAACGTGGCATGGTTGAGGAAATGGAGTCCTTGAGAGAGAACCAAACATGGGATTTGGTTGAGTTGCCAGCAGGTAAGAAGACACTGAAGAACATATGGATCTACATGTTGAAGGAAGGTGAGAATGGACAGATGAGATATAAGGCTAGGTTGGTAATGAAAGGATTTGCACAAAAGCCAGGTATTGATTTTGGTGAGATTTTTTCTCTTGTTGTTAAAATGACTTCTATACGGGTTGTACTATCTTTAGTTGCTATTATGGATTTGCATCTTGAGTAGCTTGATATTAAGACAGTGTTTCTTCATGGAAATTTGGATGAGGAAATATATATGGATCAGCCAGAAGGATTTGAGGTCAAGGGTAAGGAGAAGCTAGTGTGCAGATTGAAGAAAATATTGTATGGCCTCAAGCAAGCTCCTAGACAGTGGTATTTGAGATTTGACAAGTTTATGACTGAGCATGGCTATAGTAGGTGTCAATCTGACCATTGTGTGTATTTTAAGAGATTGGATAATGGTAGATATATTATTTTGTTGTTGTATGTAGATGATATGCTGGTTGCAGGATCACACATGCAGGATATCTCTGAGCTTAAGGTGAAATTAGCTCACACATTTGATATGAAGGATTTGGGAGCAGCAAAGAAAATCCTTGGCATGAGCATAAAGAGAGATAAGAAAAATCACAGGTTGATTTTGTCTCAAGAGGATTATGTGAACAAGGTGTTGAAATGGTTCAATATGCAGGATGCAAAGTTGGTAAACACACCTTTGGTTGGACATTTTAAGTTGAGTAAAGAACAATGTCCTAATTCACATGATGAGGTAGAGTACATGAGTAGAGTTCCATATTCTTCCATAGTAGGGAGTTTAATGTATGTAATGGTTTGTACTAGACCGGATATTGCCCAAGCAGTGGGAGTTGTAAGTAAGTATATGGCCAATCCAGGAAAGGAGCACTGGAAAGTAGTTCAGTGGATCCTTAGATATCTGAGAGGAACCAGCAATAAGCATTTGTGCTATGGAGGTTCAGATATTTATCTACATGGTTATGTAGATTCAGATATGGCAGATGATTTGGATGGCAGAAGAAGCACCACAGGATATGTTTTCACTGTTGGTGGAATGGCGGTTAGCTAGATATCAAAGTTGCAAAAGGTTGTTGCCTTGTCAACTACAGAAGCAGAGTATATTGCAGTCATGGAGGCTAATAAAGAGATGATATGGATGACACAGTTCATGGAAGAGCTTGGAAAGGAGTAAGAAATTTATAGATTATGCAGTGATAGTCAGAGTGCAATCCATTTGGCTAAGAATTTAGCCTTTCATTCAAGAACAAAGCATATACAGCTTAGGTACCACTTCATAAGACAGGTATTGGAGGATGGTGAGTTGAAGCTGGAGAAGATCCATACAGATAAGAATCCTACAGATATGTTAACCAAGCTGGTTATAAAGGATAAGTTGAATCTTCATTCAACTTTCATTGGTCTTCATGATTGAGTTAAAGATGGAGGAGCTAGAAGATGTTGCTGTACAGGTACTGGTGCAGCTGTTTATCTCCAAGTGGGAGATTGTTAAGGTGTGGAGCTAAAAGCTTCACCAAAGGAGTGCATTGCAAAAGTTGTAGGTTTACACAGTCACCAGCATCGGTCAGGAGTGACCGACATCAGTCAGGAGCAGTTCAGGAGATGCCAACGTCGGGAGGAATCGACCGACGTCGATCAGGTGCAAGCAGGCAGGAACCAATGTCGGTTACCTGTGCGTCTAGAAAGTTATTTCCATGGACAAAACAGATTGTTTGCATGATAGAATTAAGTCATAGTCTTAAGTCCGCATCTCTATCTTTAGTAAGACTATTTTAGAGCCCTTGTTTAAGAGGCATAACTATTGGTTGTAAATGCATGCTCAGGTTTCCTAATTATTATATAATAGGATAGATATTCATAGCTTATTGAATTGGACAGTACAATTGTATATGTGTATCAATCCAGGTTGTTGGAGTTGATTGTACTTGAGAGAGAGAGCTCTTGAGGGAAAGAGATCTAGAGAGAGATTTGTACATCTGAGAGAGGTGTGGAAGAAAATAAGTTTCTTCAATTGTATTCCTTCTGTAAAGAGTTTAATACAAGTTTTCAGGGTGGTTTCTTGTATCTCTTCTTCTTTCTATATTTTTAATTCTAGTTACTTATCTATCTTGTTTAATTCCACATTTATTGCTTTCATATTGTAATCAACATTGTTGGTTGATACCCAATAGTGTTGACATCAATCACTAAGATCCATGTTTTAGGAGTTAAATGTCTATTAGGATCTACATAGTCACTTTGGCAAAGGGTCATCACCACTATGATCCAAGTTTTAAGGCCAATAGTAAAGTGACAACCTACAAATAATTTTTTTGATGGATAAGTAGATTCTATAAGTTAGAAAGTTGGTAGCATGGTAAGTGATAGCGGATGGACCTTTCCTGAACAAAGAGCTACATGGGTAGAGTAGACAAATGGTGGCCATGTCTGCATCTTCTATCCCAATTCTTTGAAACCAATGACTTTGAGTTTAGCTTAGAAGAGGCCCTACTAGTAGGGAGCTACATGGTCTAAGATATTTGTTATATAGTTGGATAAGATGGGAGATCTTCTATGGTGGTAAGCATTTAGGAGTTACCACCACTATTAATAGTGGTAGTTTTGAAGGTGTGACCATTGCAATGGCCCAAGGCTAGAAGCTAATCTACATCAACTAAGTTAAGGTGATGCAAATAACCACTAGGCCCATAAGAATAGCTAGATGGTAAAGCAAATAAAGACATCAGGTATGGATCAGATGATAAGGGTGACAAAAACATATAATGATAGTGCATAATGACTATATGGAGATGACTAATTAGATCAAGGAATATGTGTCCAAATGAAAAGGTGAGTAGACATCACCATTTTAAGTGGGAATATTTTTTAAGGTAATTAATGGCATCATAAGGCCCTCCCCATCAGTGGAATAGATAATCATGTCAGTGAAGAATAATAGTTACATAGTCTATTTAAAAAATCATGGTAAGAATGAATACCTATCATGAAGTCATTTTGTTTTTGTAGTTTTTTTAGGGTGTAGAGAACTACCAGAGGTTGAACATGGCTAATAATGGGAGAAATGGTGGAGATAATCAACAACCCACATGACCTAAAATAATCTACATTGTTAATGTACATATCTACTAAATACCACAACATGTGATGGAGATAATGCAAGTGTTATTAAACTAATATCAAGAGGAAAGGTACCAATGACCTAATCTTGAGCCTAAACTCTTACCTCCTTAGTAGTAAAAAAGGAAAGACTTTCATTGTGCAAGGTGTAGGGTAAGAGAACATGATGTTCAACCTGTCCATAGAGGGAACCCTCATTGTCTAATGGGATGTGTGATAAGGAAACAATAGGTGGTACCTATGCAAGTAGAATAACTATAATAAAGGGATGTAATGGCTATGATGGTCAATCAGGGTGAAAGACCCAGAGTGAAATGTGATTTTCACTCTATGGGGATATATGTATAAGAAGAGAATAGAGTTCAACCTTTAGTGGTTGTTGATATAGGGAATGTTAAATATGTTAGTTTATGTATTAATCAAGTAGAAGGATGGTTAAACACAAATCAAGAGTCACCAAATAATCATCCTAATGCTTAGGTAGGAAAACAATGTATGTAGGGGCCTTAAGAAAGGTGTGGATATTTTGATAACTTTGTATGTGTTATGTGACTTCTCACAACCTTAAATAAAATATTAAATAATTTTGTATAAACATGTAAAAAATATGTTATATGTCATTGTTTGAATGTTATCATGGTTAGGGTTATGTGGATACTCTTGAATGTTATGGTTATAGTTATGGTTGTTGTAATCTCACTTAAGGTAAAGTAGACATGGTAAGGCAATGAATACCAATAATAGTAAATTGAATAATATAATCAATAGAAAAATTTTGTAATGAAAATATCAATCAAGCACATTTGGATGAGAAGAGGGCATGATGATCCTTCTATGATAATGACTAAAAATAGATCCAAAGTGGGAGTGTCTTAGTGATCATAAGACCTAAAAATACATCGCATGAGTTATACTTTGAAGGCTAAAAAAATGTGTGTTGATCACACTCTATCAAGTACACATAAAATGTGTAGAGGGTTTAAAGGTTGAAGAGGTGATGGGTAAGGAGATGGGAATAGTTGGAGGGAGACAAAAGGAGGACCCATTCTTAACTGATAAAGACACTGAAGGAAGAAATGGATGTCTTAAAACAATGACTCTTGAAAATATTTCATGCACTAAAGTAAGAGTATAGAGGACATGAGGAAACAAATATATATACACATATATAATAAATGTGATTGATGAGTGCACTCTAATGAGTGATAATATTGAGTGCTAATGGGAGAAAATAAAGGTGATCCAATAAGGGATTAGGTGAAGGTAGACCAGGAGATGGATGAAGAGATAGGTAGAGAAAATAATGAGGTCACAAATAAAGATGAAGTTGGAGAAGGATGGAAGGACCCAACCATGGATATGGAGGAGGAAAAAGAAGGTCGGGAAGAACAAGGAACATCATCAAGGGAGACAAAAAATGAAATGAAATAGATAAAAGAGAATAAAAATAAAAGGTGATGGATGGGGGGTTGAGGAGTGAACTAAATAATGATAGATTGGATAATTGAAAATGACGGGGAAAAAAGTGTAACAATCATGAAGGGTAAGTGGAGGATGAGAAATATAAGAGGCCACAAAAGGTTTGAAACTAAGTCTAAAAAAGACCAAGGAGAAAACAATTTGGTGATGAAAATTAAAAAAAAGGAAATACACAAAAAGAGAAATAAGAGGAAAAAGGAGTGAAACAAGGACACAAAAAGGATGTTATGAGAGTGAAAAATTAGGTAAAGACATGACCAAGTAAACATGGATGATGATAGGTAAGGAGAGGAACAATGAAGTAAATTAGATGGTGGTGTTGGAGATGAGAATGGGATGGAAAATGGGAAAGGGGATAATAAAAATGAGGGGAAGCAAAGGATGGGTGAATAAACAATTGAAGAGATAAGGTATGTGTTAATAGGCTTATTAGAAGAGATTGACAAGTTGAATGGGTGATTAGAAGAGATTGACAAGCTAAAAAGTGGTGAGGTGGTGAAGAAATAAGGGAACACAATGAAAGGGAATGATATGAAAATAAGGGATGAATATTAGGGATGATAAAAAGGAAAAAGAAGAATTGAAGTAGGGATATAAAGCAGGACACTCACACAGATGCAAAAGACAAGTGAGTATCGTGACGAAAAGAGGAAAAGGGGAATGCAAAGTGAAAAAGGATAGGACTGATAAAAATAAAAATACAATTATGGAAGGCTTTTAAAAGTATAAAGACCTAATTAGAAGCTAGTTGTGGAGGAAAAAAATGGAAAAGGTGGGGAGAGTGGAAAATTGATAGAGAATGGTGGCACACATGAGAAAAAAATGGGATGCTAGAAGAAACAAAAGAAATAAAAATTATGTAGATTGAAAAGATGGGAAAGAAGAAAATAAGAACTAAGAATTATAATGAAGTTGGTTTAGAAGCAGTGGAAGGGTACTAAGAAGGTGGTTGAAAAGAAGAGGAGGTAAATGTGTCCATCGATGTGCAAGGGAACATGATGATGTGGAATTGGTGAGGAAAAGAGAGTGAGTAAGAGGGTATGATAGGTTACCATGGTAAAGGGGAAAGGATGGGGATGGTGGAAGAAGACAAAGGGGATAAAGGACATGGTTGGTAAGAAGTGGAGAGAGGAACAAAAAACATGAAAAGTGGGTGGGGGAGTGAACTATGAAGCATGCACAAGGAAAGGTGATGGGGAGGTAAACGAAGAAGAATAGGTGGTGGCTTTATGGAAGATAATTGAGGCCAATGAGGAAGGATATTAATGCTTATGTTAAAAGAGATTGATAAGTTATAAAAGTGGTTAAAAGATTTTGATAGTTTGAAGGGAGGGAGGTGGTGAGGAGATAGGTAGAGAAGTGAAGGGAGATATTTTATGTGAGAAGGGGGAAAAAATAAAGGATGTGATTGAGTTGACCTTGGTAAATAAGCATTGCCTACATAGTCTAAAAAGACCTTAGGCCAATGTAGTTCTCCCAGTAATTATGGAAAAGTAAAAAAGAAGTATTAAATGATGTTAAAATAAAAGGATGCTATGAAAATCCATAACTTACCTGATATAGGATGCTCTAATCAAGAGGGTGTTGTTAGAAATATAAATTAATGAGAAGAAAAAGGGGAGGGTAATTAGTTGTTAGTGGTCATACTACCCTTATAAGTCAAGTAATGCCTACATAATCCATGGACATTAGGACAATGTAGTTCAAATAGGGTTGGAAAATGGTATTCAAATAGGTTTCCCCATTTTGATTGACCACATGGTCTAATTTTCTTAAAGGTTTTCAAATAAAGAGTGTGTGTCAAATGCAAGTTGGGGTTGTAGATAAAAGAATCCCTAGAAGGTGGGTTGACTGATGCTAATGCTATTCTAATTTTATTTAAGGTTTGGATGGATGATAGTGGTGTCACATAAGTAGGATAGATGACCATACAAGATGTGTAAAAATACATGACTCAACGAGGAGAGAATAAGAAAGAGGTTTAATGCCTAGTTGTTGATGAGGACAAAGTTGAAAAAAACCCTAAGGTTGAATTTACTTAAGGAACATAAGCCTTTTAAATGCTTCACATTAGTGTGTGTTGGTTGGTAAAACAAGTTTCTCAGTCATAGTGTGCCAAACAAGCTCAAAATCCATTGATTTAGAGATAGTATAAAGGGAAGATGGGAGATAGGTGGTGTGTGTTGGGGATCAACCAACAATGATTACACTTGTGAAAGCAATAAATGCAGAATTAAATTAGATAGATAGGTAACTAGAATGATAAATAGCACAGAACAAGAGATACAAGAAAACACCCTGAAAACTTGTATTAAAACTCTTTACAAGAGGAATACAATTGAAGAAACTTCTTTCTTCCACACCTCTCTCAGATGCCCGAGATCTCTCACTAGATCTCTATTCCTCAAGAGCTCTCTCTCTCAAGTATAATCAATTCTAACAACCTAGATTGATACAACTCTGTACTGTCCTTCAAACATTCACAATGTTCTACTCATACAATTCAACTTACTAAGCTAAGAAGATCTTTCCTACATATAGAATTAGGAAACTTGAGCATGCACTTACAACAAACAGTTAAGCCACTTGAACAAGGGCTCTAAAAATAATATTGCTAATAATAGAGATGCAAGCTTAAGACTACAACTCAAACTCATCATGCAAACACTCGCTTCTATCCTTGAAAATAGCTTCCTAGATGCACAGGTAACCGATGTCGGTTCCTACTGCTTACCTGTGACCGTCACCGGTTGATCCACTACCAATGTCGGTGCCTCTGCAACTGCACCTGACCGACGTCGGTCACTCCTGACCGATGCCAGTGTCTGTGTAGACCCGAACCTGCTAAAGTGTGCTCCTTGGTGAAGCTTTTAACTCCACACCCTAACAATCTCCCACTTGGAGATAAACAGCTACACCAGTACCTGTACAGCAACATCTTCTAGCTCCTCCATCTTCAACTTAATCATGAAGACCAATAGAAGTTGAATGAAGATTCAACTTCTCCTTTGTAACTAGCTTGGTTAACATATCAGCAGGATTCATATCTGTATGGATTTTCTCCAGCTTCAACTCACCATCTTCCAATACCTGCCGTATGAAGTGGTAGCTTAGCTGTATGTGCTTGGTTCTTGAATGAAAAGCCGAATTCTTAGCCAAATGGATTGCACTCTGACTGTCACTATACAATCTGCAACTTCCATGCTCCCTTTCAAGCTCTTCCATGAACCGTGTCATCCATATCATCTCTTTGCTAGCTTCTGTGGCTGTAATATACTCTGCTTCTGTAGTTGACAAGGCAACAACCTTCTGTAACTTAGATATCCAGCTAACCGCCATTCCACCTACAGTAAAAACATAACCTGTGGTGCTCCTCCTGCCATCCAAATCACCTGCCATATCTGAATCTACATAACCATGTAGAGAAGTATCTGAACCTCCATAGCACAAGTGCCTACTGTTGGTTCCTCTCAAATATCTAAGGATCCACTGAACTGCTTTCCAATGTTCCCTACCTGGATTGGCCATATACTTACTTACTACTCCCACTGCTTGGGAAATATCTGATCTAGTACACACCATTGCATACATCAAACTTCCTACCGTGGAAGAATATGGAACCTTACTCATGTACTCTACCTCATCATGTGAATTAGGACATTGTTCTTTACTCAACTTAAAATGTCCAGCCAAAGGTGTGCTTATCGGTTTAACATCCTGCATATTGAACTGTTTCAACACCTTGTCCACATAATCCTCTTGAGACAATATCAACTTGTGATTTTTCCTGTCTCTCTTAATGCTCATGCCAAGGATTTTCTTTGCTGCTCCCAAATCCTTCATAGCAAACGTTTGAGCTAATTTCACCTTAAGCTCAGAGATATCCTACATGTGTGATCCTACAACCAGCATATCATCTACATACAACAATAGAATAATATATCTACCATTATCAAATCTCTTAAAATATACACAATGGTCAGATTGACACCTACTGTAGCCATGCTCAGTCATAAACCTGTCAAATTTCAAATACCACTGTCTAGGAGCTTGCTTGAGGCCATACAAGCTTTTCTTCAATCTGCACACTAACTTCTCCTTACCCTTGACCTCAAATCCTTTTGTTTGTTCCATGTATATTTCCTCATCCAAATCTCCGTGAAGAAATGTTCTAGCTGCTCAAGATGCAAATCCTCAAAAGCAACCAAAGACAATACAACCCGTATAGAAGTCACTTTAACAACAAGAGAAAAAATCTCACCAAAGTCAATACCTGGTTTTTGTGCAAATCCTTTCACTACCAACCTGGCCTTATATCTTATCTATCCATTCTCACCTTCCTTCAACCTATAGGTCCATCTATTCTTCAGTGTCCTCTTACCAGCTGGCAACTCAACCAAATCCCATGTTTGGTTCTCTCTTAAGGACTCCATCTCCTCAACCATGCCACGCTCCCACTGACTCTTGGACTCCACCTGTAATGCTTCTTCAAAACTCTCTGGTTCTCCACCATCAGTTAGAAATAAATAGTATAAGGAAGGAGAATATCTAATTGGAGGCTTACTTACCCTTTCAAACCTCCTGATGGGTGTCTTAGACTCATTCTCAACACACTGTCCACCCAAATTTTCTGACACTGACCGACCTCAGCCACCTGTAGACCTGTTACTGGCTGACGCCGGTTCTTCCTAACCGACACTGGTGCCTGTTCTGCCGACGTCAATCTCTATATGACTGACATCGGTTTCTGTACTGCCGATGCCGGTTCTTAACCTGCCGACATCGATCTCTGTGTTTTCCTGCAAGTGATTATTTCTTTTTCCCACGAGCTCATTTTGGACTGTCACTTCGTCCAATTCTTCATTGCTCTGCCTAGATTGATTCAGCTTCCTCATCTGATCACTGTACATCACTTTTTCATTGAAAACAATATCACGGCTCCTAATTACCTTATTAGTTCCTAGATTCCAAAATCTGAAACCAAAATCATCTGAGCCATAGCCAATAAACGTGCACCTCATAGACTTAGCATCAAGCTTCTTTCTATTTTCCTTATCTACGTGCACAAAGGCTTCACAACCAAAAACTTTGAGATATGAGAGATCTACCTTTTTACCTATCCATGCTTCTTCTGGAATTCTACCATCCAGAGCTGTAGAGGGTCCTTTGTTAATCAGGTACACTGCGGTGTCAACAGCTTCTGCCCAAAACTCTAAGGGCAGCCCATCATGCAATCTCATACATCTTGCACGCTCCATGATTGTTCTGTTCATCCTTTCAGCAATACCATTCTGCTAAGGTGTCCTTGGAACCATCCTTTGCCTATGGATTCCATGTGTATAACAATACCATTTGAACTTAAGGCTACAGAACTCACCGCCATTATCAGATCTCAAGCACTTCAATCTTCTACCTGTTTCATTCTCAACCATAGCTTTCCAAATCTTAAAACTCTTAAATACATCAGATTTCTTTTTAATATAGTAGATCCATACCTTTCTTGTAGCATCATCTATGAACGTAACATAGTACTGTGATCCTCCAATAAAGGCTACCTGAGTCGGTCCCCACACGTCTGTGTGAACAAGCTGCAACTTATGCCTTTTCTTAGTAGACCCAGTCTTGAGAAAACTAACCCTTTTCTATTTTCCAAATACACAATGCTCACAAAATTATAGATCCATACTTTTTAAATCTGAAAGAATACCTTTAGACTTAAGAATTGACATCCCCTTCTCACTCATGTGGCCAAGCCTTGAGTGCCACAATTTAGCATCCACATCTGAAGTAGATAATACAGAAGGAGATTTGTTAGTAACACAATTACATAAATAGAGAGTACCTACTCTCTTACCTCTGGCCATAACAAGTTCACCCTTGGTCACCTTCCAAGATTCTGCTGTGAGAGTTATTGTATAACCCTCATCCCCTAACTTTGCTGTAGAAATCAAAATTCTCTTCAAGCTAGGAACATGCATCACATCTCTCAACACCCATGTGTTGCCATTCTGCATCTTCAGCTGCACTTTACCTTTGCCAATAATCTTAAAAGGCTCATCATCCCCTAAGTACACTATTCCAAAATCTCCATGGATATAGTCACTGAAATATTCTCTGTTAGGGGTAGCATGGAAAGATGCACCAAAATCTAATACCCACGATTCTATATTATTATGCAAAGAGAAAATTAGAGCATCTTGTGCAATACCTACAACCTTTACCTCTTCCTTTCCTTCGTGCTGATTGTCCTCCTTAGGCTTTGACCAGCAACCTCTGCTTATGTGCCCCATCTTTCCACAATTCCAGCATTGTGGCCTCCTGCCATTTCTGGATTTGGATCTACCTCTTCCCTTAGACTTAGATCTTGATCTCCTCTTGCTCCTCTCTTTTTGCCTTCCCCTGCTCTCGATATTTAAAGCGTTCCCTGATGTTTCCTCTATGCTTTTCCTGTGAATTTCCTCATTCAAGATAACACTAACAACATCCTCTACTTTTAAAATATTTGAAGCAGATGCAGTATTAGAAACTGCCATTACCAAGCCATGCCAGCTTTCAGGCAAAGAACATAATATTAAAAGAGCTTTTATTTCATCATCAAATACAATATTGACTGAACTTAATTGATTAACAATTCCATGGAAATCATTCAGGTGAGTAGATACAGATCCACCTTCTTGCATATGCAAATTAAATAACTGCTTCATAAGATATACCTTATTAGAAGCGGAGGGTTTTTCATACAAATTTGCTAACGTAGTCATTAACTCTACCATTGTTTTTGCCTGTGATAAATTAGATATCACAGTGGATGCTAGACTCAGTCTTATAGACCCCAGAGCCTTTCTATCAAGAACTTCCCATTCTTCATCCTCCATGTCCTTGGGCTTCTTTGCAATCCCACCTAACGGTAAGTAAAGATCTTTCTGATATAGATAGTCCTCTATCTGCATTCTCCAATGCTAATAGTTCTTACCATTAAACTTTTCCATTCTCAACTTACTTTCTTCTGCCATTGCTTCTCCCACTCAAATAGAAATCCCTGCAGAAACCCCTGTGAGCAACCTGTAATCCAAACACACTACACAGATCTAAACCACCTGTTAGTGAACCTGAGCTCTGATACCACTTGTTGGGGATCAACCAACAATGATTACACTTGTGAAAGCAATAAACGTGGAATTAAATCAGATAGATAGGTAACTAGAATGATAAATAGCACAAAACAAGAGATACAAGAAAACACCCTAAAAACTTGTATTAAAACTTTTTACAAGAGGAATACAATTGAAGAAACTTCTTTCTTCCACACCTCTCTCAGATGCACAAGATCTCTCACTAGATCTCTATTCCTCAAGAGCTCTCTCTCTCAAGTACAATCAATTCCAACAACCTGGATTGATACAACTCTGTACTGTCCTTCAAACATTCACAATGTTCTACTCATACAATTCAACTTACTAAGCTAAGAAGATCTTTCCTACATATAGAATTAGGAAACTTGAGCATGCACTTACAACAAACAGTTAAGCCACTTGAACAAGGGCTCTAAAAATAATATTGCTAATAATAGAGACACGAGCTTAAGACTACAACTCAAACTCATCATGCAAACACTCACTTCTATCCTCAGAAATAGCTTCCTGGACGCACAGGTAACTAACGTCGGTTCCTACTGCTTGCCTGTGACCATCGCCAACCGACCCACTGCCAACATCGGTGCCTCTGCAACTACACCTGACCGACGTCGGTCGCTCCTGACCAATGCCGGTGTCTGTGTAGACCCGAACCTGCTAAAGTGTGCTCCTTGGTGAAGCTTTTAGCTCCACACCCTAACAGTGTGAAGGATAAAGGGTAATAAGTATGGTAGCCTTATGTGGGTAAATTTTGGCCCTCCTTAAGGTGACCTATAAATTATAAGAGACAAGTCCATGCCATATGCTAGATGTAGACTTATCAATGTGGGAAGTCTACGTGTGAAAGTCGATTGCAGCTTCCATCTTATTATGTTGTTTGAGACCTGATTACAACTTTCAAGATTATTTAGAATTTATTTTGATTGTGATAGTGGGTATTTTACTTTATTGATTTATATCATAAGCTGATCAATGTGGGAAGCTTCTAATAAATTGCTCTATTTTTGAAAAATTTAACTTAGCCATCCTTTAAGGGAGTGTTCTAAGTTTAGTGGCTTTTATTTAATGATCTTGATAGTTTCATTCAAGGGAGCAGTATACCTTATATTTGGCAGTTTTTATTTTGTTTTTGGGTAGCTATCCTTTAAGGGAGTAGTCTGTAATGCTTAATATATTGACCCAAGTAATAGTTTGGTATTCAAAGTGTTTTTAGATGAATTTTTTACTTAAACATGGAAAAGTATAATTAGGTTCAAAGGTTTTCCATTATAAGGGCAAAAATTTTACACAAGAAGGTTAATGATATTTGAAGGGGGGTGGTTTTGAGAGACAATGACCATGGGATTCCATCTTGGTAGAAACAAAAAGTATCCATGAGAACCATGCCATAGGAAGAGCTATGGTACTCATATTTAGGATTAGGCTATGACTATGATGGTTAATCACATGGTTATATGTTGTAATCAATTGTCCTCAAAAGGAGAGGAGGAAGATAGGTGAAGGTTAAAATCTTATAATCAAGGGATGAGCTTAAGTTAGACAAAACTAGTGAGCTTTATCCTTCTTTAACAAAAAAATAGATGTAGATGTGAAGCATTGAGAGGTTCATTTTATAGTTTGTCTTTGAGAGAGGATAAATGATAAACTCCTGATTCATACTTATGGATAATGATGTAGGATGCAAGCTAATTTAAATAAAGCTTGCCTCATTTACTCTTATCCATGTTGGTTTTCTTTTAAGATGAGGTTCCCAATACTGAGTCTCATTGTTTGAGGTGTTTTTTATAAGAAAATTTGATATGATCTTGATAGATGTGGAGGTGGTTGAGAGGTATTAAATGATGCTCATCAAGTATCTGAAGATGAGCTAAATAGTGTTGAAAATAATCTTTTTTAGAAAGAAGATCTTACAAAGATATGCAAAGAGAGGGGATTTTGACATCAAGAGGAAAAACTACCTCTACTCTAAAGACTAGAGAGAAAGGGTAGCACCTATAGAGGTTTGAATGCTTTTACAATAGGCCCATAAAATTATTGATATGTGCAAGTGCCAATCCCAACCTAAAGTACTAACAACTTTGGTTAGAATTTTTTTAACGATTTTTTTAGAGGCTTCTACCTACCCATTTACTTTTGAATGGTAAGGTGAGGAAAATATTAAGTTGATTCCAAATGCATCACATAAACCTTGGACTTACTTTTTTTTGAAGTATTTGCATTATTGATGATGATCTTATGAAGAACATTGAAGTGACAAATGATATGATGGTTTATAAAGTTGATAATTTTCTCTACTTTGGTTAAGATAAGAGGGATAAATTCTACCCACTTGGTAAAATATTCGATGGTTGTGATGATGGAGCTATGCCATTGAAAATAATGGGGGTTGATTTCTCTAATGAGATCGAGTCCCCATTGTGAGAATACCAAAATTCCTTAGATACTTAGAGGTAATTGGCTAGCACGTGATTTAAATTAGCATGTTCTTGACATTTAACAAACTTTTTTGCATAGTCACAATAGCCTTGGTTGAGGGTAGACCAATAGTAGCCAAGGTAAAGAATACATTTAGTGACTGCTGGACCACTAACATATCCCCCATAAATCCCATCATTCATCTCTTTGATGGCATGGGAAGCTTCATGGTTGTGTAGGCAACAAAGAAGGAGACCATCAAAACCATGTTTGTAAAACATCCCCCTAGTATGGTGTAATGAGAGGTACTTTGAACAAATTTTCTTCATGCATTCTAAGAGATGTTGGGAAGAATGATGCATAAGTTGAGGTAGTTAAAATTTTGGTCATACCAAATGTCAGATGGGGATTCCTTCATATTAAAAATGGTAGGGAGGTCAGATCAGGTATAAGAGGGTGTGGTAAAATGATGAGTGGTGAATATTATTTTGGAATTGGAAGGATGAAAAGGGATCTAGGGATGAAGATAAGCTATTGTGTCCATGAATTTATTGATAGATTAGGGAACAAATTGGACTAGGTAACAATTGAATGATGTTAAGAGTTTGTCAACTAAAAGTTTATATTTTCTATAAGACATCATTCTTACATTGGTAGGAGCCATTGACTTGGTTGACCATGATCTGGGAATCACCAAAGACATTTATGGTCTTAATTATCAAGGCTAGAGTGGTTTAGAGACCTATGACTAGGGCTTCATACTCATCCATATTATTGTTACATTTGAAGTCAAGTTTGAAGGAAAGAGTAAGGGGTTCACCATCAAGAGGAATGATAATAAATCCAACACCACCACCTTGTTGGCACTTTCAACCATCAAATAACATAGTCACTTGGAAGGTTATATCCTCTTGGCAAAGAGTAGTGATGGATTCATCTAGGAGTTCAAGAGGAAGTGGTTAGTGATCTGTCAAAAGTGCTTTGGCTAATTGGTTGGAATGACTTGCCTTTTAATTTAATTTTAATAAAGGAACACAAGATCAATTTTTTTTAAGAGCATATTACACTTAGCCATATACTAGTTTTGATATGGCTTAGAATAAATGTACTTGAGTGGGTTAGTGTTTGTTATGACATAGGTTTTATGGTTAATAAGGTAGTGGTAGAGTTTGGTGGCCATAAAAGTTAGGGCTAAGCATAGTTTCTCATTATGGGTATAGTAATTCTCATATTCTACAAGTTTACAACTAATGTAGTATACAACTTGATCTCTATGTTGTTCATCTAGGTGACCCAACATTTCCCCTAGGGAATGGTCAGTAATAGAGATATATAGGTGAAAGGGGTGGTCATCCTTAGGAGGGATGAGGGTAGGTGGTGACAAAATGTATTTTTTGAGTGATTCAAAGGATTTTTGACAATAGATATTCCATTTGAAAGAGACATCCTTCTTCATAAGGTGATGGAAAGGTTGACACCGGTCTGAAAGCTAGGAAATGAAATAGTGAATGGATTGAAGGTTTCCTTGTAGGATATGGATTTGTTTAAGGTTGGTAGGAGGGGGAATCTCCAAGATTTATTTTACCTTGGTAGGATCTACTTTGATTCCTTGAAGAGAGATGATAAAGCCAAGAAAGTTTCCTAAAAGGACCCCAAAAACACATTTCTTGGGGTTGAGTTTGACACAAAAATGGATTAGGAATTTGAAGATAATGCTGAGAAATTTCAAATGATCTTGGAAAGATTTGTATTTTCCCAAGAGATCATTGACATATTCCTCTACAATGGTGTGGATGAATTCATGGAATATGTAGGTCATGGCTCACTATTAGGATGCACCAACATTATTTAACCTAAAAGGCATGAATCTATAGAAAAAAGTTCCCAAAAGGGTGGTAAAGGTAGTTTTATGCTAATCCTCATGATTAATTAAGATATGATTATAAACTAAAAACCTATTCATAAGAGATAACATCTCATGGATGACTGTAACATCAATAAACTAGTCAATACTAGCTAGAAGAAAGTCATCCTTGGGGTAGGTCAGGTTGAATTCATGAAAGTCCACAAAAATGCATAAACCCCTAGTGGATTTTTTGATAGGTAATATATTAAAGATGTATTGGGGGTATTCAATGGGTTGAATAAAGATTACAAATAGAAGACACTAAATCTCTTCTTTGATGAGAAGCGATATGTAGGGATGCATGCATCAAAGTTTCTATTTAATAGGCTTGGCATCATGACGAGTGACTATGTTATGGCTAGTAATGATGGGTTCAATCCTAGGCATCTCATTTTAAGACCAAGTGAATGCTATATTATGGTCTTGGAGGAAAGAGGAGAAGTATTGAAGTTATTCGACATTTAGTGATTGGCCCAATTTGACAACATAGGGGTTGGCCATAGTGCCCAAGTTGATATATATGGTAGATTCATTCAACATGGTTAAGGATTTAGGAGGAATGGATTTATGAATTAAAGAATCTAGGGAACCAAGGTAGGTGAGAATATAATCATCATATTTATTTTGGATGGTATTGATGGTAGGAGAATCTTTATCTATCATTTTAGGATGGATGAGATGAAGGGTTCAAATTTGGCCATCTTTTTAATAGGTCAGGGGGCCTAAACTAATGTTATTGATAAAAAAAAGTTAGGAGGAATGATATTAAAATCCTCAATATTTTAAGGAGGTCAGGTTGGTGAGGAAGGGATGTCTTCCTTGATGGTATCAATAGGTTTGGGTGAATTGGAAAGTTATTCAGGTAGTACAAACCCAAGGCCAAATGACTCATGAGGTTTTTGGGTTTTGATCAAAGGTAACTCATGAGGTCCTTTTTCATATCATCTCAGACCAAATCCCTTCTAATAACACCTATAAAGGTATAATTTATAAAATGTTGGTTTGTCAAGGTAGGGAAAGTTAGAGGTGAATGGTCGAATGGAGGAGGTAGTGGTGAGAGCAAGAAGTGGCCAATTAAATCCCCCATAGATGAAGTTTGTTTGATGGTTAGGGGAACTGAAAGGGATGATGGTATTAATGTTAGGGTCATAGGAATGGTCATGTTAAAGTTCTTCATATTCTTGAGGATTAGGGAAAACATCCAATGATATAAGGTCTTAGTCCCCTAATGAGAATCATTGGAACATAGATCCCAAGGGCTCCTCTATGAGGATCTATGAAGAAGGGATGGATGAGTTAGTTGAGGTTTCATCGATGGTTAGTAGGTTAGGTGTAACTATTTAATGTTTTTTGGATGGTTGTATAAGTACATCATTTAGATGATAGGTCATGTTGTATGCTGAGAAAGGATTTGGGTCTACTTGGATATTGATGTTTAGCCCTTGTGCTTAAACTTAATGCATCAATGAAGGGTAGAGGGAATAAATTCCATGGAGTGAATCCAAGGTCATCCTAATAATATGTTGTATTTTAATTCTCCTTTTACCAGATAAAATATTTTAGGGAGTGTGTAGGGTCGCACATGAATATGAAGGATGATGGTTCCCAAGGTCATGGCCATAGTGTCGTTAAAGGATCAGAGGACCATTTTACATTCCAACATGATATTGTCTGGCAAGATGAGTTAGCCATAAGCATAAGAGGATATGATGTTAATGCTAGCTCCCCCATAAATCATCACCCTTTTGACATGCGTTTGGTTGATGTAAGTGGTAATAAAGAGTGGGGGGTCTAGGTTCTCAGGGTGGATGGAAGTTATTTATAAATTTTTAAAGGTGATAAGGTTGGAAGTTTGGAAATCACCAATAGATGTGACTAGAGGTTGAGCGTTATTGGGTTTGACCTTGATGGATTGCAAGGCCTATATGAGTTCTTGGCAGTGATGTGGAGAAGTAGAAATTAACTCATAAAGCTCATTTTTACTGGGGTCTGGTGAAGCTACTTAAAAATAGATTTCTAAATAGATATTGCATATGGGTTAGGTTATGAAGGTTTAGATTAGGGGCATCTAACATAGACACCTTGGATTTTATTAAAGATAGAGATGGTTGGGTGTGGTTTTCTTAGGAATGTGAAGATGGGTATGTCTAAGGAATGAACACTGTAGCCTTCCCTTTATCCTTTTGTTGTGATCTAGTGACCACATTGATATTATGGATATGAAGAGAGGTTGAGGTAGTAGAGTGGTTAGACTCATCTTCATTATTAGGTGAGAGTGGAGGAGTGGGTAAATGTTGGGTAGGTATGGTTATTGTTTGAATTGCTATGGGTGACATAGGAGGTTCATATGTTAATAGATCATCTTCATCATAAAGGTGATGGATGAGAGTTTGAAAAGCTTTGTAATTATTTGTATCATGGTTGGGTGTCCTATGGTATAAATAAATCAAACTATTATTTAACCATGATGGTTTGGGATATGAAGGGTCAAAGGGTTTGATGGGTGGTAATCTCTAAGAAGAGGTTTGCAATAACCTTTGGAGAATGGTTAGGTAAGACCTAATTAAGGGTGGTTAAGGTTTAGCAGTTTTTGTTTTGGGTATGGAGGTATAAGGTTGTTTGAAAGTAGGTTTGGTGATAGGTGTCTTAGGTAAGGTGGTATACATGGTTGTTTTGGTTTAGGTAAGATGGTTGATGAGATAGAGGTAGAGGATGGCAAGGTAGGTAACTTGGGTACTACTAATGCAATAAAAAAGAGGTGCATTAGGAAGCAAGTGTGAAGATATAACTAATAGAGGTGGTGGGGTTTTGGTAGAAGTAATGGTTTTCATGCTCAAGGTAGAGGGATGAGGACCCAAAATGGAGGGCAAGTTTAAGGGAGGTAAAATTTGAGGTTTTGGGCATTTGGGTGGTTTTACATCTTTGGTTGCTTTAGTTGTTGGGTTTAGAGGGGGTTTGGTTACTTTAGTTGTCTTGGTGGGTTTAGGTGTTTGAGGGTCAGTTAATATAGAGGAGGTTTGGGTTGGTTGTGTATAAGTTATAGTTAGTTTAGAAGGGCTAGGTTGGTCTGTCACAGAAGGGGTTAGAGGTTTTAGTTTGGTTCCCTTACCTTTGTCTTGGTTTTTGATGGAAGGTTTCAAAATTAGAGGTTTGTTGGTTAAAGTTATCTTTTCTTATGAGATATCTTCCAAACATGTAATGAATGGTTTTATAATAGGGGGCTAGGTGTGGTAACCTATATCAAAGTTGTGGATATGGTTACTTCCTTTTTTTGGATGTTCAAAAGGCTAGAAGGTAACTCTACTATTTCAATAAGTGAAGGGGGATTGGAATATTGTTGAATGGGTTCTTTATCAATGAGTGTGTCAAGAACCATGTTAATGGTATTAGTATCAAGTATTCAAAATTATTACTCTCATTTTTAGTGGGAGCATGGTTTGGAAAAGGTTGCCTAAATATGCTAAGGGCTTGATTGGATGGTGCATTGGGGTTGTCCAATCTAAGCTATCCCTTGTTAATGAGGGATTGGATAAGGTATTTTAAGGTATTACACCTATTGATATCATGTCCTATGACATGGTGAAAGGCACAATGGTCATTTTCATCATACCAACTTGATATAAAGTGAGAAGCATCAAATTTTTGGGGTGGTTTAATTGGTGGAAGTTGGATGATATTATCTATTAATAAATTTTAAAAAATAGAAGCATAGGCTTCCCTAAGTAGAGTTAATTACTTCTAGCTTCTCTAAGTTTGGTTCCTTAGGTTTTAGATTGCAGAATTAGAGAATTTAGAGGTTTGGTTCCTTGGGTTTTGTTGGTTTTTAGATGGTGGAGGTGTGGATTTGAAGATAATAGTATTGGTGGTTACTTTGTTTTTGGTGTTGGGATTGGTTTGGTGGTTTGGTTTGGAAGAAGAGGGCTTATTGGGCTTGTAATTTGATTTCTTTTTCTTCAAATTTAACTTTCCTTCATCAATGGCTTTGTTCTCTAGTTTGTGAGCCATGGTAAAATCTTCATCAAATGTCTAAAAGCTTTGGACATGTAATGTGGATGAGATATGCTTGGTGCATGCCTGAGCAAAGAGTTCTATAAGTTTGAGTTGATGTAAGGAAAAATAAAGTTGGCTAATCAGGTTCCTCCCATGAGCCACAAAATTGGCAATGGACTCATCCTCAAATTGCCAGATGGAGTAGAGGTTGGTAATGGAAACTTTCTTGGATATATTGGTCAAAAAGTGATACAAAATGTTTTAAGTTAGTTGGTTAAAGGAGAAGATGGAATGTTTAGGTATGACACTATACCAATCTAATGCTAGTTTGGATAATGACATGGGAAATGTACAAAGGAGAAGAGCATCATCATGGGAAATCAATTAGAATTAATTCATAAACACTCTTAAATTTTGTTAAGAGTCTTCCTTACTATTAAACTTGGTAAATTTTTAAAGTTCCCACTAGGCTAGATAAGGTTTGATAGGGACCTAAGGGTGAATAGGCTCATTAAATATTTGATCATAGGAAAAGAGATTATGGGATTCAAAGATGGATGACTCAAGGCTAGTCATCTTGTCTATGATCATCTTCATGAATTCTATTTGGGGTTCAGCACCCAGAAGGTTTAGGATGCATATTGCGTTGGTGGTTGAGAAACATGTTGATAGTTGGTGGAAGGTTGAGGGGTTACAACATATTAGTATTTGGATGCCAATGGTTGGGTAGAAGGAACATATAGATATATGGATGTCAAAATTTGGGTAGGGTTGAGTAGCGGGCATATGCCCTTGTGGATCATGGAGATAAACAAAGGTTGTTTATTGGGTAGGAGTGGTAGTTGGGCTAGTGGCTGATGGAAGGGTAGTGACCTTTGTAGTAATCGATGGTAACATGGAGGGTATATACAACACAAGGATTTAAATTAGAGTAGTTTCTGATCAGTAATAGGTAATTAGAGGGATATGGGTAGTGCTATAGGTAGGCACTCCTATTATAGAGGAGTGATTGGTAGGTGGTATAAGGGTAGTGGTAGTTTGGGTTGGTTGATTTTGAGTGGTTGCCTCAAGGGGATTGTTGGTTAATGATAGGGCTTGGGTAAATAAAGGTTGAGTAGTATTCATGGTAGTGAATATACCCCCTATGATGTCGAGAGGTGTGCCATAAGTTGGATCTATAGGTGGGGTAAAAACTAGGATTTGGTGAGATGTGGTTCTAAGGTAATGTTGTAAGGCCATTTGATCATTTTTTAAGAAAGTGGCAAAATTTGTATCTCCTAGGATTATTCAAATAGGAATTTTTGGAGAGTGAGGGGAGTACATGAGTTTAGAAACATTTTCCATGGATGGATAGGTGGAATATATTGGTTGACTTGGTGGTGAGTTTTTTCATCAACGTCCTTTCGCTATTGGCAAGTAAGAACCATATAAGAAAATGGGAAAGGAATGATACATTCTCAAATCTCAAAACAAAGAAAAATAGAAAAAATATTCAAGGAAAAAAATGAATTCACTAAGATCAAATTAATTCATAGGATTCTTTTTAATATCTCTTTTGTCTTATGCCTTAGAAAAGTGTGAAGAGGAAATTGGCTTGAATTGGTCCTATAGAGCAATCTATGTTTGGGTTTTATTTGCATTTAGGTGCTAAAAAAGAATTATTTATTAGAGGTACGTGGATTTATATTTAGGTATTTCTCCCCTCACATCAAAATCCTATAGCGAGTGTGGGTACTTAGCCTTTATACCATTTATCTAGAGTTTATACTCAACTAGAGAGCTGAGTGGTTTGTCCCTTTGGTGATTAAATCCAAGTACAATAACTGGGAAAGGGTAAGGTGATCCACTAGGTGATGATATCCTAGTCAGGCCTTATCTTAATTTTTTTTCTATAGTTTAAGTGGTTTGGTTTGTTTAAAATTTATGCACTATGGTTAATTTTCTTTGCTTAAATTAAACTAGATGAGCTAGTTAAACAAGCAAACAAACTATGTATGCAAGTCTATTTTTAAACCCAAAAGATATTTTTTTGATTTTTTTTAATGAAAAAAAAATAAATAAAACCTAATTTCAATAATATAATGCAATTATTAATCCTAGGATGATCTCTTTTTGATTTTCCCTTTTAGAAATGTGAGAAAATAAGATTTAATTTTTTCTTTAAAAATGCAACTAAAATGCAAGAAAGAACACTTCGTGTGAGCTAAATGAGTTTTTCACTAATGAAAATAAATAAAATTTTCACTAATACATCTCTAAATATCCTAAAACAACTAATTAACTCAAGAAAACTCAAGGGTCCTACTGAACATGCCAAAATGTTTCTATCTAAATTTTTGCTTTTTTGCTTAATTTAAAAAGAAATAAACTAATGAAGAAGAGTGTGTAGAAAAATACCTATTGAATATGTACATATTGGATCCAAGTGACTTTGGAAATTGCCTATTTTTATTTTAAGGATGATCTATAAATAAAAAACTAATACCATAAAACTTATTTGTTAGACAAGTAAAAAGGTGGATTGCCTATCATGAGCTAGATACTAGTGAAAGCTCTTTAGGAACCTGTCAATCCACCTACTTTAAACACGTAAGTTTATTAATTAAAATGAAAATATTTTTCATAAAATTATATAAAACTAAAACTAAGGACAAGAAATAATAGAAATTTAATTAATAAAATTGAATACTTTGCTAAGATGGCTAAAATAAAGCAACTAGTTTGAATAATGATAATGCTAAAAATTGGTAAAAACAAAGTTGTGGTTTTTGGTTTGGGTTAATTAAAAATGGTAAATAATATAGTTTTATTGGGGTTGGTAAATTATCAAGGTGATAAAATGAAAAGGGTTAAATTATGGTTCAGAAATAAAAATGGGTAAATGGTGGTCAAGAATGTGAAAAGGGAAAATGGTAGTGAGGAAGCCAAAAGAAGGTAAATGGTGGCCAAGAAGGAAAAAGGGGGATAAAGGGGTTAATGTGTAAGAAAACAAAGGGATAAATGAAATAATTGTGAATGTAGTCAAGAGGTCACAAGAAGGAAGGCCAAAGTGAAATAAATAAACTGAAATTAAATAAACAAAAGCAAATTAAAATGTTACCTTCCAATATTTAAGGGGAATGTTGATGTTAATGACTTGTTGAAGATAATGATGTTTAATAAGTCTTGAATAAATTTCAGTAGATTCAAGATGATGATGATATACTTCTCAAGTGTATGACCTCCTCCAAAAGTAGAAAACCACCAACAAGAATGATTTAATGAAAAAACAACTCTTTTTTTATGTGAAGGAGAAGGGGGTATTTATTGCATTTGTTGTGAAGAATCATGTAAAAATATGGAATAGCAGAAATATGGTGCCATTTTTAAATTTTTATCATAAATTACAAAGGTGATAAGGGTATTTGGATTACCACCTTGTTGGTTTGTCTCCCACCTTGCACATGAATCCAATTTGGAGTCGGAATCATGCATATGGGCTCAAATGAGGACAAAGGACTTTTCACCAAGCTATTTTGTGTTTTGGATAAGTTCCCCATGAATTTTTGCACCATTATCCATGTGGATTCATGAGTGGTAATGAAATACATTTCTTGAGATTCCCACTTAGCCAATAGATCTTCCACTTGGTTGGTTTGTCTCCCAACTTGATAAAGAGTCCAAAATAGAGAGGGAATCATGCACATGGGATCATATGGGTCCAAAATACCTTCCACCACTCACTTACATATTTTGGATAAGTTTAACATGAATTTTAGCAGCATTTTCCATGAATGAAGATAAAACACATGTTGAATGATGGCCTCATAGTGAAAAATGCACCATATTCCAAATGAGGTGCCCTTTGGTATTTAATGATGTTATGAGGTACCTTGGAGGTGCATCCTAATTTGTTTATGATTTCCCAACTCAAGCCACCTCACTTCTAAGCCATGTCACTTGCCATATAACCTTCCATGCCACTTGTCATGCCATCATGAATAGTGATAGTGGGTCCCACTATGAATAATTCTTTTAAATATTGATTTCAAATATTAATTCTAAATAGTGATATTTGAATAGAATAAAAGTGATTTAGTTAAGTTAAGAGGGTTTGGTTAAGGGTTAATAAAAGTTTAGGGGTTCTTGAGGCATTCAGTCATCAAAAAATATAAGGGTACAATTTTCTAGTGTCTACAGTAAGATGCATTGAATGTGTATCCCCACCCCTTATGTGGGTACATTGCATACATACCAATACTCTAAAGAGGGACAAGCCATATGTAGTTCTCCCACTTGATGTGCTTTGTGAAATAGTTTTATGCTGATGCTAAAATTCTAAATTGAGTGTGCTTGAGGTGACTAGGGACTGGTGTGAGGATCTGGATATGCTTGTAGCTATATTAGATGATTATCTACAGAGAATAGGGAAATTTACCTTAGTTGTCTTCCTTGTATTCTTGCTTACTTTGTAATATTTTCCAACTCCTTATAAATTAAATTTGAATGGGACTTTATAGAGATATATTGGTCATGGGTTGAATGTATTCACATTAAGCCAATAGGATGAAGGATATGAACCAAAAGAAGATTATTATTGAAGCTAAAAATGTAATTAGATAGGAGCACCAAAATTAGATATTGTAGGGTCTGGCACTATAGTCCAAGTTGGGTGTTATTTTCATATAGGTGTAAGACCTAGGGGATGGAATTAACATAGGAAATGCAGCATGGTTGAGTTGGAATCAGGTTTTAGAAGTCTATAGATGATTAGGAATAAGCAAAAGGGTGTCTAAAAGGGCTCTCAGAGCATGCAAGAGGTACCTATGGGTTAGGTATCATAAACCATACTCAAGATACCAATTTTAACATTTTATATGAATACAATAACATAATTTTGAATGTTTTAAAAAACTTACAAAATATCAAACAAATATATGAATTTTTAACACATGCGTAATTAGTTCAAAATATTAATTACATTTTGCCTACCAAATTTTACCAATTCTCAACCACACATCTTGAATATTTTCTAATGATTAGATCTAATATAAAGAATCTATAAATATATAAGCCATTTGACATTATAATGTAATGCATAATACAAAGTATTTCCATTTTTATTACCTTTCATTCATTAATCCTTCAAACCATTTCTTATAAGTACTCAAATCATCCATAGTTTAAGTGAAAATACTACTGACATGCATGTGTAACATTGACAAAGACTCTAATCTTTACATCTAGGCACAAGCATGTATGTATATCCCCTATAAGTGACATCAATAGGGAGGGTAATCATCTTGATGTACTTTATATATGTTTGACTATTTTAGATCTTTCCTAATCCAAGGACTGCACTTAAGAAGTTGGATTTACTACTATTTTTTGCTTGTTTTGTATACTAACAAGAACTAACCTCTACTAGATTCATTTTTTTACATTTAGCATGCTTAGTGGGACCAACATACCCTAAAACCTTCTTGGAAGCATTCTTGGACACCTTATATTGAAAAAAAGATCATTTTGACACCTTTTTAATTTCATTTCTTATAATTTTTATATGTTCTTCTTCACTATCAAAAATGAATTCATTCTGTGAAACAATGAATTAATGCTACAAATCCATGAAATCATCTAGAATAAAAGTGAATTTATTATAAATTTTAATGAAATTATACTAATCAACTAATTCATCAAACATAGTAGTGAACTTACTCCAAATAATAATGAAATCATCTACAGGTTTTCTGTAGTTCCACAGTAGAAAATAGTCATCAATATTAGAGAAACCATCCTTTGAAATAGTGAAGTTGTACAAGTAGACAATAAATTTATTTCTATATTTTTTTAATTATTTTTCATACATGTCTCAAATTTTAGTGAATTCATGTAATAGAATTATGAATTTAGCTGATAGAACAGTGAATTCATTTAATGGAAAAACAAATTCATATAATAGAATGGTGAAATTGACCCACAAAATAGTGAAAATGTCGCTATGTTTATCTATGTTTTTCTTATAGTTATGCATAACATTGAATTCATCCTAAAATTCAATCAATTATCTTTGGTAAACAACAAATTATACTATTCTAAAAACATGAGACTTTAAATAAAATACCTTTTTCATTTCATATGTAAGTCTAAAACATTATTTAAGACTATTTATTTTTTTATTGTAGCACCTTAGTCAATGGAGTGATTTCAAAACTTGATGAAAAAACATTTATTTTCACTAATCTTCCAATTTGAGATTTAAAATGAACCAATCTTTTAATTTGTGCTTAAAATTAGTTTATTTTCTAAGTTGATTCCGTTATTACTTGATTTTTCTGTTGTTTTATATTTCCTTCACATGTATGCTCTCCCCTTTTCTTACTAATGTGGGTGACCTGTAAATGTGATGCAAATTCTTTGTTTTTTAATCCAAAATCATTAACCATTTATGCACTCACTTTGTTCTTAGGAACTTAGGTGACTCAAAAACAATGTTATTTTTCCTTTTTTTTTTTGGCTATGCAAAGTGGAGTTAATTTATTTCTCTCAAGTCCTTAGGGTGTGGTGACTAGGGGTTGATAACCCAACATTTGTACAAGCCCCATACATCTGATGAGGGATATAAATTATTGTAGGTGTTGTTAAGACAACATAATTACCCATAAAAGGTTTTGTGAAAGCAATGGGTTAGTTCCAAATTCTAAGAGATTAAACATCATTATCAAGGAATATAGGGTATATTTGATAGAGGATGTGTCCCCATATGAATATCCTGACACCTAAAATTCTTCTTCAATGGATTTGTTCCCTTCAAGTAACTATAGAAAGCTAAGTAAAACTTGAAGTAATTCAAAATTCTAGTATCACTTCACTAAAATATAATGGATGAAGTAGTTTCAAATGGGACAGACCCTCTCGTGAATTACCCATATTTATAATACTTCATAAAAAATTCTTTTTCACTAAAATATTCACTAATCCAAGAGTGCAAAGGTAACAATCCCCAAGGATTGCCTTACATGTATGGACCTTTGAGAGAAGTGTGTAATTAGGACACCACTAGAATTTTATTTAATTACTTAATGAACATTTAAATTTTTAATCCTCTCAAAGGAAAGTATATTGAGGGATAACTAATTGTGATTCAAACATATATTAGTTAATAAATTGGCCTTGTGATTTTTTGTGTTGATGCTTAATTGTTTTGTCAAAAACCCATTTGTATTCAAAACCAAATCCAACAAAAATTCAAGTCCAAAACATAGTCCCTACCACAACTATGAGATAAGGCATTACACTACATATTTCATAGGATATATTTACCCTATATTATCATTATCTTGACCAATTATACTCTTACACTATTTTTGTGGTACCATTATATTCTCCAATTCAAAACCATTCAAATCAGTTTCATTTTGATTCAAATCTAATGTTCAATCAATTGTTCAAATTGGGTTGCATTTAACCCTCTTCCTTTTATAAACCAATCAAATCCAAATTTGATTTTAATTGAACCACATACCAAACTAATTCTATAATTTTTCAATCCAAGCCAAACTAGGGTCATCTTAAACCACAATCTAATTTGACTAGGTTCATTTTTAACCATGTTCTAATTCTAATTCCAAATTAGGTAAACTATGAATAAATTTAACTTTAAATAAAGTCAATTTCAAATCCAAAAACTTGGATCAATGACAAATCATGTCTGTTTTGACCAAATCTAATTATTCCAAATAAATCACATGCTAATTTAAATCATTTATCATCCTTTCAATTAATAACCTACACCTGTTAGTGGGGATTGATGAATTCATGTCATCCATCATTTATTTCATTTAATACATAATAATATTACTCCACCCTTTTTGGTACAATTATATCTATACTAAGCCAATTTTCCCTCTTTGGGGCAATTCCATCTAGACCAAGCCAATTCTACCCTCTTTGGGTAAGTTTTACCAAGCTAATTTCTCTCTCTTAGGGCCAATTTTACCAAGCCAATTTCTTCATCTTTGATCTAATTTCAATCAATACAAATTTACCTTTCATGAATACTTGCTTGGGGTAATTTTTTATTTCATATTGATCCATGCCATTCGAAACTAACTTGGGGAACACCTTATTCACACAATACAAGAATGCCTTTGTTTGATGGCTCATAAAAGAGGAAGCCAAACTCTTATGTGACTTTATTATAGACTAATTACATACATTTGTTAGAAAATAGTAAATACCTATGTTGAAGAGGATATTTATAGACCCACCCTAAAATGGGATGGTTAGTTATTCATTAATTATCTCATGATTACTTTAAAGACATCTCTAGATACTACTTTATTTTCAATTTCCTATCCATTTTTTAAAAAATATAATATGGTATTAGATCCAAAATAATTTCAATAATTTCCATTCCAAGGGATGCCATCTATTGAATAACCAAGTGTGTCCAAGTCTTATATATATTTGATTTGATATGTCATGATCCCCTTCCCAAACACAATTAGATACATTCACTTACAAATCAAGATCAATATAATCAACCTATCCTTGATGTTTTTTTAAAATGATGTAGTGGTTGATGCATATAACCTCTATTTTCATAAACTTGACTCCGATTCTTTCATTCAATCTCTTGTCTTTCATCTTTGATTACTTTTTCATGCAAGTGCTTGATTTCAATCTATAACTCTCTTGATCACTCTTTACTACACTATGCTCTCAAGGTTTATTTTTGACTAATCCTTATTCACTCTCTCCAATACACATCCTCTCTATCATCTCCATTCTTATCAATATCACCTTTCTAGTACACAAAATCATATTTATACAAATCTTTCATCTCTTTAATCTTTTTCTTAGTTTAAGCAAAGCATGGTTTTGATTTCTTGAATTATATATAGGGAATATAGGACCATTCACATAAATATTTTTAACTCTTTATCATATCAAACCAAATCACACAACCTCCAAAAATCAACTCTTAACCCAACCACTATTTCCTTTTTAATGTCTCTTCCTTGTGGCCTTGCTTTCATGCAAGCCTAGTAGGTTAGAATAAAATGTAAATCCTACATACAAAATAAAAAAATTTAGATACCCTTTATCCCCATTTATATTAAAAATAAATCATGACACAAATATTAGGGAAACCCTACCAAATCAACACATCCTTCTACCAATTAGGTCACTTTAGGCCTATTGCAAGTACATATATCTAAATACCATATTGTACAGTCAAATACCAACATAAAAACTTTTTAATACTATATTTAACATTAAAATACCATATATTATATAGTTTAAACATTTTCTAATGGTAAAAACTCAAATTATTTGAGTTACAATTTTAAACACTAGGTCTTGGTTTATAGAGGCCTATAGGTGACTGAGGGAATACAAAAAAAGATTTAAAAGAGTTATAGACTAATTAAAATACATATAATAACTATAATAGTTCTAACCTAACTCCCTTTACCTCTTTTAATACTCATTTATCCTAGAACAATCCTCAAATCTCTCCAATATGTAAAGTTTTAGAATTGTATATGCATTTCAAGGACTGTGTGAAGGTTTTTATTGTCACTTACCCTTTGATTAATTTATGAGACTCTAAATGGTTTTTTACCATAAATAAAAAATATTTAAAATTATTATGATTGAAATAAATACAAATATTTTTAAACAACTCTCAATAATGCCACTTACTTATCACTTTTGATTGTTAATGAATAAAATTGCTCCTTAAATGGACTGTACTACAAATGAATTCATTCATACTTGAAAATTATGGTGTGAAACCACTTTATGAAATTAAAAAAATATTATAATACTAATCACATGGTATTAAATTTTTTAAAATACACAAACACTCACTTAATCATTCCTTACTCCCTGATCTCATTCCTCATGCAACTTTCCTATATAGAATTTATAAGGCGTGCATAGGTTCTTGAATATTTTAATATTTATTATATTATTGAGAATATATACATATATCTACTCTGATATTTAACTTTATAATGTAAACAATCTCCATAAAGTTATTCCAAAATTATGGACACCTCATATAAAATTGATATATAAATTTATATATAGATTTCATGGTGTCCATATATTAAATTATGTTGTCATAGTGTCCATATCATCTATACTTATAGAGTAGATATGTAGATTATGTTAGCAATAATCAACTTAATTTTTGATAGTGACACCATGAAAAATAACTTCTCTATATATAATCTAGATGAGATTGAAGTATCCAATGGACACCATGAATTCCCTCCAAGTCATATACTTCACATGCCAACCAATAACAAATCATGGAGGGAATTCATTATTTAAATTATGAACACTAAATATGAATACTTACTTAAAAATATATAATATGTAAAAATTATAATCATAAATTCCAATAAATTTTTAAGTAAGTATATTAAAAAAATTATATTTTATAATTTATCTAACTCTAAATTATGTATTATGTTAGCCTATATTTTATACATTATATTCTCACTTAATTGCATAGTGGTTATAGGCACTCTATATAATTGATTCTATATAGTTAAATATTAATTTTTTATATTAATTGTATTAAATAATATTAGTGGTCTAGTTTATTGATGAGATTGTCATATATTTAGTTGTATATATATCGATTAACATAAAAAGTAGGTGAGATTGAAGTAATATTGAACTATTATAACTTAAATATTATAACTATGATTATATATAATGTTTAATTTTATAATGTTTAATTTTTTAAGTTATATATATAACCTTATATATTTATATAATGTCTACTCTGATATATATAATGTTTAATATATCTATAATTAACATGCTATTTAATTAATTAACTACACCTTCATTTATTATGATACATGGTATACTCTCAAGAGAAAATTTATAACACATAATTTTTTTAACTAGATGAGATTGAAGTATCCAATGGACACCATGAAATCTATATATAAATTTTCTCTTGAGAGTATACCATGTATCATAATAAATGAAGGTGTCATGATTTTTCATATATAAGGTTTGTAATTGTTTTATTAATTAATTAACTATATCTACTCTATATTTAATCTCTATTTATTATCTCTAGGGAATTCATGGTGTCCATTGGATACTTCAATTTCATCTAGTTTATATATAGAGAAGTTATTTTTCATGTAGAACCTCCTGACCAAAGTCTCTACTATCACTGTCCTAACATACATAGGTAGATTTATTTTTCATGTTAGATTTATAAAGTTAATTAATATATATAAAGGACATAATATATTTATTTAATGCATTATGATATATTAAACATAATCTACATGGTGTACAAAATATAATACTATGTTGATAATGATATTCCCTTAAATATTATTGATGATAAATAATATATAATAATAATGAATTTAGTGTCATATATTTATTATATTGAAATTCAACTTTATTTATATATTTAACTTTATATATTTAAATGGATATAAAGTTATATATAAAGTTAATCAATTTAGTGTCATGTTAAATGTTAGATTTATGCCTAACATGACAATAAATGTATAAAGTTATATATATAGGGACACTACTATATTAGGGACACCTCATATATAAGGTTTGTAATTGTTTTATTAATTAATTAACTATATCTACTCTATATTTAATCTCTATTTATTATCTCTAGGGAATTCATGGTGTCCATATTATATGACTTGGAATTCAAATGGTTTAGTCAGAATATATATACTCAGTGATACCATTTGAATTCCCTTAGTAGTCATATTATTTGAATTCCAAGGCAGTCCATTTTGAGAATTTAGTGATTATTTCCATATTTAACCCCCAGATGCCACTAGTTCCAAGGAAATCATCAACTAAATTGGAGCTCCCCATGCCCCAATCATTGCCCATGCCTAACTAATATGTTAGGCATGGGCCACTACTTCCAAGGAAATCATAAAATAATATATATTAGTCTATGAATTCCCTAGAGATAATAAATAGAGATTAAATATAGAGTAGATATAGTTAATTAATTAATAAAACAATTGCAAACCTTATATATGAGGTGTCCCTAATATAGTAGCGTCCCTATATATATAACTTTATACATTTATTGTCATGTTAGGCATAAATCTAACATGACATGGGCAATGATTGGGGCATGGGGAGCTCTAATTTAGTTGATGATTTCTTTGGAAGTAGTGGCATCTGGGGGTTAAATATGGAAATAATCACTAAATTCTCAAAATGGACTACCTTGGAATTCAAATGGTATCACTAAGTATTTATTATATTATATGACTTGGAATTAAAATGGTTCAGTCAAAATATATATACTTAGTGATACCATTTGAATTCCCTTAGTAGTCATAGTATTTGAATTCCAAGGCAGTCCATTTTGAGAATTTAGTGCTTATTTCCATATTTAACCCCCAGATGCCACTAGTTCCAAGGAAATCATCAACTAAATTGGAGCTCCCCATTTCCCAATCATTGCTCATGCCATCATCTATAATGATTATGCATCTTGAGGTATGTCTTATAATAATATCATCAATAGTTTAAATATCCATAGTTAAATATATGTTATAACTTGATATAGTTAATTAATATAAGTTCCTTTTATTAGTATATATAGTTATAACTTATTAAGTTAAATATGAAACTATTATTGATTATAATTAGTAATATATTGAGATATGTATAATAGGGACGTCATTAAGTTTATTTAAGTATTTAAAAAATTATATATTTAAAAAATTAAGATTGGATACTATATATTTAACTATATAATTAATATTAAAAAAATGCATAACTTGATTAATTTATATTGTTGAGATTGAGAATATATACCTATATCCACTCTTAGGACAGTGATAGTAGATACATTGGTCAGAAGGCTCTACATGAAAAATAACTTCTCTATATATAAACTAGATGAAACTGAAGTATCCAATGGACACCATGAATTCCCTAAAGATAATAAATAGAGATTAAATATAGAGTAGATATAGTTAATTAATTAATAAAATAGTTACAAACCTTATATATGAAAAATCATGACACCTTCATTTATTATGATACATGGTATACTCTCAAGACAAAATTTATATATAGATTTCATGGTGTCCATTAGATACTTCAATCTCATCTAGTTTAAAAATTTATGTGTTATAAATTTTCTCTTGAGATTATACCATGTATCATAATAAATGAAGGTGTAGTTAATTAATTAAATAGCATGTTATGTGCTAATATAATCCTATTAGTCCAATATATTTAGTGTAAAATATATTAATGTAATAGGATTATTTAACCAACATTATATTAGCCAACATGGTTCATACTTATAATGAAATAATATTAGTTAATAAATATATAAAGTTGAATTTAGTATCCAATGGACACCATGAAATCTATATATAAATTTATATATCAATTTTATATGAGGTGTCCATAATTTTGTAATAACTTTATGGAGATTGTTTACATTATAAAGTTAAATATCAGAGTAGATATAGGTATATATTCTCAATAATATAATAAATATTAAAAATTTAGTTGATGATTTCCTTGGAACTAGTGGCTCCATTACACATGACTAAATTCTCAATAAGATAATAAATATTAAAAATTTAGTTGATGATTTCCTTGAAATTGGATTATGTTATATAACTCTATTTAAATGTATAATGTAACTAATTTATAAATATATTGTTAATTTATGCATAAAGTTTGAAAATTTAACAATATATATCAATTTTTAATAAAGTTAATAATTATTTTAGTATCCAATGGACACCATGAAATATATATATAAATTTTCTCTTGAGAGTATACCATGTATCATAATAAATGAAGGTGTCATGATTTTTCATATATAAGGTTTTTAATTGTTTTATTAATTAATTAACTATATCTAATCTATATTTAATCTCTATTTATTATCTATAGGGAATTCATGGTGTCCATTGGATACTTTAGTTTCATCTAGTTTATATATAGAGAAGTTATTTTTCATGTAGAGCCTCCTGACCAAAGTCTCTACTATCACTATCCTAACATAAATAGTTAGATTTATTTTTCATGTTAGATTTATGCCTAACATGACACTAAATTGATTAACTTTATATATAACTTTATATCAATATATAATGTATAATATTGTCTAATAATTCTCTACTATCAAAATTTTAACATACATAGTTAGATTTATTTTTTATGTTATATTTATGCCTAACATGACACTAACTATAATCTATATATACTTCAATGTACAAGATTTATGCCTACACAATATACAAGATTTAATATTAATTGTTTTAGGTATAGCTATAGTAGAGATCTACCTGGTGGGACTCCAACCTTAGTGGAATATCCATGGAGTGTAGATCACATAGTTATTACTAGGGCTATCCACTCTTAGGAAATTCATAACTATGTCAATATTATAGAGAAAAAACCATAATATCATTAGTTATTGATGACATTGTCAATATATCTTTGATGTTATATCTTGATTAATTGTCATAGTTATATATGATAAACTTTGATGATAAATAAGAGAATGTGATTGTCATAATATTTAATATTAGAATAATAAAGATGAGAATATTTTAATTAATTAATTAACTATATCTACTCTATACTTAATTTATATATATGAAATCTATATATAATTTTTCTCTTGAGATTAATTAATTATATATAAGTATTTTGTATTATATAATTTTAAGTGTGTATATAACAATACATACTTCAATCTAACTATATTATTAGTGTCATATTAGCATATAATATATATACACCTTGTTTTAGAGCTCTGTTTGTCAAATTCCTAGTGCATATGACCTTGTATATGAGAATACTTAATGGACTTAAACCATTTGAATTCCCTAGTTAAAAAATTTGTGTTATAAATTTTATCTTGAGAGTATACCATGTATCATAATAAATTAAGGTGTAGTTAATTAATTAAATAGCATGTTATGTGCTAATATTCTCCTATTAGTCCAACATGCAGATTAGGGACACCTCATATATAGGGACACTACTATATTAGGGACACCTCATATATAAGGTTTGTAATTGCTTTATTAATTTAAATAACATGAAATATAAATGTAAATAAAGAAATTAAGAAAAGGTAATTGCCACCCTACATGGGAATTGGCATAAAGAGAAGTTATTTTTCATGTTTGGCATCTTAAGTGTGATAGTAGAGACTTTGGTCAGGAGGCTCTACATGAAAAATAACTTCTCTATATATAAACTAGTTAGATTTATAGTTAGTTAGTTATGCGAAACCATTTGAAATTTTTAATATTTATTATATTTTTAATATTATTGTTCATGAACACTAATAATTTGAATACTTAATATGACTTGGAGGGGAATTCATGGTGCCCATTGGATACTTCAATCTCATCTAGTTTAAAAATTTATGTGTTATAAATTTTCTCTTCAGAGTATACCATGTATCATAATAAATGAAGGTGTAGTTAATTAATTAAATAGCATGTTATGTGCTAATATAATCCTATTAGTCCAACATGCAGATTAGGGACACCTCATATATAGGGACACTACTATATTAGGGACACCTCATATATAAGGTTTGTAATTGTTTTATTAATTAATTAACTATATCTACTCTATATTTAATCTCTATTTATTATCTCTAGGGAATTCATGGTGTCCATTGGATACTTCAATTTCATCTAATTTATATATAGAGAAGTTATTTTTTCATGTAGAGCCTCCTGACCAAAGTCTCTACTATCACTGTCCTAAGAGTGGATAGCCCTAGTAATAAATATGTGATCTACACTCCATGGATATTCCACTAAGGTTGGAGTCCCACTAGGTAGATCTCTACTATAGCTATACCTAAAACAATTAATATTAAATTTTGTATATTCTGTAGGCATAAATCTTGTAGATTTAAGTATATATAGATTATAGTTAGTGTCATGTTAGGCATAAATCTAACATGAAAAATAAATCTAACTATGTATGTTAAAATTTTGATAGTAGAGACTAAATAGATAATTCCAATAATAAATATAGATAATTCATGGTGTCCATTGGATACTTCAATCTCATCTAGTTTAATCCACTAAGATTATACAAGATTATATTGTTTTATAGTGACACCATGAAAAATAACTTCTCTACATATAAACTATATGATATTGAAGTATCCAATGGACACCATGAATTCCCTCCAAGTCATATACTTCACATACCAATCACTAACAAATCTATATATAGATCTAATTTTTTGATTTATTTATTCCAATCAATCTTAAATGATTGAAATTTTTAATATTTATTATATTATTGAGAATATATACCTATATCTACTCTATAGGTATATGAGATTGAATTATCCAATGGACACCATGAATTCCCTCCAAGTCATATACTTCACATAATATATAACTATGACAAATAAGACCTCCTATATGTCACTTTATCTCATGTTATATAAAAAACCATCAATAAAAATAAATAATACCCATATATATTTTCCTTAGTTACATCATAGTTACATATCTACTATCAAGTTATGCATCATGAATTTGACCTCCCATACTTCAATCTCATCATACCTATAATCATAAGGCATTTAATATATCTTGGACTAATAGGATTATAATATTGATGGCTCTAATAAATACATAGTGGATTATAACTATATATCTTAATATAGTAAATCTCTATTTATTATCTTACATAAATTTCATTCCTCAACTACATGCGATTCTAAACACTTAAGATGCCAAACATGAAAAATAACTTCTCTTTATGCCAATTCCCATGTAGGGTGGCAATTACCTTTTCTTATTTTCATTATTTACATTTATATTTCATATAATTAATATAATTATCATATTTAAAAATCTCATGTGCGGTTCCATATTTATAGCAATAATATTAAACTATATTATAAGACCCCATTATCTAATATTAAATATTTAACTATGTTGATTATTGCTATATATTTGAGTAGAGTAGATATTTATATATCTACTCTATATTTAATTTATATTTAAATTAAGTTTATATTCTAAATAATTATATTTAGAGTTATATAAAATAAATATATAATTCACTAATATTTAACTCTATATAATTGATTTATAGAGTTTAACTTAGTCTAATATATACCATACTTATAATAAAATACGTCCCATATGCAACTCCAAAGAAGTCAAATGAAGTCAATGCCGGGAGGTGAAACCCTAGGTCAAAGCTTCCCTAAAAAATTAGTGAGAGGTAATGATGTCCCCCTCGCAAGCCAAGTTTACATGATAATAAAGAAAGAATAAAATAGAAAGACTTTAGGGTCATTTTCAAGATCACCCAAACTTTGACGAAGTTTTGGGGAGTGTTTTAGGCAACATTTTTTCTAAGCCTTGGACTAAGCTATTTACATTAAGACTAGCCAATCTAAACACATGAGTGTTTAGAATCAAGTTAAACATAAATACCCTATTATCTATATAACACTATGATATTCATTTTATGGTTAGTATTTAAATTTAGCAATAATCAACTTAATTTTTTATAGTGACACCATGAAAAATAACTTCTCTATATATAAACTAGATGAGATTGAAGTATCCAATGGACACCGTGAATTCCCTCCAAGTCATATACTTCACATAATATATAATTAGTTATATATATATTTAGATATATTTATTAACTATTAACTAATCAATTATATAGCAATAATCAACTTAATTTTTTATAGTGACACCATGAAAAATAACTTATCTATATATAAACTAGATGAGATTGAAATATCCAATGGACACCATGAATTCGCTCCAAGTCATATACTTCACATGCCAATCACTAACAAATCTATATATAGATCTAATTTTTTGATTTATTTAAGAATACATTATAAAATATACTTTTGTGATTAAGTTCGATTAGATATATAATACAAAATTGATTAAGATAATAAATAGAGATTAAATATAGAGTAGATATAGGTATATATTCTCAATAATATAATAAATATTAAAAATTTATGGAATATAGATAATTCCATGTTGTCCATATAAAACCATTTAAATTATGTTATGACTTAACTATTATTGATGAGATCTAAATTTTTTTTGTTTATTTAAATACTTACAAAATTGACTAAGTTCGATTACTATGTGTATAAACATAGTTAGGACACATAAATCACATGATTAACATCGCATGTAGTTGAGTAATGAAATTTATAGTTAGTTTAGTGTCTTAAGTGTTTAGAATCGCATGTAGTTGAGTAATGAAATTTATGTAAGATAATAAATAAATATTAGATATAGAGTAGATATAGGTATATATTGTCAATAATATAATAAATATTAAAAATTTCAAATGGTTTCGCATAACTAACTATTAAAAAATATTAAAAATATTTCAAATTATTAAAAATATAATAAATAATGAATATAAATTGGACTTAACCATTTTAATTCCAAGTCATATTTTTAAGTATGAATAAAACCATTTAAATTCATGGAATCCATTGGATACATAATATCCAATTATATTATAAAATCACATGAGATTAAAGATTATATTAGCCATATAAATTAAAAATAAACTTAATTTATAAATTCTAACATGAAAAATAAATCTATGTATGTTATGATAGTGATAGTAGAGACTTTGGTCAGGAGGTTCTACATGAAAAATAACTTCTCTATATATAAACTAGATGAAATTGAAGTATCCAATGGACACCATGAATTCCCTAGAGATTAAATATAGATTAGATATATTTAATTAATTAATAAAACAATTACAAACCTTATATATGAAAAATCATGACACCTTCATTTATTATGATACATGGTATACTCTCAAGAGAAAATTTATATACAGATTTCATGGTGTGCATTGGATACTTCAATCTCATCTAGTTTAATCCACTAATATTATACAAGATTATATTGTTTTATAGTGACACCATGAAAAATAGCTTCTCTATATATAAACTAGATGAGATTGAAGTATCCAATGGACACCATGAATTCCAAACCCTTTATGGAATACATACTTCAATCTAACTATATTATTAGTGTCATATTAGATTAATTAATTAAAAATTAGATCTATATTATAAAATTAGTCATATTAATCTAACTTAATCAATTTTTTAAGTATTTAAATAAACAAAAAAAAATTAGATCTCATCAATAATAGTTAAGTCATAACATAATTTAAATGGTTTTATATGGACACCATGGAATTATCTATATTCCGTAAATTTTTAATATTTATTATATTATTGAGAATATATACCTATATCTACTCTATATTTAATCTCTATTTATTATCTTACATAAATTTCATTACTCATCTACATGCGATTCTAAACACTTAAGATGCCAAACATAAAAAATAACTTCTCTTTATGCCAATGCCCATGTAGGGTGGCACTTACCTTTTCTTACTTTCTTTATTTACATTTATATTTCATGTTATTTAAATTAATAAAACAATTACAAACCTTATGGGAAGTATTTATACCCATTTTAAATGTTCAATAGTAATTATATCTCAAACACAACCCAAAACACCACTCAAAGCCTAGTTAAGAATTCAAATTTTGGATTCTAAATGGAAAATACAAAATAGACTGAAACACACAACCTAAAGACCTATAATGACTCCAAATCACCCTAGTGGTTCCTAAAATACCTTAAACACCAAATAAAAACCAAATATGGCTATAGTGATCCTCTTAATCACATTAACAACTTATGTCATCGTAGGATGCTCTACATCATCAAATCACCCATCTTTGACCAAACTTGAACCATTTATGGTCCACCTCTATTTTATGAAGGACATTTATTTAACATAAGACACATATTATATAAACCCATTATTTAATAATAATATACCTTTTATACATTTCTATAATTTCCCCATTTTAAAAAAATCATTAGTCCCAAGTCTTTCATTTCTATGTGAAAAGGGTACCTCTTTACAATGAAATTCAACCATCCATTATTGTAGACACATTTAAATAAAAAATAGGTTACCATTTGGAACCAACATGTTTATCAACATCATCATCAACACCAACATCAAAATAAGGTTCTATTTTAGAACCAATATTAGAAATGGGTTCCATTCAATAACCAATATTATATTTATAATCAAAAGTAGAAATAGTGTTAGTCTCAAAATCAAATTCAGATGCCTCTAAGTTATAATTTGATTTAAAATTAAAAAAATAGTGGATATCACAACATTTTAAATAAAATTATACCAAATCCACTTGATTTAGAATTGGCTATATAATCAACATACCTTAATAGATATTGTGAAATCAATTACACACTCCTTGCAGATCAGATTGGAAAAAAATGTAATCCTTCTATTATTATTGAGGACATTTTCATTAGAATACAAACAAGTTATCCTAGTATCCTATAATATTATTTTGTTTCCTTTTACCCTTCCATTAACATTACATATCTTATCAACATTAATAAACCTATCCATTATTTTGACATACCACTACCAACAAACATCGATTGGGACTAAGAGAATCACACGTTTAAATTTTTTAATTAAAAAATAATAATGGAATAATTTATAGGTATATAAGACAATATTAATTTAAAATAAAAATATCATAATGCAACCTTATTTGAGGTTCTAAGGGAAAATCAAAATCTAAACACAATTTTTAGTGAAACCTTGTTTGAGGTGCTAGATGATAATCAGAATAATTTAAAAATATATAATACTTTATTGAAACATTATGTAAGATTATAAGGGACAATAAAAAATAATTATAAACATTCATTACTGAAACCTTTTTCAATATGTTATTAAACAATCCAAATCATAATAATCAATAATACATTATTTGGAAAAACCTCTTTAAGGCACCAATAGTTAAGCCAATTAGTTTCTAATTACTTGTTTAAGATTGTATTGAAATAAATATCATCCACACCACAACCAAAATCATGTAAAATAAAGAATCAACACCAATGTGTGTGAGTAAAAATACTAGTTTTCATTTTCCCCTAACCATTATGCATTACATTGTAATCTTAGTATTCATTCAAAAATTATATTCCCTTATCCAATTAGATCATTATTCTATTACCTATTCTTATTTACCATTATTGGTGTTACTCTATTTTTTAGAGGCTACAAATACAATTTTTATATATGTTTGGAGGAATTAAAATCAATAACCAAAGAAGATCATGATGATAGCAGTATAGTTCACATCATAAACAAGATATAGATAGATCTACTATTCAGAGTGGGTATTGGCTAAACAAAAAAATAGTCAACATTATTTATCTCATAATCCTCTATTGATTTGGATGATAAAAAATAAATAATAGTTAAAAAATCAAAATAATTCAACAAATACCTTAACACTTGAGAGAAGCCTTATTTTCATTAAATGTCATTTCATTCAATTTTAATCATTCATTTATATTCTTCATATATTATCTTATTGTGACCATTAGTATTTACCATCTTAACCTTGTTATGTAAGTAGAAGGGACATTGAAACTTGTTTCAGAAACATTCTAGTATATTACATGCACGACACTTTTATGGCTAGGCACACTTGATTCTCATGTGACATGGTCCTTGAAGAATCCTAGTATTCTCCCTCATTTCCATCCATTAGTATCCATTATTTTACATTTTTCCTTCATTCATTATTATTTTTCATGTTAGGAGTTAAAATGGCTTAAGGTCTATTTGGACTATGTAGGCAGTTCTTAGTTTATAAGGTTAACTCAACCACCCTTATTCCAAGTTCTTGTTATTTTTCAATAACATTTAGTAACACTCTCACCATTTTTTGATAAATTTCATCCATGATCTCACCATTTTGTGAGAAATTTAAGCCACATTGTCACCATTTTATGAGTATTTTAAGCCACACTCTCATTATTTTATGAGTACTTTAAGCCATGCTCTCACCATTTCCTAGGTTAAAACATTTTACATCTTGTAATCCCCATTGAGTTGAGATGCCAAAAAACCTAAACATTTTTAAAACCTAAAAATCCTTATAAAATCAAAAGTGATTAAAATCTCAGATATAAAGCCACAAATTAAAAAAGATTTGTCTTGTATTACACATAGTCAGAATCCTTAATCTAATTATTTTAGCCACCTTGGGATGTGTTGTTCTCTTGAATTCATACTTGCTTGAGGGATCCACACATATTATTTCATTTTAGCCTTCAAATGTGGATTTTGACTTGGTTAAACAAACTGATGCTTTATCTTTCTTTTCTTTTTTGTTTGTGTTTGCTTGCTTATTTTTTTCTTTTTACTATTATTGCCTTCACTTAGTAAATTATTATAATGAGGTCATCATCATGGTGATCCTTGTCATTCACTTTTACTTTAGTACATATATTGACATACAAAAATATTATCGTCATGATTTTTATCATTAGCTAGTTGTTTCCATTTATCTATTGGATCAAGATTCAATTCTTATGCACATCATGGCCAACCCATCATGATGTTTTATACATTGGTCCATATTATCATGTGTTAAATTAAACATAAAGTGCTTGAGGTTTATATATAATGTCATGTTATGCCAGAAGTATCTCCCCTTGTATGATTATATATTATCTTATCCATTCATTTTGGTAATCTTTGATCACATCACATCATCACATTTTCCTTTATCAAATACAAATAATGAACATTCTAGTTGTATCAATGTTAATCAAGATGTGCATCTCAAAAAAAACATGTAACAATATAATCATACACATCGATTAATTATTATTCTCATCTAATCCGAATGTTGTTTATTCTTCAACATATTTTGTCCCAATAATTGGGAGAACAACACCAGCCTAAGGTCCCTATGGACTATGTAGGCAACACTCAATACCAACTAATTTATAAGGTCAACTTGTCCACCCTTGTTTCATTATTATTAACATACATATTATTCCAATAAAATCACATCATTATTCAATCATTATTATGTTATTTGAATAATCTCTTTCATTCCTGTTGATAATTATTAGGTCCCTAGGCTTTTTGTAGCTTCTTCATTCTTTGAAAATTAATTATATCATCTCACATAAATTTGTGTCATTTATCTCATATTTAATATATGTACCATGTTAAATAATGAGATATGATTTACAATCAATCAATTCAGATTGATCAACAATCAAATTATCTCTAATAGGGAAAATCAATTTAGTCAATGATTAAATTTTCCCTACTAGGAAAAACCATTGGTCACCCACTTCCCCTTATTTAGGAAAACACCATATTTTTTTATTATAATCTCATATGTTTCTCCCTATTTTGGGTAAGCCAAAGTGTGTGAATTTTTTTAGGATACACCCTTCCCACTTCCCCTTGCCTCAAGGCCAATTCAATTCTATTATTCTCAATTATGGAAATCAAAGCATGCAAGAATTAACTCAAGTGGGTTAACTTTGTCCATGGTTTAATTTCTCCTATTCTTTCTCATTCCTTTCTTTTTTTTGAGGTTGTGGGTTACTAATTGTTTTATCACTTAATTTTCATCTTCTTTATTTTATTTTTTTCATTCTTTGAAAAGTTGTTGATTCATCTAGTGTCTCACAATGCCCTCTCAAATAGGGAGAAAATGTAGACACTCAATTTTCATCACCCTCATCAAAATTCAAATTAGATTAATTTTTAGTAATGAAATAAATCATTGAAAAACCCAAATTCTTTTGTACACTTGATGTGCATCCTTAATTAGTGTAATGAACCATATGCAATCATCAACTTTACTTAACTTATCGAGAGATAAATTGTGACTATGGAAGATATGTTTTGGATTAATTAAGTCAAATTTCTCTTTGAATTTAAAATTTAATTTCAATTTTCATTAATCTAATTAAACTCAATTCATTAGCCTAATTTATTAATCTAATACGAAATTTCATCGCTTTTCAAATTTATTATATTTTAAATTAATTAAATATATTTATTCATTAACTCTTATGATAAGTGACCAAGTGCTTGATGACATCATGCAAAAATATCAATAATTTTGACATCATAAAAAGGTTTTCAAGCACTAAAAATGAATGCAAAAAAGTATAAAACTTTGGAAACTAATGCCTAATTAATGCAAAGTATTAACTACATTTTTCATACCAAGATTGACTGATTCTCATGCACTCATCTTGATTGTCATTTTTTGGTCAAGATTAGTTTGAGAAAATTATAAATACATGGGCCAGTTATGATTATTCTCAATTATTGAACATATAATGAAAAACTTTGATTTTCAATATCCTTTCAAACATCAAGCCTTCATTTATTCTAATTGGCCTCTCCATTTCTTCTAATTATCAACACCCATTATCTTCTAATGGATCAATGTTGAATAGTAAAAGGGGAGATGTTACCTATATGACCACATTGTGACATTTTAAAAGACTCCAACCTCTACATCCAAGAATAAACATGTATGCATACTAGTTTTAAGTGACACCCATGAAGAAGGTAATCATCTTGATTTACTTTCTATTTTTTATCTCTTTTATATATTTCCCAATGTAAAAACCACGCTTAATAAGTTAGATTTGATATTGTTTTGTTCTTGTTTTTCATACTACTGATAACTAATCTATTGAGGCTGACATTGTATAATACATTTATTACATTATTTTTAATTTTGAGATTTGAATCATTGCATTATTTAATTGATTGAAATCATCACTTGTAAAGTAGCCACTTGCATGAGGATAAATTACAACAAAGTGATAATATCACATAATGTATTTATAAAATTAATGATGTACCTATGTGATTCAAAATGTCTATATCATATATGCAAATAAATTTGGGATTTTTTGTGATTTCCAAGCTTAATTCATAATGTTCTATAAATTCAATCCAATTTTCATAAAATTCATTATGATTATTGTTTGAACACATAAGTGGAAAAAATGAAGTGTCTATAGACTCTTCAAGGATGTGGTGTTGACATATATTTGATATATCCATATGGGAGATAATATATTAATGCATACATGTTGAAATTACATAGTACCAAAATTAAATTTTTGTATGAAGATATGATTATGGGCTTACAGTTTATAGTAAAACATAATTTCAATAAACTTTTGATATTTGGTGATTCAAATTTGGTTATCAATTAGATCATAACTGAAAACATCATATTTAAAAAATGAGAAGCACAAGTCTTAGGATTTGATTGAGTAATTTTAAGCATTTAACACTAAGTATATCCCAAGGTAATAAACTTAGACAATAAATTCATTGTAAGCTTCAACTACCAACTTAACACCACTCAAAGGATCTGAAATGTACAATTTTCATGTGGAGTTGGTTCCTTTCCTTTTTGTCCAAACAACATGGATAAATTTCTTGTGCTTGTTGATGATCAATAGATAATAAAACTTAAAAATAGTTATGTATACTTTATATCTCAAATAATAGATGAAAAATATTTTGACCCTATGAAAATAGAATACTTGGGAGAAGATGGTTTATTATATCTCAAGGATAATTGAATACATAGGTGAATGGTGTCATAGTAGGGATATTTTGACATGGATTTATCAGTTGAATAATATCAACTATAAAAAATAGATCAATCTAATGTTGCTAAAGTGAAATGAGAAATGATGAACATCCTCAGTATGTAAACATTGGATTGATTTATTCTAAGAATGAAAAATATTGATAATGAAAATTGTTGACAACATTTAAATATGTGATTGTTTAGACCAATAAATACCTAAAAATCATTGATTATAGAGTGATTATGTATACAAATAAAATTTAAAACATTTATTAATTACTAATGTTATTTATCTTGTAGGAACTTGTCGAGTCTCAATCACTCTGAGTGCATACCCTAAGGGGCACACTAAGAAAGGGGTGGGTAGACCGTTAGTGCTTCATATGATTGTTGTCTCTTTTTACACTTGATATATACACACTTGTCTCTTAAGTATCATTCCCCTAAGCTTTTCCTCTCATTTTACACACTCCTATAGTATTTTACTTCATTCATTAGTCTTTTCCCTAACCTAAACCCCTTGTTAATATTTTACATGACTATGTCAACCACATTGACATTGTATTCTTATTGAAAAAAATTATTAGGGTCTAGGTCAACCCATGGCTGACCTAATTTTTGACATAGTTAGTTTTTATCAATTACAATACTAGGTTTACCATGTCGACCTTGTAGGCCAAATTTTTTGGAAAGATTTAGGGTTAAATTCACCTATATAAACATATTCATTTCGATCATTTATCAAGAAGAGAAAAATAAGTAAGATATAGTGTAAATCTACTCTTAAATAACTTTATAATGCTTCTTGAAATAAACATACCTTGAAATTTTGTAGAAACTAAGCAAAAATCACTCTTCTTCAAACTAGGCCTATCTATCTTCCTTGTAGCCCTACCTAGAACTTGTATAGCCCACAAGTTTTAGTAGACACATATTTAAGATATAAAAGTTTATATATGGATCAATCTCATATTCCCCCTCAAGCAAACCAATTTTCATCACCAAGCTTATCCTTTGAAACATACTTCTTTCACAAACCTACTAGCCAATTAACCCTCCATATTGACAAAAATATGAATAAATTGAGAACCAAAAACCCTCAAATATATATGAAGATTTATTTGAAAACCTATTTTTCCTATAAAACCTATTAAGAATCCTTAGACCTTAATTCACAAGGCAAACCACTTTTGTAGCATAGCCTAAAACCCTAGAATCTTAAAACAAATAATGTCAACAAACTTCCTTCTTGTCAATGCACACCTCTAAATATTCTTGAACAATTGGAGACACAAAACACACACTTTTGGAAAAAAACTTAAACCTTCACACCTTTGGGGGGCATGACTTCCTATAACCCATTTTAGGCCTATTTACCCTTAAGCCAAAAATTGAGAAAACTAAGACCACCCAAAAATATTCAATTAGCATAAACATACCTTTATACCATAAAATCACTTGGATACAATAATAAATAAGTGTATATACCTTTAATATCATCAAAAACTTCTTTAAATTTGCATCTATCTCATTAAGACACTTGGAACTAGCCATTCTGACTCTGTACTATAGCTCCTTCATAAACCTCTAGAGCAAACTCATAAACTTGTTATTCCCCCTTAGAAAATGACCTTATGAGATTAAAAAAAGTCTCTATTTAGATTGGAAATATAATGTTGAGCACACAAAAGTGTTTCTCCACATGAAAATATGCCTCTAAAGAAACATATATAGAGACACCCTGCTTAACACTGTCCTAGAACAATATGAAATCAGGAGTTGCCCATAACTCCTCATATTACTTCTCCTCCTTGGTAATCTAATAATTTTAATTAATATTATTCTTCATAGGATTAATATAAACAACATGCTCAACCACCATAACATTGTTCTTTTATTCTAGAATTGGATTGACAATACATAGAGATAACAAAGATTCATGACATACCTTTTCATCTAAAGAATTTACCTTGTAGTCTAGAACCTCATAATAAGGCACAAAAAATTGATGTTTTTTAAATGATACATTCTCAACAATAATAAGATGTTTAATTGGATCCATACATACCTTAGGACTAACCTCAACTAGTATCTTGGTCTTCTCTTTGAGCTTGATCTATTCATTCTCAACATGAACAAACACTGAGACCTCTTGGCACTCTTCAACTTTTAAAGCATTCTACACCATATCAAATAGATTAATTAGAACTAAAGTATCATCATGACTCATACTTTTCACTTTTGTATTTCATGTGTTAACATTCGTTCTTTTTTGCACTCTAGGAGCCTAATTAAACATATTCTGACTTTAGACCTTTACTTGCATAACCTAGAAATGTGACCTCTTTGTTCACAATTGTAACACGCCATAAATTTTTCAAGAAATGTATCTTATCTTACCTTATTTTGATATAAATTTGTAATATTTCCTATTTCATAATAGTTATAGCACTTAAATCTATTTATACCTTTTGAATGATGACCCCCATCATATTTCCAAGCAAACTCATTTCGAACAAATATCTTGTATTCTCTAGACCTATGAATAAATTGATTACATGTGTAACAATAACCATTGAATCCTGCATACCTTATGGAATTTGGTTATGTAATCTTATTTGTCTTCATTTTACTAGCACCTTCAATCCTTATCTAATGATTTTTATTCAGAGTATGATTGTCCTGATTCACTGTAGCCTTCATCTTGTCTTGAGTAACATTATTTTATTCTTATTCATATCCAATACCATTTCTATCACTAACATGATTTTGAACACTCAAAATATTGTCTAGATCATTTGAAATCTTTTCAAATCTCATAAATGACTTCACCTTACTAGATGTCTTCTCTAAATCGGATTTCAAAGACTCATTTTTAGAAACATACCTTAAAAATTCTTCTTCTTTAGATTTTATAATTTTAGGCATGAATTTCAACTTATAATTAAGATACATGACAACACCTTCATGCTCCCTAGAGTATTTAACCAATCTTTCCTCAAACACACTAAATTATTCCTCATAGTCATTAATATTAGATTTCATCTTCTTATTGATCTTCTCAATCTTTAGTTTTTAAAGAGCATTCATCAATATATTCTCATATTTCACGTCATCTTCATCATCATCTAAATTACTCAAAGTAAACACCTTCTGATGTGAGCATCTTCCTTCCTCAACCATGAATAGATCTTCATCTTCAGTAGGACCACCATCTTCATGAGCATATTCTGAGTCACTATCCTCACTCTCATCTGATGAGCTACAATCATATTCAGTGTAGAGATTCTTCTTGTTTTTAAGGACTTTTTATTAGTATTATACTTTATGAATCCTTTCTTCCTATATGTCTACTTATTTTCATCTTGACCTTCACTATGCTCTTCATCATAAATCTTTTCATGCTTATGTGAGAACTTACAAGAAAAATGTCCTATGTCTCCACAATTGAAACATTTTAAGGGTAGTTTTTCCATATACTTTCCTGAGCCCATGTTTAATTTCTTAGTAATCAAAGCAATTAGTTCATCCTCAGTAGTCTCATATATGTCATCCTCTTTTGATTTATTACCTTAGAATTTATTCTTAGGAGTCATCTCTGTCTTGAATTCTTCTTCCTTATTTTATGGTATATCATCATTTTGTCTCATCTCATAGGTAGTAAGGGTGACATGTAATTGATCCATCTTCAAATGAGTAAAATCATGACTTTCTTTTATAGTAGATACATTTGGATCAATCTTAAGAAATATAGACCTTAATACATTTTGGACTATAGTAACCTCTTCAAGATTCTTTCCAAGACCTATGATGATGTTCATAGTCTCATCAACTTTCTATAGAAAGGATACCATAAAATATTCTTCCTTCATCTTGTGACTTTCAAATTTCCTTTTGTGAATTTTTAACTTAGCAAGCTTGACCTTTGGATCTCCTTAAAAAATGATCTGCATTTTTTCCCATATCTCTTTAGAATATTTACAATGGATTACCTTCATGTATTCACTCTTTAAATTACAAAAAGTTATATCATTCATTGCCTTTGAACTATTCTCAAACAACTTATTGTCTATAACACTAGATAGAGGAGTAATAGGAGCATCATAACCATCCAGAATAGATTACCATATATCAAACCCTAGGGCCATAATGTATGTCCTTATCCTTACAGTATAAAAAGTGTAATTTGATCCATTAAACATATATGCTTGCTTAGTAGAGAAACCTCCTTGATGGCTACCCATATTGTACCTAGGAACACGTTCAAGCTATTAAGCCTTTACAAAAGGACCTAATCTAGTACCATTTGTTAGAGGTACAATCACTGAGACAGGGGAGCGTGAATAAATGAGAACATATATTTCAACTTTAGTTTCAATCATTTGAAACTCTTAATCAATCAATATAAACATTCATGAATAATACACAATATTCATAGCAATGAGTAAAAGAGATAATTCAAGATCAATCACATAACACATGACATATATGAGAATACCTCTTGGGGGAGAAAAACTAATAGCACCTACAATTGGATTACTATCTTATAATAACAAGATCCAATTTAGACCAACTAAAACTAAAAAAATAACTATAATCTATATTTAGTGAGACTATAATCCCATAAAGTGTTGCCACACCTATCTATTTGAGCTACAACAATAACCAAACTTTTAGAAAAATTTTCCTTATAAGGAGGATGAAACCACCTTAGATGTTGAGCTACCACAAAAACACCTATGAATAAATATACCTTTGAATTGATGTCTTCTACACCTGATGATGGACCTCTGATTATCACTCTTCACCTTCACTCACACTCGGTCTACAAGAGCACTATTTTACCAATAGAATTATTACATATAGGTCATATAATTAGACCTTAGTATGTTATTGTATTTAAATCATACTCAAGACACTTTACACCTCCTTCCCTCCATAATTCACACACACAAGCCTCTCTCCATTCTCTCCAATGTCTCTTACACCAAAAATGAGAAACCATCATCTTTGGTTCAATTTTCTAGAGAAAATTGATAATCAATACCTTCATAGACCATTAGGCATGCCTTAACCCTTAAGGTAACTATTCCATTGAGACATATCTCAATATAATCTTCATAAGTTTACCATAGCATTTATGGGTCACCCTCAAGTAGTTACACCTTTTAATAAGGCCCTCATATCTCTTATAGGTCTCATGGAGACCTATTCAATCATTAACACTTCATCAGAAAAAATAATAACATAGGACCTCTTATCAAAATCATGGACCCATTATAGATGATCTATAGTTCCCCCTTAAGTTCCAACAACCAACATAGAACCCTTTTTTTAAGTATAATTCATTTGAACAATATTATGTGCACACAGTCACCATAAATGAATAAATAGTCAAATTATAAACCTTTTTTCATAATGTATAAAATTTTTCAAACCCTAAAAATATACATAGATCATCCTCATGGATTATAACTCCCAAATATCCAATTCAATAAGAGATATTGAAATAATATCAAAATAAGCTCAAATTTCCTTCTTAGGTCACTTATAAAACCTGTATAAAAACAAAATAAAATTTGAACATTAATAACTATGTCTTTACAAAATTTAAAATATTAAAATCCTTATTTATATATGTACCTTGGAGTCCTTTTAAAGTTCACTTTTTACACCATGGGCAAATTTTGAATAGATCAAAAGATATAGCAAAAATACAGAGCACTAATTTCTCCTTTAAAAATTTAAATATTCAAATAGAAATGGTCACAGTTAAACCTTGAACACCATGCTCACATATAATGTCCTCATTTCTCAAATTAAACACACACAATTGATCTTGTTTGAATTTTAATGCATAGTCTGCCAAAGCCAAATGTTAAACATTCAACAGTTGGCCTCATCTTGTACAATCGGGAGACTTTGACTCAATGTGCTCAATCGATCTCAAATACATAGATAAATATATATAAATTATAAACAATTATCACTTTGACCTCTTAAATTTAATATACACCATTGATATTGATTAGTAAAATCTCTCACTCATTATTGATCCTTTGAATAATCTCAATCTTTATCTCTACTCAACATTAAAAATATAATACTTAACACCATGTTACTACTTCCTAATAGCTTGGAGAAAACACACATCATCAATCTTTTATAAATTTTATCAAACATTAATGTGCGAAAAATTGACTATGGGGACCATTACAATCTATCTAAGTAGACAACTTTTAACCTTAGTAACTTCTTATGTGCTTAGATGCATGATCTGGAATGTGGACCATATGATCACCTTTTAAAGAGGGATCCACCATATATCAAACTAATCTTGAAAATTTCATATTATTGAGATATATCACCATTAAAATTCCTTCTCAAAATATTATATCATAACACCAACTATACTTAGAACTTACCTATGATGCCAACTTTGCTCTTGCATAGCTTTTATTACTCTTAGTCGCATGATCTGAAATATAGTGCATAATATCCTCTCACATAAGGGATTATATACATATATCAATATACTCTTTAAACCTTCACACATGTGAGATATGGCACAAATAAATTTCTTACTCAACTCTATTTGAACATAGAAAACACTATCAAAATGCTTGGGAGCCCAAATTTGCACATGTATATCTTTTGTTGTGCTACATTACATGACCTAAAATTTGGTGCATAAAAACTAGGAACAAAACTATATAAACAAATATTATCACCTTCTACCAAAATATCCACATGTGAAAGATATACCTCCATCAAAATTTTTACTCAAATCTTCTTACCACATTGCAAATATGGCTAAGTATGGGAAAATATTGTCAAAATGTTTAGGAGCCCAACTTTGCACCCACATATCTTTAACTTGACTTAGGAAAATTTACTAAAATTTATCCCATATAAATTAGGGAAAAATATGATCAAAACCATATGAAAAACTCCCCTTGACTCATCTACATATGGTAATTATGACATCATCAAACTACCTACTCAAATTTTATGCCGCTAAACCCAAAGTGTCTAGATGAAAACAATGAATAACCAAATGAATTCACACTTATGCACACAATAACTCAAATATTAAAAAACATCTTTGGGACATATTTAACATCATAAATACTCCATACTCATCCTTTAACATATTTAACCATGCAAACTAAAGACCAACCAATCATCTTTCAAGCATACTAGATTAAACATATTGCACACTTTGTGATTATTACTCAGGCTATCAAAGTACTTCATCTACTTACCAATATACCTCTATGACATCACCATGAGATCATTGATAACTCTCCAACATGTAGGTGATGTTTGATGGAAGTGGATGACCTAATTCAAACTCAATATATTAGAAGACAAGCCTATAATAAGAGACAACATCAACTGATGAAGGATCTAGAACATGGAAGTGTCGAGAGGACCTGTAGTAAATGAAAAGGGTATGTAGAAAGATATCTTGAAAAATATAAGTGTGAAGATGAAAGGTATATTTAAGTGATGTAATGATATCTACACTATATGGGCATATAATTTTTTTGAGATCCTATAGAATTTTGTGACTATAAATATGCTTGACATGCCTACCCCTTTGAACCTATAGTGCATGCTCACACACTAGATCCCCCACTTAAATACAATAAAAAAGTGACATTTTACCTTTTCAATTTCTCATATATTATATGTTTTACATATTTATATTGTAACTTTATGATTGAATAAGTTATTCAATATAGAGAGATGAAAATAACTACCTCTAAACCATTGAGCACTAGCTCACCATGGTAGAACTTGAACAGGAGCATACCAATACATCTAATGTTAGCAATTAAAGGTGGGAAAAAATACATAAGAAGTGGTCTATATCCTCAATCAAGTAGGATAAAACTGACAACATCAACTATTCTAGAAATAATAATGGGACCACCAACTACTTCCAGGGTTGGATTCATTAGAGCACTGCCTTCACGAGGATAGGCATCAAGGGGAAAGTTCCATAAGTAATAGCCTCACCCACATAGTAGATCTACTATGGGATGGATATTCACCTCCCAAAGTATTGTGACATGGAAAATGGTGTAGAAGATGTGTCGAAGTGTGAATTGAAGTGGCATGCATAAGGTATAAATTCATCAGAGTAAAAGGTTACTCAGTTTACAACCACTTTACTTGATCATGCCCACCCCTATTACAAGAATATTTATCCTAACTAGGCCATGGTTAATTATGATACCCTAAAAGATGTATTCTTGAAAGAGTTATACATCCTAAAGTTTGAATAATAGAGTATCACCATGTTGAAAGAAATTACCCAAGGACACTTAGAGAGTGTGCACTTGTACAATGTATGGTTAAAAACTCTCTTATCAAAGCTCTAGTATGATGTTCACCCTTATCAACATGTGTATTAGTTTTTTCAGGGGTTACTCATGCCATTTTGAAGATCACCTTCCATGAATAATTTTATAGACTCTTGAGATGCATTTTAAGCCACACTCAGAGTTGAGGTAGTCAAAATTCCAAACACTAGTATTAATCCATTTATATAGGCAAAAATTGCATCTATGGCATCCTAGTTCTAAAATATTATTGCCATCTCTATGTATGATGCTTGAAGTTGGATATGGTGCATCTAATACAATGTAGAAGTTGATAATAGAACTAACTATACATAAATTAATGTATGCACTCTGATTCTAAGCTACAAAGTCTATTAAGAAATGCATTACATGTGAAATTTACCTATGTTATAATGCACTAGCCAAGTCAATAGAACTATCTATTGTCATTTGTACAATGCCTATACCCATATCACTATTGATTGTTGGGTAATAGATGAAATGTGCAAAAAAATGGAAAGGGGTATGCAATAAGATATAATAGTAGTCAGATGTTAAGAAAACTAAAGGAATTATGGCTAAGGCCAATAAAATGTAATCTTTGAGATGTAGTGAGGTGATAGAGGGTGAGGTAAAAGATGTGGTGATGTAATTTTCCTTCCATTATCATTTTATAAGGATGGATCAATAGAGCATTATAAATGTGAGTACCCTACAAATCCCACTATGGGTATTGTCAATGGGCCCATAAGGTTGAATAATTCCTCGACCTTTATAAAAATTTGACCCAAGGAAGGCTTGTTATAGATAAGGGTGAAAGGATGATTAGACTAGATCAAAAGATGAAAAAATGGACTCCAAAGATGTAGCCTACATGCACAATGAAAGTCAAGGTGTAGGAAATTACTTGTATTGGATTCACCACTCAACCAAAAGCTATACGAATACCTAAATTATGCCTTGAGTATAGGGATAAGGGTAAAAATGAATGTGTAACATATCATGAACCAGAAGATGCACCTTATCGACACTCGATGTGCCAAAAGGATGTATTACAACATTCTATGAGAATAATACAAAACTTATAAGGAGAGATCTAATTAACATGGGACCTAGAGGAAAATACTATCATGGCTTGGAAAGAGAAAGATAACTAAGATTATAAAGTATAATAATTAACTAATATCCTTTACCTCCTAAAAAATAAGGGTATTTTCCCTTGATTAAATAACTTACTCCTAGAATATGCAAACCAGAATCAAGTCATGATAGTTGTCCCAATAATGGAGAGGGTGCAAGAAGTCTAACACATTCAACATGCTAAATATGACCAATAACTCTTGGTGGATTCCACTATTTATAGTTGGTATATCTACAAATTTATTATAGATGTGGGCATTGAGGTTAACATCTTCATAAAGACTACTTGGGAGAAAATGGGTAGCCTAGATTTGAGACCCTCCCCTCATGTGTTTTTCATGGCCAATAAAACATAAGAATAGCCTATAAAAATGATAAAGAGAATATATATATATATATATATATATATATATATATATATATATATATATATATATATATATATATATTGTAATATCCCCAACTAATAGGGAATACAGAAAGACAAAAGCTCTGAACAAAGATACAATTTTGTAGAATAAATTCAAATAACAAATAAACCACAGTACATCTCTTAACTACCAAATCACTAATCTTATTATTCTTCCATATGATTACAATAGATATCCTCTATCATGCATATAAAATAATATTCAAATACGGTCTTAGAAACCTGAGTATTTTGCAAACTGGGAATAAAACCTGAATCTGGTACGTCTCAGCCTACTGTGTCAAAAACACAGTCATCGACGTCAGTTATACTGCCATCATCGGTCAACTGGGGTCGTTAACCTCCCATCGTCGGTGATAGGTCAGTCGATGTCGGTCGTTGTGGATCTCTGCTTGTCGATGTCGGTCTCTGTGTGAATCTATACAGATCTATATAGACTTCATAGGGCCACTAATAAAGTACACCCTATTTTTTAGACCCCTGATCTCAACATATATGGCTCTAATATAGATCTCTATCTGTATAATTTATTAAATCAAAGCTTATGAAATAAATACCTAAAATACTATGATAACTTCTGTGTGAAGTTATCTCTCAAAATACTTGAAATACTGTGATAACTTTTGTATGAAGCTATCCCTCAAATTGGAAATAGATCAGCTGGTATCTCATAACCTCTAAATTGCACACACTGAAGAGTGGACGTTCTCCAATGTAAATGAAATCCTAGAACCCTTGGCTCAGTCTTCACAGAAGAATTCTTAGCAACAATCAATATCAATAATCAAATCATAATCAATAATGGCCTCCATGAGAAACCCTTATACCCTCAAAAAGATGTGCTTTCCCTAATTAGGGTTTCTTAAATTATAATTAGGGTTTCTTAATTAAAAATAGGCTAAATAATTAATATTTTATTAAATCAATCAAATATTAATATCTCCCTCAATACATGTCGAATCCTTGAACCGTTCAAAGCTGGTGAACCAGGGAGTGATTTCGCACATGATCATGCCATAACAGGGATGCCCCACTGAATGCTAACATTCCCTATATAATAGAAGCTCAGATAAATGTGCTTGAAAAAGCCCAAAATAAATGCCACTAAAATAAATTCTGCTAATCGAAGCCAAGCCAAGCTCCATCCTAACCCTCTATCCATCTTATCAGCCTACGAAGGTTGCATAATAGGTTGATCATCAAGTCTGTTGATGTCCACTAAAAAAGGGGACATGACAATCTGCCCCTCCTAAAATTGCTTAACCCCAAGCAATCTCAGAACAACAAACCAATCAATCCACCTGGATCCAAAATATAGTCATGATCTATACTAATGAAAATCAACACAAGCTCTTGCAATATCTTCTAAAAAATAACCAAGAAGAATCCATGTGTGAATCAAGAACCACTACTCAAATGGACCCCAACTCCATAACTATCACAGTCACATTCCACCATGTTATGCAGAAGGCACACTCCAACTCTACAATAACTCCCAAATGAAAATATGCCAAGTATGGAGAATCCACACACTATACCTCTACTGTGATCAACATATCTCATCAACTCCTACTCTAAGTCATGCACTACCAAACTGTCAATCACAGCACCTATCACCACATCAAGCTGACTACCATGCTCGATTGTAGCACCCAACTCAACTGAATATAACTTCAGTAGAAATGAACCAATACTAGTATCAAGGATAGATATATGTTCATCCCCATTATCTCTAACAATCTTGACCATGGGCACCCTCGTGTCCAAAAATACCACAACCTATGACTGTACCAACTCTAGTAATGACTGAAGTCACTCTAACTCCATGGTCACCTCAACCAAATGAAACTGTGACTCCTTGAAAGCCAACTGCGTACTCTCAAGAATCTCAAAAGTCACCTCGAGCTATTGAGTAAGCTCACTCACCTTATCTTCCTTGACCAATAATGCATCATATGTTGTGTTGCCCCACTCCACAAGACAATCTCTATCAGCTACCTACTACATATAATCTTGTCTCAAAGTCTGGATAGCCTCCCATAAAGAGTGGATCTCTATCAAGGACAAAAAACTACCTCCCTGCTCAATGCTAATAGGAGAACCCCATCCATAAACTGCTAACAACTGATGAGTAGCATCGAAATGCTTGCAAGTGGTAGCAATGTCTCACTCACTAACTCTCAACTTACTAGACACATGGTGGCACTGGCTAGATTGTTTTCTACAATCCTCCTCTGATGCACGGTCCAAAAGAGTAGACTCAAAATCACTTATCTCTAGTGTACTACCATCCATACTCTGTGAATCAATTCCATAGCTCATATCAACATACAAAGTATCAAAAACTGTAGCATCACTGTCCAACTCCACTATACTGAAAGAAACTACTGAGGAAACTAAGTCCTCAAAACTATCCACTGCATCCTCCTATGTGTCATCTATAATAATCAGATCTTGGGACTCTTCTACAATCTCTAAATCCAGAGTATGAATGCTGGACATACTCATATCATCATCACCATGTGATCTGACTATAAAATAAAGTTGAGTCCCTACCCCATGCACTAACTCCTGATCTAAACTCACCTCAAGACCATCAACACTTAGTGTACTAACATCTGAATACACCTCTACACTCTGAGTGCAAGCATTAGACTCATCCTCATCTAACTCTGAAGAGGCTGCTGCTGAAACTATCTCATCATCACCATCTCCTATCTCATAAGAATCATGGGACATGTTGTTGCCCTGTCTAATTGATCTGTAGTGCTCTCTCCTTAACTTAACAAAGTGATCAAAAGACACCCTCTTTCGAACCTTAGGTGATAATAACTCCCACTCATCATTTGTTGTCATATACCGTGTGAATTTGTCTTTGAATGTAGGGTATGAAAGAAATTCATTTAACCTCTTCAAACTTTGTTTCAGCTTCTCCATATCCTTGTCCCACTATTTTTGAGTACTTGGAGTAATCATGGGTACTCAGCTAATTCAATGACCAATCTTCCCAAACTACCCAATAGGATGGCAGAATTTGGCTCTGGTTTGCCCAATAGGATGGCAGGAATTTGGCTCTGATCTCACTGTAATATCCCCAACCAATAGGGAATATAGAAAGATAAAAGCTCTGAACAAAGATACAATTTTTCAGAATAAATTCAAATAACAAATAAACCACAGTACATCTCTTAACTTTAAAATCACTAATCTTATTATTCATCCAGATGATTACAATAGATATCCTCTATCATGCATATAAAATAATATTCAAATACGATCTTAAAAAACTGAGTATTCCACAAACTAGGAATAAAACCTGAATCTGGTATGTCTCAGCCTGCTATGTCAAAAACATAGTCACCGACATCATTTATACTACCCTCGTCAGTCGACTGGGGTTGTTAACCTGCCAGCGTAGGTGATAGGTCGGTCGATGTCGATCGCTATGGATCTCTACCTGCCGATGTCGGTCTCTGTGTGAATCTATACATATCTATACAAACTTTGTACGACTACTAATAAAGTACACCCTATTTGTTGGACCCCTGATCTCAAGATATATGGCTCTAATACAGAAGATCTCTATCTGTATAATTTATTAAATCAAAGCTTATGAAATAAATACCTGAAATACTATGATAACTTCTGTGTGAAGTTATCTCTCAAAATACCTAAAATATTATGATAACTTCTATATGAAGTTATCCCTCGAACTGGCAATAGATCAGCTAGTATCTCACAACCTCTGAATTGCACACACTGAAGAGTGGACGTTCTCCAATGCAAATGGAATCCTGGAACCCTTGGGTCAGTCTTCACAGAAGAATTCTTATCAACAATCAATATCAATAAACAAATCATAATCAATAATGGCCTCCATGAGAAACCCTTATACCCTCAAAAAGATGTGATTTCCCTAATTAGGGTTTCTTAAATTAGAATTAGGGTTTCTTAATTAAAAATAGGCTAAATAATTAATATTTGATTAAATCAATCAAATATTAATATCTCCCTCAATACATGTCGAATCCTCAAACCGTTCAAAGCTGGTGAACCAAGGAGTGATTCTGCACATGATCATGCCATAACAGGGATGCCCCACTGAATGCTAACATTCCATATATAATAGAATCTCAGACAAATGTGCCTGAAAAAGCCTAAAATAAATGCCACTAAAACAAATTCTGCTAATCGAAGCCAAGCCAAGCTCCATCCTGACCCTCTATCCATCTTATCAGCCTACGAAGGTTGCATAATAGGCTAATCATCGAGTCTGTCGATGTCCACTAAAAAAGGGGACATGACATATATATATATATATATATATATATATATATATATATATATATATATATATATATCATGGGTACCAAATTTTGGGTTGACATTAAAATCATGAATTTATTAGAGTAAGAAAACTATCAGACACTTCTAGAAAGGCCATGGTGTTATGTGAACAATGTAGATATGCTCTTTAAAAGTCACTACATGACCTTTGAGAATGTAAAGGAGAGATTAGTAATACCTATTTAAAATTACCAAGGATCCCCTATGTTGAGAGTGTGGACATTGAGGGTGAAATCAACCATATCTATAATATCACAGTGTAAGGCAACAAGAAATTAGAGTAAAAAAATCAAGGAATCCTCTATTGGGAGGATGGATAGTTAGCCTTAGACACCACAAATGTTTCTTATGACTAATGGATCAAGGAATCATATAAGATAACTGATTAGTGGTGATTTTTTTTGTAATAAAAGGTGCCAAAACTATTAAATATAGGCTAGATATATATTGATTGTGATCCTAAAAGATGGTTCCCTTAACCAAGCAAAGGGGAAAAAGAGTGTTTCACATCAATAAAGGAAAAATTTATACACTCTCAAGGTATGAAGGAATTAATTTTGTAGAAGGATATGTCCTTGACATTGATTCTTATATCCTAAAGGAGGTGGATAGAATTGGTGCACTAGTGTACACATTGAAAATCACTAGTGCTCGTTGGTGGGCAGGACAAAAGCCTAGCTTCCTAACTTGGTAAGATGTGAAGGTAGCCATTTGCACCAAATTTTGAAAAATTAATGAGGACTTGGATATTTTATATTACTATAATGAATCTATCCCAAAGCACATGTATAAATTTGTAAATAAACATGGACTATTTATTGTGAAAATGTCCTAAGAAATGTATGGGTGCATGCCTTCTACAAAACCTTAAATACTTAAGCGAGGTCATGGTACATCTTAAATGAGATGAAATAAAAAATAGTAGATTGTGATGCCCTTAATTATCATTTTGTTCATACCTCCTCCTTTTGTTCATAAAAACTTGAACTAATTGATCTATTACAAATAGTTCAAAGGTCAATGTTTGAGGACACCACCATATTAGAGAACACCTAAAAGACATGTTTATAAAAAAGGGTTAGATCTCCCAACCTTCTTCGAAGAATAAATTAGTAAAAATGACTCTAGTAATAAATATGATGAAACTTGGAAAGTGCACAATTGAAAGAATTTGGTAGGGGAAAGAAGTTAGTGCACTAAGTTGAGCATGTATCCCCAGAAGAAAACTATACCCATATTAAGGTAAAGATAACTGATGATAGTATGTAGGTCACATACTCCCAACATGAGAAGCATGAACCTTATAGAGCACCATTCAAAACTAATAAGGTATACATTACCTTAGAGAAGGAACCCAAAATTTCCACTCTATGTGCCTATTGGTCTGACATAGAACTAGAGCATATTGTGGATATATTTAAATAATTCCAAGACATGTTCCCATGAAAATATAAGGATATGAAAGGCATACACCCATCTTTCAAGAAGATGAGCATAAAACTAGTCAATGGTTTGAGGCCAATAAAAAAGTGGCCCTATAGAATGAACCCAAATCTCCATGCCAAGGTCAAAACTAAGATCGATGGCATGCTAGATGTAAGAGTTATCTACCCAGTAAAGGAGTATAAATGGGTAAGACCTATGGTCATCAACATCAAAAATGATGGGAAAATTAAATTTTTTGTTAACTATAGGATGTTGAATATTGCCTATATGAATGACCCCTTCCTAACTCCATTCACTAATGAAGTGTTGGATGGTTTCATAAGTTGTAAAATATACACATTTAATGATGGTTTTTCTAGATACCATCAACTCTAGATTGAGGAGGAGAAAAAGATAAAATACACATTTACAACTGAGTGCAGATGTTTTACATATAATGTGACTCCCTTTGGACTGAACAATGCACCAATAATTTTGTTTGAGGTGGTCATCACCACATTTAAAGACTTTATTCATAAGTTCCTTCAAGTGTATTTAGATGATTGAATAGTATATGTATTGGTAAATGATCACTATGATAATTTATACCTAATATTTAAAAGGTATTGATAGTTACAAATCTATTTGAATCTTAAGAAGTGTATTTTTGTAATGTCATTTGGCACATGGCTTAGGCACATCATCTGTAAGGATGGTTTTCTCATTTATCCAAAAAAAATTGTAATCATCCTTCAACTTTAAATAACATCAATGAAAAAATGTGTCCACACCTTTTTTGACATTATGTATATTATAGGAAGTTCATAAGGAATTATGCCAAGTTTATGGCACAACTAGAGGAACTATTATAGAGGACAACCAATTCTATTTGGGCATGATATAGGAGGATGATTTTGATACCTTGAAGCTAAATCTAGAAATCATGATAATACTATAATTTATTGACTAGAAAACTCCATTTTATATCCACATTGATGCCTTTGGTAATGCAATTGGTACCATTCTTATACCACTAGGTGAAGGTAAAATGGATCATCCTATTTATTTCACAAGTAAGAAACTGACCAAGGTAGAATAAAATTACACCATGAATGAGCATGAGGTGATTGTAATGGTCTATTCCCTACATAAGTTTTTATTGGCAACCATCTTTATTTTCTTTACCGATCATGAGTCACTTAAGTAACTAGTTAACAATCCCATTTTACATGAATGTATTTGTTAGTGGATCATTTTATTCTAGGAATTCCAATTTTCTATTATAGTAAAGCTTAGAAATCTAAACTCAATCCCAAACCATCTATCCTACATCAAATTTAGAGATGTAGAAATACTAATTGAAGATGATATGCCTAAACCATGACTCTACAAGATCCAACATGTCCTAAAAGAATTATCAAAGATAACCACATTTATAACCTCCAGATGTACACCTCAGGCCATGACAATTAAAGAAAATAAGTAGCTCATAGTTTATGATGTGCCTTTTCAACTCATTAGTGGGGAATTATAAAAACTAGGATGCGATGAGATCATGAGATGGTGTGTTCTAGAGCATGAATAAGACCTAGTAATACAAGAATCACATGAGAGGATTACTCTAGTCCATTATGCTAGAGATTCCATAGTACAAAAAATAATAATAATTAGGTTTATGGTGGCTGACTATATTTAATGATACAAAATAATATTCCAAAATGTGTGATGTTTGATAGCATACAGGAAAGTCAAATCACCAAGATGAAATTCCACTAATCCTCATCCTTACATAGGCACAATTTGAAAATGGGCCATCAATTTTGTTGGTCCTATTACTCCTGCCATAAGGCAAGTAGGTACATGGTATATTTTGGCTACTAAAAATTATTTTACTAAGTTTTTAGAAGAAGCACCAATCAAATATTATATATTCATGATGGTTACATGATTTATTTTGGAAAATAGTCTTAGTAGGTATGGGTACCCACTCAACTTGATTAAAAACTATGGTACACATTTCATCAGTGAAATAGTTCAGATCCTAATATCTTGGTATATGGTATCACACCATAAAATGACACCCTATCAGCCCCAAGATAATGTCACTAAAAAGTACTCAATAAAATATAAGGGACATGCCTCACAAAAATATATGGAATTGGTCACAACAATTGGGATCACCATGTGCTAGCTATGTTATGGGCCTATTGCATGACATAAACATGAATAAATAAGGCTACACCATTTCAACAAGTGTTTGGCATAGATTCCATTTTACTAATAGTTTTCGTAGTGCCCTCATTGTGCATTTATTGGATTATTGCATGACATGAACAAGACTAAATAAGGCTACACCATTTCAACAAGTGTTTGGCATAGATTCCATTTCACTAATAGTTTTCCTAGTGCCCTCATTGTGCATTACATGTATTGGTGAATTGGATGACCAAGAGTCATTAATTTCACACCTAGAATCTTTGGAAACGTTGGATGAGACACACACCCAAGCATAATGGAACCATTAGATAGAGAAGGCCAGCTAAAAGACATGGCATGATAAGCACATCAAGGGAAAGGTATTTAAATAAGGTAGATTGGTCCTTTTATATGATTCTTTTTACCTAAGGGACCTAGGCAAAGGGACCTTATATCATCCACATCATCTTAGAAACTGATGCATGTAACTTGTGCATGTTGATTGGTGAAATTATCCATAGGAATTTCAATAGCAATAGATTGAAATTATACCATCACTAGAATGGTGCTTGCATCCTCTAACACTATATTTTCAATAAAAATTTGGGTACTTTGTATTATGACCATAATAAAATTATTGTGAGCTAAATCTTTGCCTTATGTTTTTTATTTTCTATTGTTTAAATAAGCATGGCACTTTCATTCCCATAGTAGAAAATTCTTAGTGCTTTTACTCATATAAATCTAGTTAGAGGGGTTGAGTCTGGTTACTTTTTAAGCACTTATGGCTAGACACCTAAGTTTTTGGGCACATGTGAGTCTGCTAGGCTAATAAAACTATAGGTATAATTTGATGAGTTAAGCAACAATGTGTTCATGCATAAAATATCAAGAGGAGAAAATAAGGTGCTGGAGGAACAACACAAGTATTTTTATGGGGTAGGGAAGGCCAAAAAAAGAGACATCAAAGCTCAGATAAATTGACTAAGATAGTAAGTTACACTTGAAAGGAAGTGCAACACAAGAGAAAAGAGGCAGCTTGAGAGTCTAAATCACATGCATGTGAAGCACTGTACCCAAGTAGATATAAGTAAAGTAAAGGTCATACCAAGATGATCTAAAACTTAGAAGTTTTGTTTGATAGATATTTCAAGAACACAAAAATAACACATTAATAATGATTTTTTTGAGAAGAGATGTTTTATTACTCAAGATTGCAATACAACCATATGTTTATCTCTAAAAAGGGATGCCTGATTTCCATTTCAGATTAAATCTTCATTTATACACATTTTTAAGGTATGAGGATGATGTCAAAGGTCACCAATATTGAGGTAGATTAAGTGGTTGAACTTCCATGGTTTATAATAATACAAAATTTGAAGAATTACTATTTCTAGAAACTTACTATTTTTAGATTGCACTATTAAAATTGAAATTTGGGGCTCTTCCATTGGTTTTTAAATGGTCAAAAACCACTAATAAAATATTGTTTCCATCTCACAATGTTATCCTCATTCTTAACTTTCTAATGGTTCAAACGGGGAGTCAATCAGAGCTATGGTGCAAAATGTATGGCTCCCAGAAGTTGTGTCATTAATTGGGGTAGAACCATCACCCAAATTCTTGCCTAAATTGTTGCCTGAATCATTCCTCCCTCCTTGAAAATAAATGGTCCCCATTACATCAATATTCCTCATTAGGTGTGTTAGTTTTGTCTTAATTTGATTCTCTATGAGCTAGTCACCTTAGTGGCTAAGTTGGCCCCTTTTTACCACCCGATAAAGTATAATAGAGTGTCTTCTTGTTGTCTTCATCTAGGTGTCCACAGTATGATCCTCTTCCATTGGAGCAAAAATATATGGATCAAGATAATTAATGTCTAGTTGTTATACTATGACTAAAGTGTCTAATAGAGGTGGACAATATGGTTTGAGAAGCTCCATGTTGAATGTTGGATGTAGAGCAAGGTAGGTTAGTAGGTTCAACTCAAAAGTATTTTATCCAAATTTTTTGGTGATGGTGTAGGGACCATATCATAGAGGCTAATTTTTTTTGTGTGGGCCTACAAGTCATTTCTTTTGAATCCACTACCAAACCTTGTCACCCAAAACAAAATGGTGTGAAATCTTATGTTTGTCATGGCATTGTTTATACTTCTAATTCATCTTCTTGAAGATGTCATAAACCAACTGTTGGATGTTTTGCATTTGTTTAATGAACTTTGTTTTTTTTATGCCTCAAATCTTCCATAAGGTTTGTATTCCAGGGTGGAGAATGGAATGGCTACATCAATTGGTGCCATGGGTTATAACCTAAAGCATACTTGGAATGACTGTGCTTGGTCAAGTTGTGTAGGGATTGATTATATCCATGTTATATGAAAAAAAATCCCCTCATCCCATGTGTGTGGATGTTTGGAGTGATACATCCAAATCATGTGAATAATTAAGGGGTTCACCAATTCTATCTAACCATCATTATGTGGATGGAAGGCTATCGACTTTATCAGCTTTGTATCCATCATCTTCCATAGAGTGGACAAGAATATGCTTAGGAATCTGCTATCTCTATCTGAGATAATGGATATGGGGAGACCAAAATGGAGCCATACATGACTAAAATATAGTTGAGTAGTTTATTTAGTATATATATTTTTCTTACAAGTAGTCATGATAGCCACTTTTTAAAAATGATCAATTACAATAAAAATACAGTCCTTGCCATGTTCTGAAGTGGGAATACTTAAGAGAAAATCCATTGAAATAGATTCCTAAAGCCTGGTTGGTTCTAACAATAGCATGTGTAATCCTTGCTTCTTATTTGTTGGCTTGGATATCACACATGGAGTGCTATATTTAAGATGCCTTTCCACATCCTTTCACATATGGAGAAATTATAAGTGTTTTTGAAGAACTATCAATGTCTTCTCTATACCAAAGTATCCAACTATCCTACTGAAATGTGCTTCCCATATCATATTATGTTGCTCTATAGATGAAACATATATGTACCCCATGTGACAGAGGACATTATCTTGTAGATAGAAATAAAAAACATGTTTAACTTCTTGAATAACCTAATATGTATCAAAAAAGGTATGATCTGCTTCATATAGAGCACCCCAAGTGATAGTCATGTATATATAGGTTAAGAAATGTTGTGAGTGCAATAATTAGTGGGAAGCTCAGATAATCTATGACATATTTGAGCTCCCCTTTTTATTTTTGATTATCAAATGGAATTAATATAGATATGTAGCCCACTTTTGGTGCCTTTCATTTCATATTTTGATCTATATTTAGATTAATTCCAATGGTCTATGGTTAGTATGGATGACCGTCTCTTTCCCCAAGATGTAGTATTTCTATTATTTGTAGGCTTACATAATGGTATAGATCTCCTTATCATATGTCAAATATTTCCTGACTGTATCAGTGAAATTTTCACTATGATATGCAATAGGATGGCCATGTTTCATGATGATAGCTCCCATGGCATATTTAGATGCATCTATCATTAACTCAAAAGGTTAATGTAAATCTAACAAGGTAATAATAGGGGCTAAGAAAAGTCTATTCTTCAAATTCTCAAATGCCCTTTGTTGTATTTCACCTCATTGAAATGTAGCTTTAGCTCCTCCTTTAGTCACTTAGATTAGTGGCCAAGCAACATGTGAGAATCCAAAAATAAACATGTGATATAAATTTTTAAGACCCAAGAAGATATGAAGTTCTATGAGGGTCCTTGGTGTAGGCCATTGTTAAATAACCCAAATCTTCTCTAGAACAACATGGACCCCTTCCTCATTCATAATTTTCCCTAGGTACTAAATTTTTTTTATCCTAAATGTGCATTTATTAAGATTTACATATAACTTGTGCTCTCAAAGATTTTGAATTACCTTATGAACATGTTACACATGTTCCTTACATGTTATACTATAGATGAGTATGTCATCTATGTAGACAACCATGAATGAGCTGATGAAGGGTCATAGGATGTCATCCATCATCCTCATGAAGGTTACAAGTGTGTTAGTCAAGCCAAAAGGCATAACCAACTATTTTAATAGCCCCTCCTTAGATTTGAATGTAGTCTTCCAAACATTGGTGGGATCGATGGGAATTTGGTGATAGCTAGAATTGAGATCAATTTTGGTGAAGAACTTCACACCATAGAGTTGGTCTAGTACATCATAAATCTTAGGGAGAGGGTAGCAATTCTTCATAGTGATTTTATTTATGGATCGATAATAAATGCAAATCCTCCATGTTCTATCTTTCTTTAGTGCCAAGAAAATTGGGCTACCATAGGTTGAAGAGCATAGCCTGATGTGACCCTTTTGAATCGATTCCTAAATCTACCTTTTTATCTCATCATTATCCAAAACTAATCTATGATACATAGGACTATTAGGCAAAGGTGATCCTAGGATCAAATTGATAGAATATTTTACCTGGTAGTGAAGTGAAACTCCCATGGGTGACTTGAATAAGTCATCATATTCTCCCATGATTTGTCCCATTTGCTTCTATTATTGTGTTGATTGTGTAGCCAGGACTGCAACATCAGCCTTCTTGGTTTTTATGGTTTGACCACCATGAGAATGAATTACTTTATCTTCTCCACCAATCTCTTAGATTTCTTGACACTAATCAGGGAGATAGATGTGGGAGGTGGTACCTCTAGTACCCTATAGTGCCACATTCCAAGAGTGAGGGTGATTATTTAGGTTCATGATTCATAGATTCCATGTTGATCATACATGAATGACTAACCAAGGAGCACATCATAAACATCTAGATTGACCACATCACACAAGACTTCATCTTGTAAAGGTTTTATTTCATATGAAATAAGATATTGATGGGTGACACAGAGGTCTCTCCCTAGGCTCAACAATCCAATATTGTATGGCTTTGGGTGAGGCTTCATGGGTAGATTTAGAATTTTCATAACTTTAGTAGAGATTAAATTCTTTTGAATCTAATTTTTAAGAATTAAATGTAGAGACTTACCTTTTACCCATAGTTTAGAGTGAAACAACCTTTCCTTATCATTTGGCCTTTCCTCATGGGTCTGTGATGAAGCAATGATGGTATCAGGCTCAGCATCTACAATCTCTTCTTTGTCCTCTTTGATTATATGTTGTGTATGAGATAGATCAGTAGATATCAAGTATTATGACTTAGAAAGTAGTGACTTTATGGCTTGACATTCTTATTTGGAATGAGTTCTAGTTTTTTGGTAATCACACCATTTTCTAGTCTTTTTGTTTTAGGGTTTCTTATCTTGAAACTCCTTTTTCTTCCAATTGTGGCCTCATGTTTGACCTTCCTTATCACTTTTCAATTTTTAAGGATGACTCTTCATATTCTTTCTTCCATGCTTCTGCTCAATCTTCACTATGAACTTGTCTACCTCATCGAGGGTTTCCAAATGGAAGAGTTCCATTTCCCCTCATATGTACCATTATAGTCCACCATGATATTTGAGAGTATTATGTTTCTCACTTTCTTAGATGCCCAATCTCCTAGATAGAGAATAAAAAAATTTAGTGTAATATTAAATAGATTGATCCTTACCTTGGTGAAGTTGTTGCCACTATATGTATAGATCATCATTTGCTCTAATGGGATAGTATTCTTCCTTTACCACTTCCATGAAATCATCCCAGGTAGGTTCCATCTCAAGGCTAATTTCATCTATACTGAACCTCTTTTTATACACTTCCCACTAATTTTTCATGGGAAATGATGCTTTCAAAAGAGCAAAAGTGATCTTTTCTCCATCGATGAAATTATTTACAAAAAATTAGGAAGATAATTAATCCAACCAATTTTATACTACATTGTCATTGATTTTACCTTCAAATGTAGGGATATAAAAATTCACCTAAACCTTGAAGGGTTTTTGGGCACTAAAAGGATGTTCCATGGATGAGGAATCAGGAAGTGTAGATGAGGAGCCAAAATTTCCAATCAAGATTTATTACAAAATTTAGGTGAATTATTATAACATCTACACTTTTTACCATTAGAGTGATTCATTTACCATTTCCTTGAAGGGATCAGATGTCTCAGTGTCATCCACCATTTTAAGTCATTTATAGGAAATAAGTGGATAGTTTGGAAGCTCTATTGTTTTCCACCCAAGCTTCTTGTAGCCTAACCTCATCCTCAAGATCATACACTCTCAAGACATAATTGCTCTGATACCACTGATCCAAAAATCTAATGTTTTGATTGATATATATTTCAAGAACACAAAAATAACATAGTAACAATGATTTCTCTGAGAAGAGATGTTTTGTTACTTAATATTGCAATAAAACCATATGCTTATCTCTAGCAAGAGATGGTTGATTTCCATTTTGGGTTACATCTTCATTTATACACATTTTTGAAACTAGGAGGAGGATGTGTAAGGTCACCAATATCATTTCAGATTAAGTGGTTTGACTTCCATGATTTACAACAATATAGAATTTGAAGAATTAATATTTTTAGAAACTTGTTATTTTTAAACTGCACTACTAAACTTGAAATTTGGGGCACTTCCATTAGGTTTTCAAGGGTCAAAAACCATTGAGTAGAGATTAGTGCCATCTCACCATGTTTTCCTCATTATTAAATTTCCAATGGTTCAAATGGAGAGTCAGTCAGAGATATGGTACAAAAGTTATGGCTCTCAGAAGTTCCATCATCAATTGGGGTAGAACTGTCACCCGAATTATCACCTGAATTGTTGCCTAGATCACACGATGAAAAAAGCACAATAAATTGAATGTTTTGATAGTTATCACCTACCCAATATTTTATGGGAACTGACCATTTTAATTTCTTGTCACTTCCCTAAAGAAACCATTAAAAGAGTTAATACTATAAATGATGGTAGAAAAAAAATATCTGCATTGATGAGTAGATGGTAGTGGATTTTAGCATATTTCATGGATTTTAGTGAATTTTAAGGATCTCAATGATACCATCCATCAATTTTTTATATTATAATACCATATAAAACCAAATTTGGCAAAGGTAGGTAGTTTACTTATCATTTTTAAGAGATAAGAGCCAATAGTTGAAGCTACCAAAGAGAAAATGCTACTAGAAAGGAAGTAAGTTCCCCAAAACCATAATAATGGTAAGAAAAAGAGTGAGAAAGAGATTTTTTTTTGCTCAAAGGTGAAAAAGAGGAAAATGGATAATTTTTTATGGAAAAATAAGGAAGTAGATATTTCAGTAGGATAATCAGTCTAACATTAATGAGGCATGAAGCTCAAAAACTAAATGTGTGGTCACATTTACCATAGCTATGAAATAATCCAAACACCATTATAGGCTTTATTAGGATCAATTAACCACAATTTAACAGTAGAAATTTTAGGATGGCGAAGAAAAAATTGAGCTTAGAATCATTAAAATCACATAGGGATGAAAATAAAGTGAAAGTAGTGACGGAAACAATCATTGTAAAATCTAAAGCACAAATGATAGAGGGAGTTATCATCATTGATATTTATCCAACTGTGAATGCAAATTTTACCTACCAATATATGGAGTACCCCCAAAAGTCATTATGGGGGAAAAGTCGGTATCTTTCACCCATGTGTGCAAGTTAAAAGAATACAACCATAAAATGGGTAGTAATGAAGATGAGTTAAATAAACATTAGATGGTGTATATAGGAAATAATACCAAGTTAGTCATTGTGATTTTTGATTTCTCCATTAGATACAAGCTAAAAATCATGGGTACAACACAACTCTTTAAGCTACCAAGATTTAGGAAGTCAAAAAACATGGTATATTTCCTTCTCTCATGGGTGCATGGTAACTGATTCTATTTTGATGGATAATGCATGAAATTTTTTTAAAGCCATGTAAGAAGAATCATATGGCTACCTTGCATATGAATGGATATATAGGAAATTATGGATGATGATGTAGAATTAGAGAGGGTTGCAAAGATCCTGGGTTATTAAAAGTCAAGATTTGCATTTCTTATAAAAGACATCCAAGACCCATGAACAAGGGTAGTAGTGCACCTAGTAAGTGCAAAAATTTTACCTAGTGGTCAATGGTCAAACATAAATAATACCTTACTTTACATTTCCCACCACATGGTGTGGGAAGAAATTTTCAATATTTCCATGTTTATCATAGAGGAGATCATAAAAAATGCACAAGAATGTCATTAGGTGCATAATACCTTCTGGTGGTGATACATGTTTATCCTAATGGTGATGGAGGAGATAAGTGTGATGTATGGAAACATAGACACCTATGGGTCTTTACACCACATCATAATTCCCCCGTGGTTAAGTACTAAGACTTCATTTGCCCCTAAATTTCTTGTAGAAGTGAAAAACTAGATTATAGGGTGGTTTGATAGGTATGTGGAGCCTTTGGAAAAGAGTGCCACATCGCACAATAACTCCCTCAGAAACTTATGGGAAAAACAACCTTCTTTGTGATTCAACACTTTTTTATGTTGATCCTAGTGCTCATAAATGGAAATCTTTCAAGTTGGCTTCAATTACCTAATGCATTTTCAGGCAAATACTTCATGGCATGGCTTTAAAGTATCCCAAACATGCAATGGATTGATATCAGGGCCCAAGCCATGGACTAGAATAGGAGAATGATGAGGCACTAATTTTTTCACCCCAAAACCAAGGAAACCAAGGATGAGGAGGATGATATCAATAGGCTTGAAATCCATCCCCTCTAGAGGGTAATAATTAGTGGAATTTTTTTAAATTTATATTATGAGATGAAGCTATACAAAAAGGGTAAAGACCCTATCAAAGATGATGACCTCCCCTTCCTAACAGATGTTGAAGGAAAGGATGTGCCAAAATTCTAGGTGAAGTCACTCTAGAGGAATCAAGGAGAAAAATTAAAGGAAATCATAGAGCACATATAGCTGAAGATAGCCTCCAAAGAACAAGTCATGCCACTTACCCCAAAGAAGATCTTAAAATTCAAGAAAGGGGGTGATTCTTTTAGTAATCATATAAGAAATACTAAATGACATATGTAATTCCCTACCAAAACCCTTTTGGATATGGAAAAAGAGGATACCCTAGTGTAGACACTATAAAACTATGCATTATAATTCAAGATATCTTACTAAGCCTTAGACCATCTAGAGACCCCCTAAAAACCAAATCCTGATTAGTACCCCACAAACCTAAGTCAAAATGACTAATTTTTACGATTCCAACATTTACCTATTGACCATTGATGTTTGAGCCCTAGCCATCAATGATTAGACTAAACCATTGATAGTCAGCCTTTAAACCACCTTAAAAGTTAAGTCTATCTCAACTCCACACTAATTTTTTAATGTTAGAAACTCACATAAGTATTCAAGTTAAGACTAAAGTTAGATGACCTATTTAACACCTTGTTTAGACTTATTATTTCACCTCTCCCTTCCTTCTATAAACAAAAAGGAGGAGGAGGTGAAAGAGGAGGAATTATTAATAATCATCAAGGAGAATCAACAATTATCAAAGATCCTTATATTATAAATTATTTTATAGGTCTTCTTCTAACAAATCTATGAAATATTCCAATGAGAATGATAGAGAGATAAAGAGAACAAGTGCTACAATTCATCAATCATAGCCAAAATACTAAAACATTCCAAAATTTCTCTAGGCTCCACAACAAGTTTTTAGCCACACACCTCAACATTCTTTAGATCGAAAAAAACAAAGCTAAGAATCTATTTTCAATAATTAGTTATTATGTGTATCTCCTAACCAAACTCTAAACCAAACATCCCTAAGTATTCTTCATTGTCTCGCAACCAACCTCTAGCCTAAACCCACCTCCCAAAATCACTTAGCCACCTTCCTAACCAGACCTACTCTTACCTAGGCCAAATCTAATAGTAATTATCGATTATCACTTAACCACTAATGTTTTTCCCTTAATTGACTATGGTCACCCAACTATTGCTGGTCACCCAACCACTAAAGTTTACATAATTTTTTATGGTTTATCCAACCATTGATGATCACTATGTGATAATTCTAAAAAGTCAATTCTACTTATCAGACCCTAACCAAATCCCACTTTCTAACTTCTTACCCAATCATAGAATATCACCCTATTTTTTGAACCATGTTTGATTCATTTGGCATTAATATCTATTTGTTTATTACTGAAATTTTTTGAATTCATCTATTTTCAAGCATTTCTTGTATCTAATTATAGTATCTTCTATTATTTATGCAATTAATTTATCTGTCATTTTTAGAACTTGATTGTTTAAAAGTGTGGATTAACAGCCTCCAAAGAAGCTTGTGATTGTTAGGAATTCCACCCTACTATCTAACTAATCAACCATTTATTCAGTGTTTTCTTATCTATAATTCATTCCTCCCAAAACAAAGAGGAGTATTTATAACCATCTAGATCATGGAGTGAAAAACAAAATATAAGTTATACTAACCTCACCCTTATTTCTAGTTTTACAACTTTCTTTTAAATAAATAAATAAAAATTTATGTGAAACATTTTGGCATGCTCGGTGGGACCCTTAAGTTTTTTCTTGGGTTCATAGTTGCATCTAGGTGTTTTTTATTCTTGTCTTATGCTCATACAATGAAATCAAAATTTCATTTTTGGATTAAAATTGATTACATACATCATTTTCTTTCTTATTTTAGCTCACATATCTTAATTAATCAAGTGAATCAATTATAGCTTCACTCTTATCACACACATAAGACCAAACCAATCACACCTAATCAAGCATAAAAACATTGACATAAGGCTCAACTAGGATTTCATCACCTAACAGTCACCTTTCCTAACCATCTTACATAGATTTCACCACCAAGGGGAGAACTAATTCAGTATGTTGGTTGAGTATTATCTTTAGTAACTTGGTATATTTTAGCTAATCACTTGACACCCTTATTTTTGTATTGTGTGAAGTGAGGGGGTACGTCCCAATATCAAGCCACATAATAAGTTCTAGTATAGATATTAAGAGCCTTTAACTACCTAAAACCATCCTTAAATAAATTCTTCTAGTACGCACTCTACAATTCAAGTTGAGTCACATAATTCTTAAATCTTAAGGTACAAACCACAAGAGAGACTAAAAAAAACCTTAGGATTTAACGTGCTTTTGGTGTGTGTTTTATTTCCTTGAATTTTTCTTATCTTCTCTTTGTTTGAGTTTTGATATTGCTTGTATTCTTCCTCTTTTCCTTATCTACATAATTTTTACTAGGTAAAAACTAAGAAACCAAGCAAATAAGGATCCACCTCCCAATCATTTATCTTCATCTTCTCCATGGAGTAGATCTTAGATGTAGAGAGTTCTCCCCAACCTTCTAAAATCCCCATTATCCCTCAGACAGTTACCCAAGGTGATTTGTATTTTACCACCTTTTTGAATAATAAACCCATATCCCTATAATATTACCTTAACACCATACCCCTACTTTGGTTCTCCCTATTACCACCTTATGGCATGCCATCCCACCTTATGGACAACACTTCTATTTCCAAAATTTCCACCCAACCCTTGGTCACCCAAGAATCCTCTTCAACCAATAATCTCACCAATAAAACCATCCAAAACCAACCCACCCAACCAACCAACCAACACCCAAACACCTTCTACCCCAACTAATAAACCTTCTATTATAATAACAACCCAACCTTTGGGCACCAATACTCCACTTACCATAGGATTTTTCTCTACTAGTGTCACCACCCTTCCTCTTAATTTCAACCCACCTACCCACACACCATTCTAGAGTTTGGTGGTCCCCATACCTTGTAATCTTCCACCCATTAGTACTAAAGTTACCACTTATCCTCTACCTACCAACCCAACCTATGTCAATCCCTCAATAGATTCCCATTACACAAAACTGATGATACACCCCTAACCCATAAGGGTATGCATCTATACCTTCCACCCAACCACTTATCTCCATGTATTTATATGTGGCGTCATCCTAACTAGCCATGTCTACATACCAATATGAGGTATCTTCTCAACCCCCCACTAGCTATCTATATGTTTCACCTACCCAAACCCAACATAATATACCCTGAAACTATGGGGGTGCACAACCACAAACAAATATTGTCAAAATATTAATGGACAAAATGACTACTTTGGAGTCATCTATCTCTAGTTTAATCTCTTATCTTATAACCAAATCTGAAATAAACCAATTCATCCATCTATCCCAATTTGACCTTATCCTCCTCAATGAAAACTTTCAAAATTTTAGAGCAATGAAGCCCCTAAAAAACATCTAAGAGCATTTAGGCATTCTTGTTACTTGATGACCTATGATTATGCTCTCCTTCTCTATGTCTTTCCCATGTCTCTGTTAGGTCCAATACTAGATTGGTACAGTTATTTTACAAAGCATTCCCTCTTTTCTTTTTCCCAACTAGCTTAGAATTTCTTAGATCACTTTTACATAAACATCTCTTAGAAAGTTTCCAACACTGATCTCTATTCCATTCAGAAATTTGATGATGAGTCCATAGCTAAATTCATAACCCATTGGAAAATATTTATAAATCAACTCTCTTTTATTTTCCCTAACCCATGTTGATTGAACTTGTGTTAAACATATTTCCCCCACTATGTAGGTTCAAACTTTTAGGACCTTTGATGAGTCTTTCACCATGCCCGAGAAATTAGAAAATAGATCCATTGATGAGGGGAAGTTGAAATTCAGAAATAAGAATTCCACCTTCAAATCAAATGAGGACCCATCCTCCAAACCTAAAAATTAAACCAACAATAACACCTAAAACAAGAGAACCATGAATGTGGTTATCCTTATAACTATCACTCCACCCATTGTTAACCAATCCAACTCTTCCATCTTCTCCAATCAAAACACTAGAAACCCAAACTGTAATAACCCAAACTAATTTACCTTAGTATGGGAGTCATATTCTTAGATCTTAGAAAATTTATTAAAAGTGAATGTCATACAACATCTACCAATAAAAACTCCACAATAATTATATTCCTGTCATCTTATACCTAGTTGGTATAAGGAAAATGAATTGTGTACCTTCCACCATGTCATTGGACATGGTGTTAGTAAGTGTAATACATTCAATAATGTTATCCAAAATCTCATAAACAAAGGGGAATTTGTGCAGGATAACCCCAATACACCCCAAAATAAATCACTCGACATATTTAGATAGCCATTCCCTAACCATGCCCTTTCTATAAATAATGAAAACAACATAGAAGAATCCTCTCAAAAACATGATGTCCATACCATTAATGTGGTTATTAATGATCTCATTATTGAGGAGATCATTGATGAGACTACCTTTCCTTCCCCTCCACTTATTGAGGTAGTGGAGTCACTCTCTATGCTTTCAACAAATGACACCAAGGAAGTAACTTTTCCTCTTTCTCCACTCATCAAGGTATTTGAGCTACCAAACTCTCATTTTGGAGACATAACAAAAGAGATAGCCATTACCACTATATCCTTCTCCTCCATCATACAATAATCTACTTTTCCTTTGGAAATCATCCCTAAGGAAGAGATCACTATACCTACCTCTCCCATATGAGACTCATCTTCCCAAACTATGGAGCCTTTGATTGAGGTAAAGGATGAGGTAACCACTTCTATTTATCTTCCCATGGGTTTGACCTTTGAGATCAATTTCAAAGGGATTAGACCTATCTATAAGCCCTTCTATATAATTGTTTAAATCTTGAAGTAATTATACCATCCTAATGCAGATAATGCCAATTTTATCACTATCACAAGCTTCTTTACCCAACTAAGCAAGAGTCTCTAACCACACCATTTCCATCCGAACCTCATATTTCCACTACCCAACCCACTATCATCAAAACCAAACCATTAAAAAATTATACCAATCAAACCATAACTAGACCATCTGAACTGACTCTACCTAAAATAAACAAGCCAACCAAAAACCTTAGAATATTTCCTATACATAGCCTTACTCACCCCTCATCAAAATAGGGATTGACTTCACCAAACCTATTAAATATAGCCCAAACTAAGCCAACAAATAAGATGAAATTGCCTAAGATTCCACAAACCAAAAATCTTCCTCCCCCTTCCATTTTGCCTTCTATTTTAGGACCTCACCCTCCTACCTTATTAAGGAAACCAACCATCCTAGAGAAATCCCAATTCTAACCACCACTTTTGGTTACACCATCACTCCTACTTTCATCCTCACATATTTTTACCAAACCTTCTATAACCAAACCACCTACTTCTTATGAATCTAACCCAACACCTTTCACTCTCAATAAATCCATACCAAAATCATCCACCAAGAATGCTCCTTCACCCAAATTTCTTACCAAAGCCTACTCCAAAAAGGGCTTCCACCTCAACTATCAAACCCAAGACCTCCACACCTTTGCCAGCTTTACCTGAGTCTTACTCAACCATCATGTAAAGGTTATTAAAAACATATTTCTTAACCTTTCCACCTATCAAACCATTTGACTGACATAGTCCTAAACCATCTTGGTATGATGAAAAATTAGTATGCTCATACCATAGAACACCTAAGCATGATACTGAGAACTGTAGACCTTTCCAAGTGTTAATCCATATATTTTATCATCAGGATGATTTATTTTTAGATGAGCCTCCTATGATCCCACTAATTACCCAAGAATCAAGAGCCATCAACCAACACTTACCCACTCCACAACTCCCAACTCAAGGTAAAGCACAACCAAAATAATCCTCTAGTCTGACTCTTCCCCAAATCCATGCCATCTATGTGTTCACATGATCACAGGCTCAATAAAAGAATAAGATAAAGGAAAAGGTTTCTATTTCATGGGCATATCCATCTTCCTCCACCTAATCACCTAGATAATGCCAAGCACCTTTACCTTCACCAAATCCAATGTGTCGATCTTGGAACCCTCTCAATCCAACATAATTGAGTCAATCCAAATATTAGTTCTAAAATAGCTTCACCAAACACCAATTAAGATGATTTTGTATGAACTAATCAATACCTCTCCTCACCACCACCAAGTAATGATAAAATATTTAAAATCCGTATAGGTCTAACTAGAAGACCCATAACCTCTAATGGCCTTTGTTAGATCTCTTCAACTTTCCAACTTTGTTACCTTTAAGGATTCATAAATACCCTTCATCCATCTAGATGATCTAGATCCTCCCCTCTTCATTACCATGTAAAACAACCAAACCTGCATTCAGAGGGTTATGGTTTATGGAGGAGATAACATCAATATTATCTCATCCCACTCATACAACCAACTAAAATTACCCAAGAACATTATGTTGAAAATCTTAGTGGTGCTCCAATCATTCATTGATACTATTGCCATAACTTTAGGAACTACTATCCTTCACATTTCCTAGGACCTCACATTCTTCTTGAGCTCTTCTACATATTAGAAGGTGAATTCTAATATAATGTTTTTTTGGGATGCCCTTGGATTCATTTTATGGGTTTTGTGTCATCCAACCTACATTGATATATCAAATTTAAACATGAAGCTCAAATTGTTACCATACAAGTTGACTTGATTCTTTTCACATAATGCAACATGATGTAATGACTTAATGACATTCTCTTTCCTCCATTAAATAAACCTTCATCAACAAAAGATGAATCCCCATATTTTTATACCAATGAAGCATCCACTATTTCATCCATCCCTTCCACCCAAATCCCCAAAATGGACCCTTTAGAATCCACCTTCTAATGTATTTTGATAGGGGATTATCACCATTTGACACTAGACACTTTTCCTAATCCCTAAGAGTATAGAAATCTTGATCAACAACCTAGTTATGACCCCAATCTTAGATCCATTATTCTTTTTAGGCCCTCATCTTGTCAAACCAATTTCATCTATGGGGGACTTGATAAGCCTCTTAAAACTTCTAACACCTCTTTTTCACCTCAATCATTTACCTTTAGATTTATTTATCTATATAAACCAATATTTTCTAAGACATATATCTATAGGTGTGCTTGGAAGGGATTTGGTCTAGGTTGGTATGAACATGGGACACATGAGTTACTTTTGATCAAGACCCAAAAACCCCAAGAAAAGCATGGACTCAATTTCAAGCCACCTAGAAAGTAAACAACCCACCTCCCATTACCATCATTAACTAGATAATCCCATCCTCATCATCCACTCTACCATCGAAAACTAAGAATTCTAACATTATCCCCCATATTTTTTTTCATCAACATGATTAACCTCAGACCCCTTACTTATCAAAAGAATGAGGAAATCTTAACCATTCTTTTGAATCATCCTAAGATGATAGAAGATGACTCTATTACTATTGATATCATTTGATGTCAAGATGATGATTCCATTATTTCCTATCTATGTGTGTAAGATTCTTCTATCCAAAAATCTTTCCCCCATGAAACTTCAACGATGTTAAATGAATCCATCATGGATATCAACTTGGTTACTTTGGATAACCCACACATTGTCAAAATCATCTAATCACTAAATTATGAGGAGCTTCAATACTTCCCCTCCTTCTTACAAGACCACAACATAAAATTTGCTTAGTATTATAGTGACATTCTAAGAATCAACCCCTCCATCGCTACCCATAATATAATAACCAACTATGATGCCAACCTAATTAGGGAAAAAAATTGATGAATGCATCCTCACATAGCCCTTCTCATTAAAGAAGAGATTCAATGACTCATGTACATCAATTTCATCCAAGCCATTGATTATCCTAAATAGGTCTCAAACATCATACCTATCACCAAAGTGATAGGGGGAATTCACATTTTTGTGGACTTTTGTGACCTTAACCTTACTTGACTAAAGGATGACTTTCCTTTGCCAGGTATTGACTAGTTCTTTGATCTTAAATATGGTCATGAGATGTTATCTATTATTGATGGGTTCTTGTGTTAAAATCATATCTTAATTTCCCCTGAAGATCAACATAAAACTACCTTTATCACCCCATGGGGAAATTTCTATTAAAGGTCATGGATTTTGGAAAAAAATATGCTAGTACAACCTACCAACATGTTATGACATACATCTTCCATGACCTTATTCATAAAATCATAGAATACTATGTCAATAAACTTATTGGGAAATCCAAATGTTGTAAACATCATTTAGTCATTCTTAAGATTATATTTGAATGACTCATCCATATATTGTCCACCTTAAATTCAAGAAGTGTATTTTTGTGGTCTTATTAGGAAATATCCTTGGCTTTATCATCTCCCTTTAGGAAATAAAATTTGACCCTAAAAAAATCAAATAAATCCTTAACATGAATCCCCCCACCCACCTTAAGAAACAATTTGTCTTGCAACGGAAGTTCCAATCTATTTTTCACTTCATCTCTTAGCTTTGGGATCCATGCCAACCTTTCCACCACCTTCTTAATAAGGATGTATCTTTTTAGTGGAATAATGACTATCAAAAGGCCTTTGATTCACTTAAAAGAGTACCTTCTATCTCTACCCATCCTCATTTCTCCCAAGGAAGATCAACATTTTTACCTTTATATTTATGGCAGTGACCACTCTTTAGGGGTAATGTTGGCTCATCAGGATAGGCAACATAAATAACAAGCCATCTACTACATGATTCATATTATTGTAGAGTACAAAAATAGGTATATACATACTAAGAATCTTTGCCTCACCTTGGTATTTGTGGCCACCAAAATTTTCCATTACCTTCTTAACCACAAGACCCATGTCATAACCAATACTAACCCTCTCAAGTATATACACTCCAAGCCATACCAAAACTAGTGTATAGATAAGTGGCTCATAGTTTAAGCTGAGTTTGAATTTGAGTTCCCTCAACAAAATTAAATTAAAGAGAAATTAATTACTATCCAATTGGCCAAATCATTATTAGTAAATAATTGACCTCCTCCTCTCAAATTTTGAGATGAGTCCATCACACTCCTCTCTCAAGAAGACTTCACCCATCAAGTGACCATATTATTTGATAGATCAAATTTTTAAATTGGTTGAGGAAATAACATCATCCTTATCCCCATTCATGGTTAACCTCTCCCTTTATGTTTCAAGCTAGATTTCAAATGTACTAACAATATGGTTGAGTAAAAAGCCCTAGTGATAGGTATCCAAACTGTATTAGCCTTAGGAGTCAAAATGATCAACATTTTTGGTGACTCTTAAATTGTGGTAGGTTAAATAAATGGATCTTATTGATGTAAGAATGATGTTTTGAAATATTAAAAATAACTACCTCATATACTCTTATCATCATTTAAACACTTCCATATCCAAACCACTTCATGATTTATTAATAAGTTTGTTTAGATGATGGCTTCTCTCACTTCCTAGATCCCATCTACACCCATTGAATCTAAGCTATCTATAATTATCCATTAAATTACCCAACCCTCTTATGTAAAATTAGACTCTCCTACCATCTTCAATTTGGGGGAGACCTAACCTAACCTTTGGTATTAACAAACCTTTGACTATCTCAACCTTGTCATCATCCCTTCCAACTTTTCTAGGAATGCTCAAAGAGTGTTTATCCAAAGCACCTCACATTATACCATATTAGGAGGAATTCTTTATAAATGTGGCTTTGATGGTCTCCTCTTTCATTTCCTACATCATCACAAAGCCTCTCATGCTATTAAAGTAATGCATCAATGGATTTGTGGAGGGCACATTAGTGGTCTAGACAATATTGAACACATCCTTCACCATGGCTATTATTGGCCCACCCTTAACTAAGATTTTTGTGATTATGTGAAAATGTGTATCAAATTTCAATAGTATACCAACTTACATCATACACCTAGCCATAGTATTCAAGAATCCAAATATTTTCATCCCTTATCATAATGGGGATTGGATCTTATCAGAGAGATTAACCCCCATTCTTCATATTGGCATCATTCTATCATCACTACAATGGAATTTCACCAAATGAGTAGAGGATATTCCTCTCATGTCAACCAAAGCTAAAAAGATCATCAATTTTATCAACCATCACATTATCTATCCTTTTGATGTTCCTCCTAAAAGTATCATCAACAATGGTAAATATTTCAGAAAAAAATAAGTCCAAGGTCTTTGTGACATGTTCGGTATCAAGTTAAGTTTCTCCTCACCTTATTGTACATAGGCTAATGGAAATATTGAAGCCTATGACAAAACTCTTAACAACATGCTAACTAAAATGGTTAATGCATCTAGTCAAGATTAGTATTTTCACATCCCATTTGCCTTATGGGTATATCATACTATCATTCAAACCCCTATTGATACTACCCCTTTCTCTATTGTGTTTAGAGTAGAGTCTATCTTTCCTCTCGAGATCCAAATTACCTCTCTTCACATATCCCTATAAGATCTCATTTTTGAGAGTGATTATCATCAAGAATGTTTAGCCTAACTTGATCTAATTGATGAATGTTAGTTGGCCATACTTACTCATCTTCATGTCTATTAGTAATGAATCAAGAATGCTTATAAAAAATACCTTACAGTGTGAGAATTCAACATCAATGACCTCATCTAAAAGGAAAATCAACATGTCACCAATATGGAAAAAAATAAGTGGGGAAAGTTTACTTTCAATTAGATTAGACCTTATATCATAACTTATAATTATGGATTAGGGGCTTAACACTTGTACTCTCTTGAAGGGAAAGTAGAACTAGAGCCCCTTAATGCTTCACATATGAATCTTTTATTTTGTTAAATAGGATCAAAATCTAATTCTTTTCTAACTTAAGCTCATCCCTTATTTTCATTCACATCCATCCCCTTATTTTAAGGACAACTAATTAACACTTAATCATGTGACTATCCATCATAATCATAGCCTAATATTGAGCATGGGTACCATATCTCTACCCATGGCATGATTATCATGGTAATTTCCACCCCTTTTATAATATATATTCTCATGGTCATTTTCCCTTAAACCTCTTTTACATACCATCCACCTTCTGGTGTTTTACTTTCTCCTTCATAAAGGTGAACCTCTCATCCTATATAATCAAGTCTATATCATAAAAACCACAAATCAATAGCAAAATTAAAAGAGTAACCAAATGAAATCATTCACAAACTTTTCCCTTAAAGGATAGCTACCAAAACATATCAAAACTCCTCAATATAATGTATACTTCTCCCTTTAAGGATATCTATCTGCAAGCATTAAACAAAGATCACAAACTTAGACCACTCCCTTGAAGGATGGCTGAGTAAAGCATTTGTCAAATCATAATAATTTTTTAGAAGCTTCCCACATCAATTATTTTATCCATCCCTCCATGAAATAACACAATATCAAAATACCCATTCTCAAACATCAAAAACAAAAAAATAATTTTGGAAGCCATAATCAACTTTCATAACTAGACTTCATGCATCGATCAATCTATGCTTTATATGACATAGACTTATTTATATTGGCTCTTTGGTAACCCATCAAAGAGGCATGTTAATCTCCCATTAATTTTCCATTTTCATCGATATCCCTTTTATATAGTCTATAAATAATGGATTTTGAGCTTACTTGACATTATGTGATCAAGATACCTTTTTAACCAACTAATTGATGTTAATGCAAAGGATTCAAATTCATAAGTCGATTCTAATTTGGTTTGTTTTAGTCCTTACCAATGAAGAAGCATCATTCCTTGTTCTTATTCTTTCATATTTGATTGTTGATACATTCATTATGATGTTTGTCTCTTGATTATCCTATCTCTCTCACATTTAGTTTTGTAATTGAACTTAATTTATGTTTCTTAAAGATTCAAAAACCTTCATCTAAAACATATACATCTCATTAGAAAAACATTTTAAAAAAAACCAATTATGTGTTGTGACTTGTTTAAGTGTTTTTAATCATGAAAATATATTTACCATCATAGCTAATCATAACAACATACAATTATCACAACATTAACTTTTATTGCATCATAAGTGAATAAATCATCACAAACAATATACCTCAACATGTCTCTACTTGAAATAACATCATAATAATCTCATCCAAATAAGCAAAAAACACAAACTAATCATGAAGTGTCTATCAATGTTCAATCATACATCATCCACATATGTTATCCATCACATGCTTGGCTAGGTAAGGAATTAAATATTCATTAATTCAAAACATCCACACGGGCAAAAAACATCTCATCATAACAAAAATCATCATATCATAACATCATGAACATTCCATCACCTATTCATATCATCATAATCATCCTACCATCTATCCCATCCATATAACTATGATTCATAAACTATAATAATGTCACAAATATCAGTTGCATCATTATAAGTGCAATAGTGCCATATCAACATCATAACATCATAAACCTAATCATCATGAAAATTACCCTCACTAACCACATCCATTAACATGATCATAACACAAAATAAAAAACTATAAATACCACCATCACATCATCTAATGAATAACATCATATCATCTAATCACATGTATATCATCAACAGTCACATAAACAACATCCATCAATATAAGCATCATCATGATTATAAATTAAATAGTCATATCATCACATGCCTAGTTAGGTGAGTACACATAAACCATAACATGATAATCATATAAACATAATCATCATAAACAGCATCACATCTATAAACATTAACACAAAACATAAAACATGATCACATTTATATATATCATGAGCTCATAATCAAAATAATGACCATATATACAATAAAGTACATGTCTCTCATAAATGTCTATACATCTCACTACATCATCTCACAATATGGTATCAAAATCATATGATACATCAAAAATATAATGTATTATAATAGTCTAAGACCCTGAACCACCACTGCCTTCCTAATCCTACACGCCCAAGCCTACCTATCCACCTGTAGATGTAGCCGATTGGCCTAGTGTCACACTGTTAGCCTTTCTACTGATCCTCACTCTATACCTACCCCATCTAGGCTCATCTATTATATGTCTAAAAATCAAGGCATCATAGTATCAGAGCTCCTTAACTATCACTACATATCTCATCATCAAAATAGTCCCTAGTGGTCTCATAACTAATGGTACTCTTCTTGCCTACCTCAAAGAATCTAATTCCTAAGTAACCATGGCTAGATGAGCCCTAACCTAATCCCTTTCCCAAATAAGAGTGGCCACATCACCTTGTGTTGCATCCCTCTCTTGGTGTGTCTAATGCCATTCATGCCTAATCCCTCTTAGCAATAAATTTCTATCTATCTAGGGAACCTAAATCCCTTTGATCACCACCCCCCACCACTACATCTATATCCATATCCTAATATGCCCCATCATCTCCAAAAATAGTTGTGTCTTAGTGTGCCTAGAACCATGCAGGTTACCCATCAGTAACACCTATGTCATCAATCTCAGTCCTCATCAGCAACTACCAATGGTTAATAAACATGTCTTTTAGCTTTGTTGTAGGCAATGGGAACTCCAAATCCTCCCTTTGATACCTCAAAAACCCCCTTAGGATATTCTAAATGAGGCTGAACTATCTCCTTGCCCTATCTAAAGGGATCAACTCTACCTTTGAATCTCACCTCCCATAGATCCATCTATAACTCTGTAGTGATAAAATATTCCTCATATGACTGCCCTATGTAGGAAATCTAACATATGGGCACCAAAACATGTCACCCACCACTAGTGCACCTAATTATTCCATGTACCAATTCAGATCATGTGTCCCTCCTCTTAGTCTTATGAGGGCATAATCATACCTCCATTACATAAACCCCACCCAAAAGTCCATCTAAATAAATTCATGCCACAGTATCCCACATATTCAAAAGACTTTGATGTGCTCATAAGCCCAATAGTGCATCACATACCTAATGTTGATACCATACCTCATATATACCATATATCCCTAGATCTCTTGATATATCTACACTAGCAAGAAAGGATTCCAAGCATATAGCATCTAATCCATCAACATGCCTACCAAAACACCTAATAATAATGAATGAAAATTGCCACTACTCAAGTCAAGTAGTTCATAATAAGTCACCACCATCATCATCATAATTATGACCCATCTCATGTCCCTATCAATGTGATATAAGGGTTCATAATTTAGGCCTTTAGAATTCTACCTCGTATTCACCACATCATCACCATACAACACACCCATGAGTTGGTCTCACTCCTTACCATCATTGTGTTCTATCAGCTCACCTTATAATAATAGCCACATGATTTGCTAATGTCCTTCAACAAGATCATCATCTCTCCAGTAGGAAGTAAGACTGTGTTAGTGGTCAGACCCCAACTCTTGATGAGTGCCACTGACATAGACATATCGCAAGGACTGTGCTAATAGTACCTAATGTCACCCAATCCCACTATTGACAAATGATCCCACTTCTAGTCTATCATCACTCTAAAGATCTCATCTAGTAACTTTGGTAATTTATCTCTCATCTATAACTATTCCCTTGCATGTAAGGTTTGTAACTAATGCCTTAGTTCACCTAATCTAACGTATACATCATAACATACCTTCAAATTCACCTTTTATAACTTATCACATCTACATTACCTAAACCCTTCAACTTCTTAACCTATACCCTTAAACACTCACCTAAACACTTGACTACTAAACTAAAACCTTAAATTGCATACTTACCCACTAAATTTACCACTTACCTACATTACCCTTAAACCAACCTACATACCCCTTTCACTTTAACCAACCCCAATTCAATTTATCAATCAAAATTTAAACTCTACCCTATTTCCTCAACCATTGACAATCAACTATTGGCTGGTGACTATTCCTATTAGAACCATCATTGATCACATCATCAACCATAGATAGTTAGGATACCAACCATCGATGATCACAACATAGTGACCTATCAATAGTCATATATCAACCATTGATTATCACTCATCAACTAATGACATTTGATAAAAAGCACTAAAAATCATTGTGTGGTAACCATTGGTGATCCAACCATAATCCTAGCATATTAAATCTACCAAACATTAACCTAAAACTTATCTAAACTAATATTCCCTTCCCTACCTACATTACCCCTCCAAAATTTCACCCCCTCTCTACCATTTTCAATCCTATGTTACAAAACCCTAACCTTATAACTATCCCTAGGCATAGGCCTAACCCACCCATAATCAAATAAAAAACCATTCATTTACAACTTAAACATTCCAAATTTAATCACACCCCTACCTCATTCCATGATCACCAATTTGGAGGAGCTCTAAGAACTGCCACTGCTTGACATCTCATTCTACCTCATCCTCTCTACATTCTTGATGGTCTAGTCCTCACCTAGTCAATCTCAATCAACCTCACACACTTAACTCACTTCCAAAATCACTCAACTTGTCACCTTTAAGCATCACCATTTCCTCTTACAAATGAATGACTTTCAAGCACTGTGGATTACAAAATCCAAATGGGCACAAAGAAACCCTCTGTAGATATTTTAACTTCACCCTTTTAAGGATGACATATGACCACCAACAATCATTTTTGACCATCATGGTCAATTTTGGCTATCAACAGTCGACCACTTTGTGATTTTTAACTCCCACCCACCTTTTTCCAGATAACTTCACATCACAACAATAATCTAACCACCTACCATTGGAGTACCTATTTTTTGAAAATTAATCAACCAACTAGATAACCTTAATATTTGTCATATGGGCTAAAATTTTATATGTTTTACAACAACCTTACCTTGGTTGCTTTTACTACTATGAATACATTGCCATCTTGTATAACTTAAACAGGTGCCAATTTTGTGCACTGACCCAATTGTGTCTTCTTAGGAGTACTTCCTACCTTAGATACCTATAAATACACTAACTTTTCCTACGATATTTTTTTAATGAGTAAAACCTAACCACCATACCTAAATGTGGTAATTTGGTCTACTTTTCTCTTGTCATTTTAGTGTCAACCTCATTTTTAACCAACTAACTCAATAATGGTAGTCTATTCTATGTGAAATATGTGATATCACATTTAGTCACATTCTAGCACATGTTTATGCCTCAATGCCTAATCCAACAAAAATTATCACCCACTTAACCACATGTTAAAATCTCACCCCATTTTTTTCACCTCATTAAATCCCAGTTCGAGGGGGAATACCTCCTCCTATGTTTGGGGTAGCCAAACCTTTGACCCACCATCCATTTTCTATTTTTTAGCTTCCTGATACAAAATACATAACAAAAAGGGGTAAAATGTAGACACTATAAAATAATGAATTATAGTTCTATATGTTTTACTAACGCTTAAACCATATCAAGACCCCCTAAATACCACTTCCTAACAATTACCTTACAAACATAAGTCAAAATGACTAACTTTGATTATTATAACCTTATCTTATCGACCACTGATAGTTGACCCCTAACCATCAATGGTTAGACCTAATCACTAATGGTCAGCCTTTTAATCACCTTAAAGGTTAACTCCAACTCAACCCCACCTTGATTTTTTAGTCTTACCCATTCACATAATTATGCATGTTAAGACAAATTAGATGACCTATTAAACACGTTGTTTAAACTTATTATTTCACCTCTCCCTTTCATAAAAATAGAGGAGGAAAAGGTGAAAGAAGAGGAATAATCAAGGAGAATTAATTGTTACTAGATATTCTTACATCAAAACTACATTTGGAGGTCTTTTTTTGAAAAATCTAGGAAAACTTCTAATGAGTGTGATAGAGAGCACAAGTGTTGTAATTCATCAATCATAGCCAAGATAGTGACACTTTACCAAATTTTCTCCAAGCTCAATAATGAGTTTTAAACCACAAACCTCAACATTATTTAGATCAATAACAATAAAGCTAAGTATCTATTTTTATTAATTATTTATTTTGTTTCTCTCCCAACCAAACCACTAAACTAGATAGCCCTGAATATTCTTATCTATCTCATAATTAGCCTCCAACGTAAACCCACCTCCCAAAATCACTCAGCCACCTCCCTAACTAGACTTGCTCTTACCTAGGCTAAATATGATAGTAAACATTGATGGTAACTTAACCACTAATGTTTTTCCCTCAATCATCGATAGTCACTCAACCATTGATTGTTACCTAACAACTGATGGTTCACCCAACCAGTGATAGTCACTGTGTGTCAATTCCAACAATAAGTCAATTCCACTTATTATATGTCAACCAAATCCCACATTCTAACTTCTTGACTGATCACATAACATCACCCTATTTACTAAACCATGTCTAATTCACTTAGCATTAATATCTAATTATTTATTTATATAATTAGTCAAATTCATCTCTTTTTAAGTAATTCTTGTATTTGATTTGAATATATTCTATTATTTATGTAAGTAATTTATATTTCATTTCTATAACTTGATTGTTTAAAAGTGTGGATTGATAGTACTTGTGCTTCTTATAACTAGCTTTCTAGGTAGTCTACCCTAATATCTAACTAATCAACCATTTCTTGAATGATTTCTTATTAGTAGTTCATTACTCGCTAGATAAATAGGAGTATCTATAATGGTCTAGATTATAGATCAAAAAACCAAATCAAAGTTATAATAACCTCATCCTTATTTCAAATTTTAAAACTTTCTTCTAAATAAATAAATAAAATTTGCTTGAAACACCTAGCACTTATAGTAGAGGAAGATACTAAAGAAGATAGGGGAGGGATTTATATATTTTAAATAGAGGAAGGTGAAGAGGAGCTTAGAATTGGAAACATTTAGGAGGCCTAATAAAGTAGTGTTCTTATGGAACTAAGTTTAAATAAGAAAATGAAAAACATTACATGTGTTGAAACCTTGCTAAATATCCCACTGAATAAAACAACACTGACATCCAAAGATAAGTTTAATCTAGTGGCCCCTCAATCTATCAAGGAGAAAAGTGTTGCCTAGAACAAGATGGGACTCAGTGAGGAAGATATAAACTAGGATTTGACACTTCAAGAAAATTGGAAGTTTGATTAAGAATAGAAAAAGACCAAGTTGAATAAGAGGGCCCCAAAAGTACTTCTGATCATAGAAATATCATTAGAGGTGGTCAAATAGACACCAAGTGACTTTATTGGAAAATCAAAAGAAGCTACTAAGGAATGCCCAAGTAGTGAAGGGATGTTAGGAATAAAATAAGGTCATACAATCACCTTGATGTAACGAACAAATACATTTGAATAACACTAGTAGTAAAAAGGCAACCTTGGCACTAAAGGTATAAACCTTCAAATAAACATTAAGAATCCCTAGGATGAAGAAATAGATGAGGGGGAAAATTTTGATGAAGTAACTTCAAAAGACCACATAAGTGACTCCTAAAAAGAGCATGTTGAAGAGAATGTTCGGGATAGTGAAGAGGAAGAAGTACACATGGAGGAGAAGGTTATCATAAAAATGAGTGATAGAGAGCTCAATATTAGAGAAATGACATAGAAGGATTTAGGGGATGAAGATTTATAATTATACAAAACCATAACCCCAAAGTCACCATGACGAGAATGCACAAGTAAATTTTATTTATAATAGATCATTACATGGATGAGCCCCAATTAGAGGTGTCAAAGGCTATAAATTTAGGCATAGAGGATACTGAGGAAGGTTAGGAATATTTTATTATTAACCCATATGCCATAAACCTAGTCAAATCTAAGAATGTAATAAAAATAATAATGGCCACTGAAGTAATGCATCAAAATGTTATAAATGATAGGAAGGTGAGGAAACTAAAGAAACTCCTAAAATAAGCTAAGGAGGAAGAACAAGCCAATATATTCAAATTAAAATAGATTTTTGAGGGCATGAAAGTAGGTGAGCAATCACTTCTGGTCAACATCACCACTTCAAAATTGTTAGAGGTTGATAAGATTTGTGTATTGTTAGAGCAAATGCTCCCAAGGTTACAACCCAAGCTAGTAAAATAAGAAGAAGAGGAATACCCCATCATATAAATAAATAAGGATATATCAAATAAGCTTAAAGAAGTTGAAAATCTCTTCATAAAATTGAAGGAAGGCACATAAGTAACAAACATAATCTTCTTTAACCTCTCCAACCAAGCCTTGGTGCTAAATGCACTTTTATATAAATCAAAGGATGAGAAAGAGTAGGTAATGGCTAAGGTGTATTCCATAGGTAAGGTCAAAAGGTCATAGATCATGGGTACTGTATATGCATTGAGTAATCCAATTAAGGATCAAGAGAGAACATTGGAAGAGATTTTCCACATCTTGTATACTAAGGCCTATGAATAAGGACAAAGTTTGGATGGAAGTGTGTAAAAGGCATAGGCTAATATAGAATCCTTTTGAAAGGAGTTAGATAAAAAATATGCACTTGTGCTTATTTATTCTTTGACTAAAATTTATAGCACCACAATTGAAATCAAGCTAGCCATAAAGGGATTTGAATACTTTACCATAGAGCTGAAAAAGAATGTGCCTGCATTTTGAGCTCCTAAGAGTTTGATGGATTAGTTCAAGGATGGATTAATGTTTTTATATGCATTAATGTTAGGCCCCTAATCCTTTTTTAGTGGGATTTTTATTCCAACATGATATCTACCTTGGTGTGTCTAAATATTTTGATATGTGCTTAGCTTAAAGATTTTTATAGCTAGTTGGAGGTTGTAGCATAAAACATGTGCTAGTTGGTTGATGGATAACCATATATTATATAATTAGGGACTTGAAAAATATTTAAAGGAGGATGAAAAGTGGTGGTCAAGAGTCATGGGATCATGGAGTAAGTAGTTATGATGACAAAACTCTAGCTCAACACTCACCATGCAGCTTCCACCCTAAAAAATATGATCCTAAAGGCCTATTTAAAGAGGTTAAACCAAGTAATGAAAATAAATAGAGAATTGAAACAAATATCTAGTGGAATGAATTTGAAAGAATGCTATATAAAGTTTTTTCTAGTGGCCATTGAGGCTTAGTTATAGAATGGAGGCTGCTCTAGCTCAAATTGTATGTGCCCAAGCTCATCTATGAGTCCTTGGGTTATTATTAGTATGATTTTGAATGTAAAATCTTACTCTAGAATTTGAACAATGAGAAATGGTCTTACTTTAAAATGCACTTGATTTTGTCTAGTTTGCATGTTTTGTAGTATTTTTATGGGATGCAAGTGTATGTGTTATGTCACATCTTTGTCATTTATGTGATCTAAGGTTCATGTATTTTTATCATTTCACATTTTAATAGAGTCTCTATAATTTTTTCACAAAATCATCATCATCCTACATGCAAAATAAATATATGTCTATGCTCATGAGCCTAACCCTTATTTAATTTACATCTATTTAGTATGGAGGATAAGTTGGATAAAATTAGTCTTATGACCTAGTCAGTGCCTATATGAATTTTGACATATCCTAAGAAAGGCTTGAACCTATGGGTCTACCCTAGAGTTAACTTTACATTGCACTGATTGAATCCCCATAGTGATGCCTTTAGCCATGACACAACTAGCCCAACATGAGGCCCAGTTCCTTCTTAACTACATTTTAGGTGAGTGAATAAGGCTTATGACTTATGTGAATTGATACTAGCATAGACAAGTGTATAAATGTTGAGCATAAAAGGATTTATCCCATGCTTGCACTTGTTTGTAAGAAAACACAACTAGCCTTTTTCAACATTATATTTTTATTGAGATTCCAAAGTCACAAATGTTCTAATTTGAAATAAACTTTGATATTTGGATACCTATGGTATAAATGCATCGCATGGCTTCAACCCATTTTTAAAAATACTCCATATTGATAATTATAAATTTATGCCTATCATATGATGTCAAATTGATTTTTCCAATTAGATCTAATCCCCATATGGAAAACGGCTAAGGACTCATTATATTCTATAAATATTATGTATAGATATGAATAAGATTACCATGATTTTGATAGGATACAAATTTTCATATATAATAGTAGGCATCATGATCCATCATGGGCCAATAGTATCTAGTCTAGAGTAACTTCTTGGCCAGGGCCATCCCACTGATATGACCATCACATATACCATCATGTTCCTCCTTGATTATAACATTAGTTTTTTCTGATGTTAGGCATCTCAATAAGGTCCCATCATAGCCTCTCCAATAAAGTGTGCTACCAAGGATGGTGTAATAGGATATGTGATGGATTAAAGATTTATAATGGTGGTGATTGAGGTTTGGTGGTAAGATGTTATTGTGGAGGTAAGTGTAAATGTCATGATACCAGGGTAAACTAGGATAAGGTATGGAAAAAATTTGAAAATGATTCATGGATTGATGAGCTGGTAATAATAAATGTTTAATAATAAAATTTGCTTTAAGGACATCTTTTAGAATATCTATCAAGAACTTGATTGTAGCCATGGAGTTAGCTACATTATTACTTCCATTGGGAGCTTGTTCAAATGTGATGGACTAATTTATTTTGTTTTTATTGATCCATTATTTATTTATATGGAATTAATTTCTCATATTTCATATATAACTCCTCATTAACTTATTTGATAATCAAATAAGAATCATTGAATACCTAGAGATGTGGTATATTCCACTAGATGACAAGTTGTAGACCAACAATTAATGCCTCATATTTGGCAATATTATTTGTGCATGGGAAAATAATTTGGAAGGATTTATGGATTTGGTTACCTTGTTGGTCTACCAAAATGATTCCTGATCTTGACCCATGTGTGGTGAAAGAGCCATCAAAATATAACTTCTAGTTGTTGGATTCTGTAGTAGTCAATATAGAATCATATAGAAATTTCATGATTAGAGGCTTGGTATTTGTAAGGGGTGATACCATAAGTTGATCTATGATGGATTATCCTTTGATGACCTTTTGATTTACATATTCTATGTCAAATTATCTTAATAACATAATCCATGTGACCATCCTACTAATAAGAGTAGTTTTAGATAGCATATACTTGAAAGGATCAATTTTTCCTATGAGCTTGACTTGGTTGTTCAACATATAATGTCTAAGTTTCTATGATGCAAAAATGATCATCAAGTAATCCATTTCAATATGGGTGTAGTTAATCTCGTATGAGATCAATGTCCTACTAAGATAGTAAATTTATCACTTTTTACCTTTATCATTATTTTGAGCTAGTAGGGCCCTTATAGCACAAGGTGTTGTAGATATATACAATAGTAAAGGCCTTCTTGTGATGGGTGGTGATAAGACTAGAGGCTTAACCAGATATTTATTAAGATTATCAAGATCCTGTTGACATTATGTGTTCTAGTTGAAATGAGTTCCCTTCTTTAATAGGTGAAAAAGGGGTGACACTTATCCTCTAATTGTGAAATAAACTAACAAATGGCCTATAATTTTACTTAAAGGCTCTTTAACTTCTTCACATTTTTAGTAGGCATTTCAATAATATATTTCAATTTCGTGGGATCTACCTTAATTCCTCTCTTGTAGACTATAAACCCTAATAGTTCTCCCTAGGTGACTCCAAACATATACTTCTTTAGGTTTAATAGAAACTCATATTCTTGAAGCATCTCAAATATTTTCTATAAGTCAATAGGATGCTCTGATTGGAGTTTAGACATCCCCAGTATATCATCCATATAATCTTAGATTATGTCATGCATCATGTCATGGAATGTTACTATCATATCCCTCTGGTAAGTACTTCCCACATTTCTAAGACTAAAAGGCATCACTTGGTAACATAAAGTCTACCATGGAGTGATGAATGTTGTTTTATGTTGATATAGAAGATTAATTTTGATTTGACTATATCCATAAAGGATAACATCTCATAGCCAAAGGTAGAGTCAATCACCATGTATATATTTGGTAAGGGAAAGTCATCTTTTGGGCATGATTTTTTATGTCCTATAATTTTGTGTAAATTTTGATTCCTCCATATGGTTTGGCCATAGTTATAATATTAAATATTCATTTAGAATAATCAATAGGATGAATAAATCTGGCTTCCAAGGACTTATACAATTCCTATCTGACTAAAAGAGCCACCATGGGGTGCATCTTGCAAAGTTTTTTCTTAACATGTTTTGCATTTGTATGAACCATTGAATGATGCACTACCAAGGTTAGATTTATATCCAACATGTCTAAATAACTCCATGAGAACACATCTATATATTATTTGATTAGATCAATAAGGATTTGTTTCTCTTTTGATGTATGAACTTCCCCTAATTTTAAAATTTTAGGACTCTCATATGTTCCAAAATTAACATCAATACTCTCCTCAATGAGGGAAGGTAACTAGTCCTATAGATATGTCGGGGGTGATGGTAATTCCTTGATTTTTGAAGCAAATTCATCTAGGAACACCATATCTAATTCTAGAGAGGATTTTGAATCTTTAGGAGTAGGTTGAATGTATTTCATATTTGGAAATGGAGCTTAATATTCATACTCCTCTTCTTTGATTTGATTTAGATATGTTTTCTACCCTCCAAAAGGGAGTAGGCTTAGCACATTATGTTCTTTATCCTTATTTGGGTTTGTCTCTACTAATGCATGGACTAACTTGATTTGGATTCCTACTCTACACTTTGGTATGCCTAGTGGGACCATGCATCCCATATAATCAAGGAGATTACTTTGAAACTCATATTTCTACTAATAAATGTTTAGTAATATTTAAAATTCAAGTTTTACCTTCATTTTTCATGTTAGACTCATTGAGACTAATATAGAACCTTTTCTTATGGTCTCTTGATGTCATAAAATCTCATTCCCCTAGATATTATATAATGGCTTCATCATTATAGAATGTATAAAATGAAGGCTCATTCTTTTGATCTTAGTCTATCAAGATGGGATAATAAATGAAGATGTTGATAGTGGAGATGATGGTGTCATATAAGATTTTGATGGTATCCAGATCTTCATAAAGGATATAAATAGAACCTATTTTGATTTATTCATCAGAGGTAGACTTATCAAGAATTGAAGAAGTATCCAAGAATATATTGTATTCAATCATAAATGCATCATATCTATAAATCAATCCTAACTCAGAGAAGATAGATCATACCATACACTTCTGACTGGGGACACATTTATTAAGTGGGAGCATGACCAATATGGGGATCTACTAAACCTGATTAGGGGATGTCTTACCATAATGCACCATGATAAGGATGGTTCCAAAGATTCCATTATAACACAATCATGTAATAACCCTAAGGGGGTCATAGGTTTTGATATTTCACCTAGACTAATAACAAGTAATGTACATCTAAGCTAGTGTTCACCAAATCTTGTGGCACAAAATGGGTACAATATATAATAAAAATCTTAGGTTTAATGGTTTTAAAATAGAGGTGTATATCTAAAAAGTGGCAAAAGGGACAATAATCCTACAAAACATCAATGGTCTATCCACCCCTTTCTTGATGCACCCCTTAAGGCATGATCTCAAATAGATTGAGAATCAATGGGATCTTGAAAGATATAGAGTGTTAGTAATCAATAAAAGTTTTAAAATATTATGTGTATATGTATGCCCCATTTAAAACTCATCACGTGTCATATGACTGTAACATGGGAAGGTGCTTCGGGAAGTAGAACATGATAACACATAATGTTGATGCTAAGTAAAGTATTGTAAGAAATAAATAAGATAAAAAAGGATAGAATTTAAAAACACATATGTTTACTTACCTTAATGTCGTAGATAAAGAAGTATACTATAAGAGAAGTGAAGGTGTCCAAATGTGAAGAACACTAGGTGAACATATAGAAGTTAGTGTAAAAAATAGCCAAAACTTGATATTTTTGGAAGATAGGCATATGGTAGTGGAAATGATTCTCTATGTCATCACTATTCTATAAAATTTTAGGGTTTGAAAAATGGATGAGTAAAAATAAAGATAGAGGTGAAATAAGGAATTTGCTAGAAAATACTTGAAAAAATTAGATTTTGAAAAATGATTTTAAATAGGGTGAAATGAAAGTCATTTGTTATTTTTGACTTATGAAGCAGAGAAAAAGAGCTCTAAGGGACCAAAAGAGCTAGGATGGAGAGTAGATGATAAGCTAGGCAAGAGGGACCCCCAGGGATGGGAGTAGGTGCACTACATGTAGTCAATTGAGAATTTTAAGCTAGTTTTTGAGTATATTAATGATTTTAAGTGTATTTTTAGAAATTTTTAAATTAAAGTAATTTTAGATGTAAAAATGAAATCAAATCAGATGCTAAGTGTAGGAAAAACCAATTAAGGAAATGGGTTTGAAGGGTTTGGGGAAATAAATGCCATAAGGCACTTATTTCATAAAATATAAGGGGTTGGTAGGGAAAAACAACTAGGTCAACCCAGTCAACCCAACAAGCTAAAAAATAACAAAATCCATGCTACCGACCTAGTAGGTATGTCCCAACCCAATACATTTTATAAATTGTCAACCTAGTATAGTTTGTTGACTGAGCAAAAAAGTCTAGTATGACAATATAATAATAAGGGGAGGAAAATAAGAGGATTGACTTAGATTTTTAAGTCAACCAAGTTAAAAATAGGGAATTTTTGGTCAAATTAATTTTGACCAATAAGACCTAAATAGTACAAAAATGGATGCAAGTGGCTGAAAGAGTGATATAAGGGCCTAAAATGACCAAGTGGAGGCTGAAAGGTATGAGTAGACTAAAAATAGAGGAAAGTGATTAAAAATGACTAAATTAAAGTTGTTTAGTCTTATTTTTTATTTAAATTTAAAAATAATGTATTTTGACTATATATGACATGGAGGATCTAATACATCTTTTGTTTTTTCCTAAACATAAAGGCATTTGATATTCAGATGTTTGGTGGATGCATCATGGCTATTATATTTATTATAGCTCTTATCAATAGAGGATAGATCAAGACTAATATTTTTAGGCCTAGGAGACATAATAGAGATTTGTAGGAACCCTTGATCTCAAATCTATTAGTCATGTTCTTGGGATGTTGGGAAGGATTGACTAACACCTTCAAGTGGGAGGTAGAGGAGGATACTACAGAGGTGGGAATCACTCTAGAGTATGTGCATGCCATCCTAGGATTACCTATAGTAGGGACACCTATGGTTATAGGGATACCTAATAGCAATGAGGATAGGATAGCCTTAGCTATATGGGCTACAAGCTCAAAGAGAATTTACTCAAGCTAGAGGGTGAGCATGTTTCATGTGTATACATCATAGGTTTTATACATACATAAGGCTATGATAGCACTTATGACAACATGAGCACTATGACATAAGTTGAATGATAAGGTACCACTCTTTATGATATCCTTGAGTCATGTGATATTAGAGGAGAGGGTGTTATATGACCTGAGATCTATCATCTAGGTACAACTAGTGCATGAAATATATGAGGTGCTATCTAGATGCTAGAATTCAATGGGACTGATCATATTATCAATGGCATGGATATATGAGAGGTTCCCCATGTATTGACTAGTTAGATTGCCCCATGTAGTTGATGATAGGTTACCTCAAGTAAAGACATGGAGATAGGACTGGATAGCACAAGTCATGCCCCATGTGCCATCATTGTAGATAGTGAGATGGGTGAATATATTATGGTAAACGTATGAGCACATAGCTATGATATGGCCTAACTAGGAGATAGTAAAACTAGCTTTGGCATAGATAAAGGTGATAGGGCACTGTACATGGTGGATACAACCACATTTAATGGAATTAGTAATAATGTATATGGGCTTGTATCACTTGGTAGTGTTGATAATGGTTCACACATTTTAGGCCTAACATGTGAAAGAGTCATGGGGGAGAGGAGGATTAGGGCCACCAATGGTGAGGTTAATGCTTAGACCATATCATGAGAGACCATAGAGTAGTTAATCATGATAGGTCATAGAGTTAGAGGAGATGGGGATGGAGGTAGGAGTACCATAGGTACCACTATGAGATTTATAATGGGATGAGCAATGACTATCGAGGACATGGTGTTGATGGAGGTAGTAGGAGAAAGAGATAGAAAAGATAGTAGATGTCTCAAATGACCTAACAGGAGGCTAAAATAGAGTTGGACTATAGAGATACCAATTAGGTGTACCCTAAGATGGGCACGAGTGTCATCTCAAATATTTTTTTTAGGAGGTGATCGATAGAGGAGGTTTTTGGAGGACACATAGATGGGGAGATTATGCTCAGTGGTTTCATAGATGGTGAGATAATAGTGGCCAACACACAGATAGGTAATAAAAAGATGGTTAAATTATGTTTAAGTTTTTATTTGAGATATATTAATATAGATAGATTTGTAAATATGTTACTGATCTAATATTTATTTGGTTTTAATTTTTATAGGTGTAGTAGAAGATGAGGAGATCAGATGGGGGTCCCTAGTGAGGGGATCATTCCATGATGTCTTAGATGAGGTATTGATGTTATATGACCCGACTACTTTGGAGGATGCTAGGGTACCATCTTCCCCAACTTAGGGTAGCTAGTTTAGATTAGTTGGAGAGGTTACAAGGGAGATATGAGCACATAAAGAGGGGATGAAACCACTATCAAATATGGGTGCAAGAGAGACATGGGTATGGTAGGCCTTGGCTAAGGAGAAAGATACACACCTATCTATATTGATATAGATGACATAAGTACATGCCCAAGAGAGATAAACACTTAAAATGACCTTGAACCATATCACATAGGTATAAGAGTAGGAGAGAGAAACACATCTGGTAACCTTATCCTAGTTAGCCTAGGTGCAAGCTCAAGTAGCTCATCTAAATTGGAAAGTATTGGTATTGAGATCTTGGATGTCCCCTTTACAACATTCTATGTGGAGGATTTAGACTGAGACATTGATGGGAAGCATGGTGAAGCCACAAGATATGTAGGATGCAGCCCAACCATAGAGTTGGAGCATTATATATGGTTGTATTTGTTGTATAAAAAATTATGATATATATGTGTGTGTGTGTTTGTGTGTGTGTGTGTGTGTGTGTGTGTGTGTGTGTGTGTGTGTGTGTGTGTGTGTGTGTGTGTGTGTGTGTGATTATAGTATATGGATGTTGATTGTATGTGTTGTCATTATGGTTATGGATGCTTTGGATATATTTATTTCTAACACATTTATTTAGTTATTGTTGTATGTGTTATAGGAAATATATGATTTTTGGTTTTTTTCTAGCATTATGTAGAACACATGCATGGTTAAAAATAAAGAGGCAAAAAGGACTTAGTAAAATATAATCAATCAAAAGTGTATAACACACTATCTCAATTTGAGAAATGTGTAATAACAAGAAAATGACTAAGTATAAAGAACCAAAGGGTGGTAGATAAGATGGTAAAAAATAATTTATTTTTAAACCAAACTAAATATAAAAAATCAAATTAAAACAAAATAAAATCACATTAAATCATGTTGGGAAGTATGAAAATGATGTAATAATATAGAAGATCATGTAAAAGGAAAAAAATGGTATAAAAATAAATCAATTAAGTTAATCAATTATACTAAATCATGTTGAGAATTATAAAATAAAAATAAAATTAGAAAAATTGGCCTTAAATTTATCACACTAATTCACGTTGGGAAGTATGAAAAAATTAATAAATCATTGAATTCTTACATGCACTTGGAAAATAAGAGGATAAAAGTTAAAGAGAAATGAACTAATCATAAAAAAAATACTAAATCAATGTAGGAAGCATGTCAATAACATGTAACTTCATGATCAATCACATCTTATCTCATATTTTACACATGTAATTTTAATTGTGACTTGGATTATAAAAAAAAATTGGGCGGAAGGATAGGTCCTATCCATGGTCTTATAATGCAACTAACAAAGGGAACACCAATGAGGTGGAATAAATGTGAAAATATATTAATAAGGGGTGTGGGTAATAGGAAGATGAAATTGTGGTAGTCTATGAGGATGGCTAGGTCATATCCATGGTCTTACAATTTAACTCAAATAGAATCCCAAGGGGAGTGATTAGTGAACAAAAAAATATTTCTCAAGTGGAAATATGAGGAATGTAGAGAGTGAAAAAGGGAATGTAAAAAGTATAACTAAGGAATATTATGATAATAACTTAAGAGACATGAGGCATGCTAAAGACATGAGAAGACACTAAGTGATGAATGACCATCAATGTACAAAGGAAACCTGTTCACAGTAAACACTAAGCTTTGTAGGAAAATAGGCATGCCACTATGATCAACTCATGAAAATAAATTGGTATAAGAAAATTAAAATGGACCTACCTTCCCACAACATGTTCCTCATTCCTCAAGACCCCTTATAGAGCCATCAGTGTACTGTGAAGATTGGGTACTTGCATGAGAAAGTAGGTAGCACTAGAAGATTTTTTTTGTTCTCCTTTTCTGATATACTGGTCTAACACGCCCCAAAGTACCTTGTCTCTATTTTGATTCCAACTATGGAGTTTGATATTTGACTAAAAGAAGGATATGTTCTTTGAATCCTTTCTTTTAGTGTGATTTGACTTTTATTAACTTGAAATGTTTTTGCCTTTTAGATCATTGCCTTTTGTTAAATGATTTTTTATTTTGAATATTTTTAAATATTTTTAATAGTTTCCCTCCATATGGACTTGGAATGACCAAACATGATAGATAGAGTGATACACATGAATGAGATATAAGCTTAAGTTAAAGGAAGCTAAGTAACCAAGGACAATACTGACTAGGACACATAGGCTTAAAAATGAACCAAGATTTTATCTTAAGTCTAAACAGTGTATATGCTTTGTTTATGAGAAAGGAATAAATGGAAAAAGGATATCCAAAGAGTAATGATGAAAGGAGATTATAATGAAATTAATTATTTTCTAACTGATCACATGGTAATATGGAATGACTAAAGGGAAATAGGTTTGTATAACCGAGTCATAATGATAATTAACTATGAAAAATAGAGATAATAAAGAAAAAAATCATGAATAAATAATAATGGAACTTTTAATAAATAAAGAGAAATCAATGAGAAATAAAAATATCCATAAGCAAACTTAAATGATAGTATAAATAATATTGAGTGAGAAAATAAAGTCACCATGTAAGATAAATAAGAATTTGACACTATGCCAAATGATATAATAGATACATAAACATAAGATAGGAGAACATATCCAAATAAAATTAAAATTTAAAATCACCATGCATGTGCTCATAAATATTGATAAATCCACCCACACATACTATCCAAAAAAATGGATAGATATTTATGAATTTGGATGCGAATTACTAGTAATGTCTCATCTATCTTCAATGAAAACTAGGAAAATACTTCTTGTCTAATCTCCTCAACACAAAAATTTTCAATGTTTGATGGATCATTTTGAGGTGGAATATTAGGTAAGGTATGTTCAAAATAAGGCATGGGAGCTATCTCTATGGGAGATGAAGGAATCACTGATGAGGAAGGATCGACAGGTGAAGGACTCAGAGGTGGAGAAGGATCCATGGGTGAAATAATCACTGATGGAGAAGGATCCATAGGTGAAGGAGTCATGGGTGGAGGCATAAAAGGAGATGAAGGGACCATAGGAGCGGAGGGAACCACAGGAGGTGGAACCATGGGAGAAAGAAGAGGATCCTTTTTATGGGAATTACCTATGAGAGGAATGGTATAAGGTATAAGAATAGATATAAAGTGATCCTTAAGTTGTTATTGAAGGATGTGGCAATGATTAGTGTGATGGGTGCCACATTCTAACCAAAGATAATACACGTCTCCATAGTTGGGAATATACTCAAGTAGTACACATGAGGGAGGTATGGCCTTCTTTGAGGACTAATGGGAAGAAGGATGAAAATTATCAATTTATTATCATATCTTATGACAATACATGGAGGAATGATTATCTAATCCATGGAAGCAATAGATATGCCTGTGAGTAGGCTTAGTATAAGTACTCATAGGAGGAGGTGTAAGAAAAATGGAAGGATCTTGGGAAGGTTCATTAGATCATTTGGAAGGAAATAAATACATCTAAGGTAAAGGAAGTAAAATATCACCAATAGAAGGTGATGGTAGGAAAGGAATGAGACCAGGCTTAATATAACAAGAAATGGGATCAAAAAAGGGATAGGCTTAGTGACAACATGAGCAAGAACATGCTCAACTATAGTAAGAAAAATAATGGGCCCAACTATAGTAGGAGTAGGAATGGGATTCAATGTAAGCTCTACTAAGGGAGGGGTAGGGTCTACAAAAGGATAAATAAGGGCCACACACATCTCAAGGATAATCAAACTATAGGAGTTAGGGTACATAGTAAAGTGGTAAGGCCTAATCATAGCATGATCCATGAGCATACTCCTATGAGGTTCTTAGGAAATTGGTGGTGTCAAGACCATCTCTACACTATAATAAAAAGTAAAAATACTAAAATTAGGAACTATAAATTATGGAACATGGGAATAATCACTAAAATACTAAAGTAAATAAGAATCATAATAGATAATCTTAGCATCATAGGCCTGAACAAGATCACCTAATAATAGATCATCTAAGGAATAACCATCATTTTAGTCAAGTGTGTGAAGATCAATGACACAATTAGGGATGACCTTTTCATCTGAGGAAGTGTGGTTAGTAAAATGTTGATTCTTAGTCAAGACAATAGCAATATCACCACATTGAGATTTATGAGAATGAGGTTGCTAGGAAGAGGGAATTTGAGATATGAAATGAGGTGAGAGATTTTTTTTTTAATATTTAGGTTCATCTCATTAGTCTCATCATCATCAAAATATAAAATGTTAGGAGGAATATTCCTAGTGAGTTCAAGATGACCATTATAACCTCGAGTGGAATTGGCAAGAATTTTAAATCATGGAGACTCATGGAATGGAACATTGAGAAAAGGCTCAAGAGTAAAAATATTTAAGACACCACAATCTTAGAATTGTTTGAAATTATGAGGGTTAGTGTCACCATGAATCCTATAAATGGATCTATTATGAGGGAATTTAATGCATTGGTAGGTGGAAGAAGCTACTACTCTCATACGGTGAGTCCATGGACCACCAAGTAAAATATTATAAGAGATAATAAATTTAAATATCATCACCTTCAAAAAAATGGTGATAGGTGGGATGGTAATGGGAATCCACACACAACCTAAAGGAGGAATTTACCTTCAATCATATCCTTAGCATGTGCTTCATGTGGATTTGAGATTACATTTAGAATATCCCAAATGTTTTGATAAAATTGAGAGATGAAATACAAGTACCATAACCCTCATTAATCAATGAATGATTGACTTGAATATCACCTATTTGGATACTAATGAATAGATCAGGATCATATACATGAACAAACATATCATTAGGAATCATGGAAGTGATAGGAAATTTTAAGGAAAGAGAAGTATCCATTGTTTTATCAACATGGATGGACATTTCTTCACATTGTTATAATATGTTATCCTTAAATCTAGATAACGTTAGTACATGTCCTATTAGGGGAGGATGAGGGATGGTCATTTCAAATAATAGTTCAATAAGATGGTTTCAATGACATGGAATGGTCCTAATAAGCTCAAGGAAGGGAATTTGACATGGGAGATTAGTGAATTTTATGATGGGATCCTACTCATCATAACCCATAATAAGGTTGGTATAAATAGGTGCATAGTGATTAATGAGGTGCTTGGAAGGAGGATTTGAAGTGAATTAGAATTTGTGTTGATAATAAGTAAAAGTTATAAAACAAGGTTATAAATTATGGTAGAAAGGTGGAGCAGGTTTGTTTAGGTTGGTTTTGAGGTTTGGTAGAATAAGTGTTGGTAGAAGCTTGATTATCATTAGTGTTAAAAGATAGAGAGATTGTATAAATAATATGGGAAGTGTTATCCAAAGGAGGATTTACAATTATTTCATCAAGGGTTATAAGGTAATCTTGATTCCAACTCATTTAAATGAGTTGGATAATAATCCTAGATAACATGAAATGTTCGAGACAATAGAGTGTATATAGGTTGCAAATTAATAAAAACAACCACCCTTCACATATTCATGTTAACCATATTATCTTTATGAATTGGGTCAACAAGATTTTCTACATTGTTAGTGGAAGGGGTGGGCTTGTTTTGGGTATCTTGATTAAGTTGGTGATTAGGAAGAGGGTCTTTATAGATAGCTAAGTGAGCATTAGCTTGATTTAAGGCTTCATATTTAGTATGCATTTCATGAGACTTAAAACTAATTTCATAGGCTTATTAAAATTTTAAAATTATAGAATCATGATCAAAATTAGGAACAAGAATAAAATCCATATCTAAATTATGAATTTGCCTACATGTCTCATGAGAATGACCCCAACTAGCATGAAACCAACAAAACATGTTAGGATCATACCAAGATTTATAGGATGAGTGGGATCAAGTTCTCATGGTAGAAACCTAGGTAAAAATTTAAGTAATTCATATGAAGATAATTTTTTATGAATGTTGATGTTATTAGGAAAAGATAAATAAGGATTGGTATATTGTTGAGAATGGGGAGTTGGTTTCAAAGATTGGTTAAGAACAACAACTTGAATAGTGTGAAAGGTGTCATAAGATTCTATGACACCATCATTGGTAGCATTATGATTTTTGTTCTTTAGTAAGAGATAAGGACCCATATAAGATTAGAGTGGCTTGAATTAATGCATAAGGAAATCTTGACATTTAGCTTGGTCAATATCACCCTCCAAGGTATGTGGAGAGAGAGTGTAGACCCACTATTGTAACTTGGGAAAAATATCATTAGTGAAGAGATGAAAAAAGTTATCATCAAACATGTAATGTTCACATTTGTTTGATAGAGTTTTCCAATTTTAAAAAAAAGCTTGGGTAGTTTCAGTTTTAGGTTGTTTACAATTTATGAAATGGGCTAAAGTGTTTTCAAGAAGATCAGTAGTTTGGAACTCTTAAACTAGAGCATTCACTAAATCTTAAAAACTAAAAATAGAATGGGTTCTAAGTTAGTTTGACCAATCTAAAGCATCACCCATAAGATTTTTAGCTAAGAGCTTGGTAGAAGCAACAGTGTTCAATTTGACCCAATCCTTATAAATATTTCCAAATATTTTAATATGAAGGGTATGATTAGTTGATCCATTGTAAGAAATGGTAGGGGTTATACATCCTATGTCAATATTATAAATTTGAGAGGTAATAATATCATATTTAAGATGATTAATTATTATTTTTACCAAATGAGGTTGAGGAATGAGATTGGATTGATAATCTTGAAGAGGAGGAGGGGGAACATTTTCATTATGTGTGCCCTAAGTCATTTGTTGAGGATGATTTTGAAGATGAAGGTTATTTTACATTCTCATCATTTGATTTGTATTATGAGTTCGAAAGGTAATCATTTGATTGAGTGATTTTAATAAGATTTGGTGGGTTTTATTAGAATTATTAATACTATCTGATTCATTAGAGTTGGTATTAGTGGCTTGGGTACCACTATTAGTGTTGGTAGAAGCTTGAGAGGAACTATGAGAATGTGAAGCACTAGTGAAAAAAAATTCATGTGAAGCAAAATATGGACTAATGAAGGGATGAGAAGAGGAAGCACTAGAATAAAAATTACCTTGGGTATCAAATGATGCACTAGTATAAGGATTAAGGACAGTGGATCTTATAAGAGGTCCACTAGATGTAGAACCTTCTATGTTAGTGAAAATACTAGTTATGGAGGTAAAAGAGGTTAAATAAGAAGAGGTTATGGTATGATAAGGGGTCATAATCAAGGGAAGAGGTTGCGAATTAAAGAAAGTGGTACCATAAAATCCATTTGAGAATGTGGGAGTATGTGAATTAGGTTCTTCAACTTGACCAATAATCATGAGATGGTAAATGGTAGAGGGATCTTTTCTTTGATGTTAAGGAAATTCAAAGATAAAAAAGAGTATTTTAGGGGTATACTCTAATTTAGGTTCATCTTCTAGGGAAAAGAGAGGATTATGACATGAAGAGGAATGAGGAAGGGTCCCATAGTTTGTTGTGTGAGTGGATATGTGAACATTACTTATATTGAAGAGAGGAACCATACTTTACATATGGTAAACCCTATGAGGGTTGGTAAAAATCATCATGTTTTTCGAATTCAACTCAGTGTTGTCTTCAAATAGAAAAATTCATGACGAAGGATAAAGACTAAAATAGGCAAGAGAGATAAGAAATCAAAGAAACATGAAGTGATAGGAATAGTACAGAGTCAACTAGGTCAATATAGCATAGGAAAAAGGGTCTAAAAAATACATAGGGTCAACTGGGTTGATCTAACATAGTAGATAGAGGTTGAAAAAGCATGGGTTGACTAGATTGACCAAGTACAAGAAACAAGTAAAATTAGATAATGTATAAAAAAATTTGTTGACTGAAATGACTATAAACTAAAACAAGAATAATTTTTCAAGTACTTATAAAATCAAGAAGTGAAGGGAAACCCATAATAAATTGGATCAATGAGATTGACCCAATTGAGGTACACAACACAAAATTTTACACCAACACTGGCTAATGTAAATTTTCCAATACAACAAACAATTGAGAAAATATCAAGAAATCAACCTGGAAAGTAAAAACTAACTAATTGGTCAACCTAAATGTTATATATTATTAGAATATATTTTTAAATGTGATAGGAAGTTGGTTCTAAGCAAGGAACTAGAAATCAATCTAAATATGGTTTTAAGATGTTTGGGCTAAAAGGGATCTATATTGGTAATGGTATAGGCTTGGTATTGCGACCTACCCCCTCACTTTACACACCACAATGATAAGGGTGTCAGGGTCTTACCCAAAATATACCATTAACCACATTTTTATACTTGGCTATAAAACCAAGTTGGCATTCCCCTTGGTGATGAAATCTAAGTAGGTAGGCCTTGTGTATACAATTGTTAAAATTTTTATTTAGGATTTTTTGATTTGGTTTGATTTTCATAAAATATAAAATAGTGAAACTAAATAGTATATTTAAATCCACATAATTATACTATGTGAAATACAACAAAAAATGAAAGGTGTGAGCTAATTACTAATATATAAGGGTTAATTCCAACTTTAAAACATAATATAATGTTGATTTAGTCAATAGTGTATGTAGGGAATATATAACAGGGTTGATAATTTCACCTCTATACTATTGAAGAACAAGGTCTAAAAATGAATAAGGTTGACCTAGTTATCTAGACAACAAACAGAATATAGAACTAGGTTGATAAAGTCAATCTAGTTGACTGTATGGGGGTAGTTTTAAAGACTATAAATTGTAAAAAAAAAACTATAAGGAAAGAGAGAAAGGATAGACATGAACCTTGGTGGGTTAAAGGATCCAGAGAAGCTAGATTACTATTGAATAACCTTGTTAAATTCTTACAAATTTTGTTAACTATGTTGGTCAGGTCAACCTAGCTTTGCAAAAACCTATTGCTAACTAACTAAAATTTATAGGGTCAATTGGGTTGACCTAGTAGTCTAGAATGGATGTATAAAAGTATACAAATCTATAATTTGTCAACTGAGTTGGTCTAGTACCTTGTACATGGAAAAGAACCTGCACAGAAAGAAAAAATTCATTTGGATGTGACTGTATGTTAAACCTACACATAGCGGTTAGAATTGTTTCGATACAACCAAACCAATATTGTGAATATATGATAATTAAAATGATAAAATGATGAAATAAGTGAAATAAATCCTATGAGGGTTATATTCATTTTGGATTAACTATATTTTATACAATAAAAAATGCATCATGTCTATAAATCAATCCTAGCTTAGAGAAGATAGATCATACCATATACTTCTAATTGGGGACACATTTGTTAAGTGGGAGCATGATTCAATATGGGGATCCACTAGACCTGATTATGTGATATTTTAACATAATGCACCATGTTAAAAATGGTTTCAAATCCTTTAGCTTAACATAATCATACAATAACCCTAAGGGGGTCCTACGTTTTGATATTTAACCTAAACTAATAAAAAGTAAAGTAAATATAATGTGGTGCTCACCAAAACTTATGTCACAAAGTGGGGGTTATAAATAATAAAAATAAACATGCATAGAAGACATACACTCACATCATTATGTATGGAATCCTAACACATTTAATAAAAGCACAAATGCATATCTATCTACTCTTTCAAAGGAGAAATAAAGTTAGGAATATTACCTTTGAAGATGAACATGTTGAGTCTTAATCTCTCCCATGGCCAAGTTTATTCTCAAGAGGTTGTTATGGTATGTAAGGATGATAAAGATAAATCACCTCCAGGCTACACAACCTATCAATGCATATAAAAGACTTATCCATAAGACAAGATCCGTATCTTCAAAGAAAGTATGGAACCTTAAACTTTACTTCTCATGTAAAATGGTCAAAAAACAAATGTATGTTCACTCCTAATTATTCTTTCACTTTCATTTAATAAATGATGGAAATGAAATTTTATTTATAGGTGGATTATAAATTTGACCCTTTTAAAAATCCTAGCTGATAGTGTCAACCTAGTTGACCTAGCACAATGTTAGACAATTATTCATTAGGTCCCAAGTTAGGTCGGCTAAAGGCTAACCTAATTCCAAAGTGAAAATATATTGAAATTATACAGGTTTTACCTAGTTGACCTATCATATCTGACTAAAAAATAATTGATGTAGGTAAGAAAAAAGAGGATAAAATGTAGCAAATACCTTAAACAGGTAAAATAGAGAAGAAAAAGCTTAAGGTTAATGGTTTTAGAATAAAAGTGTGTAGATAAAAAGTGGTAAAATGGAAAATAATCCTAAATATCACCAATGGTATACCACATCTTTATCGTGCACCCCTTAAGGTGTGCACTCAAACATATTGAGACTCGATGGGTTTCCAAAAGATACAAAGTGTCAGTAATAGATAAAAGTTTGATAATATTATGTGTATATAGATATCACTTAGTTTGATGTTGAGAGGTTTGTACCCTAAACCAAGATGTTTTCTATGTTCTTGAGCCCCTATAGGTTCAATCCTACCTTTTTGATCTCTTCTAAGTCCTTTCACTTTGTAATTCATATTTTAAAGCATCTTTTAAAGTTGGGGGTACTTCTATTTATGGAATTCTAAGGCATAATCATCGCGAATAAGCCAATAATCATCTACTTCATCAAATAATTCTTATGATAACATGCCTAAAATATTAAATGTCATGGATCTAAACTAATAAATGATGGGATAATTTTTCCTCATTACCTGGGACCTGTATGTACATGGGGAGAGTGGATGGTCTCTAACAAAAAAGGTCTAGTATTCATATTCTACACAACCTATGGAAGTGATCTTAAGATGAGTAATGTCTGGGGATTTATTTGAATTAGGTGTTAAATAATTATAGTGGATATACATTGTATCTTTAGGACTATGAGTGTAATTATGGGTTCTATTAAAATAATGAGTAGGACGATATTGGTCTATTTGACAACTAATAAAGTGTTTTATCTCCCTTGGGTTTGTAACTACCATTCCTGAATGAGGTAATTTTAAACATTGATGGAGGGTGGAAGGAACTAATCACATTTCATGGATACATGGGTGTCCCAAAATTAAATTATATGGAAAATAACATCCACAACATGGATTAAAGTTTGATGGATGATAGGTCCCATAGCTATAAGAATATAAACAATTCTTGTGGATGCACTTTCATTATCATCATATTCTTTGATCATTATGGGAGTAGGCCCTAATGAAGACTCAAAGTACCCAAAATTTTTGAGAAAGTCAAAATTACACAAATTTAAAGATGACCTTCATCTATGAGCACCCATGAGATCTTATGATTGGAGATGGAAATTTCAATAAACAATGGGTAGTTATGGTGTGGACCTATATGTGGCATGTTCTGGGTACTAAAAATGATCTATTTGGAAGAAGAAAAATGACCCACCAATGCTTAAAATTATCTAGTATCAATATCTATATGGACTTTGAGTTCATTTAGGTCTTGATTCAGAATCTCCTAGTACACTGATGTCATGTTAAGAAGATCCATAAGAGAGATTTGGGATGGAGTCTTCTCAAGCTATTAGATGATGTCATATGGTTTCTCAAAAGAGATAGAGATATTTTTATAGATATTTACTTTGACATGATAAAGTGGATGTCTCTTTTGTTAGTGTTCCATGAATTGTAATTTCACTATATCATGTAGTTACTACATAATCAATTTTTTCCATGTTAATATTGATGATGGTGAATGGTTGTTGTGTGGGATCTTGGGGGCCTTGGTTTTTAATGGTATTGATATAATAGTATGTATTAGAATGGTAATCTATTTGGTTGAATGTGGAGGCTTGACCCTAGTACTTGAGTGGTTTATTTTACCTCTAATCATGCTTAGGTAAAGGGTCCTAATAGTTTCCTAGTTGTTGATTCTTGGATTGACTTTCTAGATTATCCCCTTCTAATTTTATATCCTTCTTTTAAATTAGATCTTAGATGTAGTGTTTCAACTATAATCATTTTTTAGTATCATTCCCCATGACTCTATGATATTGAAAAAAAAATTCTTCATGATAGTAGTCTAGTCAAGGTTTACTATCATTCAATGGTTAGATTTCAAGGAGAGTAATTATATTTGTAGCTATTAACTATTGCAGGACCATTTGTGTAGGTATACCAAGACTAATTAGAGGTCTTTTTCCCATTCAGGTTTTTGGCTTTCCTTATGGTATATTTAAGGTTGATATATTGTATTTGTTAGTATGGGAAGCTCTCTGCACTATTTGAATAATTTTATAATTTGTTACACCATCACCTATAACATTTTTGTTCTTATTAAAGACCTTAGGATTACCCAAAAAAGTGTTATCTTGATTATGTATTTGTTTATTTTGGGTATACAATTTAATTATACCTTTCTCAATGAGTTCCTTTTCAATATGAATTCCCTTCTTTATGATTTCATCAAAATACTTGGCACATTGTAGCTTTAATTTATATTTCACTTCAGTATTAAGGTTGACAATGAATATTTTATCCATCTCCTTCTTAGGAACTGTGCAATAGAATCGACTATCAAGGCTTATCCAACATTGTAAGAATGAGGCTAAGATTTTTGCATTTATTTTCTTATTGTTATAAAGATCTATGATATAGATGTCATGCTTAACATTGTAGGATAATTGTCTCACAATGTTTTTTGTTAACTCCCCAAATCTAGATATGGAGCCTTTGGGTAAATGCATAAACCATTGTAATGCAAGCTCCATGAGACTTTTGGGGAAGAGTTTGAGAAGGTATGCATAATCATAGGCAACCTCATGAATTGGTACATATAATTATTTCACATGGTCTCATGGATCATATTTCCCTTTATATTTTTCAAATTTTGGAATCTCAAAGTGTGTTGGGAAAGGTACTTTAAAGATACTCATGTCCAAAGGAGATGTGAAAAAGTCTTCATATTTATATCTCATTACTTTGGTGCAAGGATCAATCTAATGAATATTCTCCTTCATATTTATATCTCATTACTTTGGTGAATGAGGGGTCTATTAGGGGTTAGAGGTTTGTGCTTGGCTTTTTCTTGGTCTTGAGAGATTAGTATGGGTATTTATAATGATTTGTCTTGGTGAAGTGGGTCATTGATTTTGGGCATGAAATTGAGAGGCAAAGGAATTGAATTGTTGGGTCAATTCATCTAATTGGTCCTCTAAGGTGGTTCTTCTCCTATTAGACTCAAAACAATTATTATATAGAGGTTTTGGTTTTTCTTAAATTTCTTGCTCATGATCCATAAGATTATCTTCTTCTTATTCTTGGTTGATATTATTTTGACAAGGTGGAGTGTTAGGTCTAGTGGATTTGTAGATAAGATGTTGTAAGAGGTTTAAGTCAAAGGTACAGGGTATCATACCCCCCATTCTAATGACTTGGGCTAGAATTTGATCATGATTTTCATAGATATATTGGTCAAGCTAGGCCCTAACCTGATTGCTATGGAATAAGTCATTTATAAACCGGTCTTCATCTCTAGGGGTATGCATGTTATTATGAATTTTATCATTATCCTAGTTTCATTAACCTAGATTCTCAAAGATGTCATTTTTAATTGGATTTTTATCCCATTCTTATAATTTGGCATGGGCTAATATAGGCATGATAGATGATGATTTTGATGCAATAAAATTGATTAGGTGTGACTTTGATATAGGATGATGGGAGAGAAGGTGACTTTGGATAATAATTTTGTCTAAAACCAAAGACTATAAGTGGTTAGAGAGGTGATTTAGATATGACTTGGATTTGATTTTGAGAGGATATGAAGACTAGAGTGACCAAATATTACCAAATTAAACACACTATAAGGATTCAATCTAGAAAAAATACAAATAAGATAAGGTAACTAGATACCCTTCACACTAGTAAGGTGATGATTAGATAGGTGCTAGATATGAAGAGATGAGATGATAGGTGCCAGAATAAAACCAAACAAGGTTGAAAATGTGATAATGTTTAGTCAACTATAGGAGTGATAACTTGGATAGATAATGATGAGTGACCACTAAATTTTGGTTTTAAGACAAAGTATTATATCTAAAAGGTGTGAATAGTGATATGAATTTTTTTGTTCTAAGATGGGATTTTGTCTAATGGGACTCTAGGCATTTTTTGATAAAATGGGATGGGTTGACTTATCTCATAGACAATACAAGGTTTACCACAACACACACACACACACACACACACACACACACACACACACACACACACACACACACACACACACACACACACACACACACACACACACACACACACACACACACACACACACACACACACACACACACACACAACACATCTAATCATTATCCCTACTTCATTTAACTAAATGTGTGTGTAACTTGATGCCTACACTATCTAATGGCTTCATGAGTGAGGTTGTAGGCTGGTGACCTATTATATAATCTACCAAACCCTATCAACCCCTCTACACTTGATGGTCACTTGGGAGATGATCCTAACTCTAATATCATAATGCCTATTACATTCGATAGGTCCTATGTTATGTTTTACACAAGGGTGTCTAAGGGAGTCTCCTAGATAAATGAAGCTATATGGGCCCCAAATCCATATAATGTGTTTTCTAATGCTTGGTTTAGAGAATTAACTCTTCCCCTTCACGAATGACTTGTATAGGGTCAACTACTTAGCCTAATGAAAATTTTCCCTAATATTTATACTCCACTAAAGCATGGATTTTGGTCAAATGTGTGGTGTTGAAATATGTGACACCAAACCCTAGTGACTAAGCTAGTGTGTGGAGATGAATTCCACATCACCTACTATCTTAGAAAAAATAGGCTAACACATAGGCAAGGTTAATTTTCTTGATTAATTACCTATGTGAGGAAATTTAAAATAAGTAAACAAGTCATAAAATATATATACAAGTAAAATATTAAAGTGATTATTTAGGCACTCCTATAATTACTCAAGTTAGAAAACTAATCTAGTTCCCTCTCGTTTAATGGTCTTATGAAAAATGGATTAGTAGTTTAAAAATAGGCAAAATCTCTTTTCCTACAAAAATACAAATACATAGTCAATGTAAAAAAAATAACTTTAAAAAATAATAAAACCATAGATTTTATGAAAAATATCTATTGCACACTTGTGGCATTATTGACTATTTGTTAACCATGATGGGAACTATATGGATTTTGCAAAACTACAAGTAGCTAGACAAAATCTCAACTTTTAATACAAAACAACAATTTGCAATTTGAGGTATTGTAAGAAAACAAAAATATTTACTATTTTGACCCTTAGACTAGAATTCAAATCTACTGAAAGTTATTTACAGGTGTTTTTACTACTAAAAAAAGACAATATTTGACAATATAATATTTTAACATTTAAAACTAATGTAAGATCTAAGATTTATACAAAAGCACGAGAAACAAACTGATATTAACTATAATAGAGATTGTTTTATATTTTTTCAAGTAGTTAAAGGAGACAAAAACATCATAATATAGTTTTTAATGCTTTTAATCAAAATCACTTATTGAAAAACAAAAATACTTATTTTATACACAATTACTACTTCACACATGGTAGTTTTACACAAGGTAGTTAAAGGGGTTTGGAGGGAAAGTTTGATATCTTCTTCAAGTAGCCCCTATTTTTATCCTATTAATATAAAAATGCAATGGAAAACTAGAGATTATTATCAAAATACCCTAATGAATTGGATCACCCAAGAAAATTTGTAATTATTGATGGAAATATCATGACTCTTAAGATAAAATTATGACTGTGTATCTATGTTTTTATGTAAAAATAAGGAAAATTTCCAAGATTGGTGCCTCCCCTTTCCTACAAATAGAAAATTATCACATAGAGACACACAAAAGTTAGATAGTTAAAGGTTAGCATGTAAACTTGATAGTTTTAACTACAAAAGCAAAATCAATACTTTTGAAGGTAATATTGTAACTTTAAAAATAAAATATAACTATATTTCTATGATTTCACATGTTGATAACAAAGCAATCTAAGACCAATATGTTCTTATTTCCTACATAGAATATTATCTTTCTACCACTTTAGTATAAAACAATCATTATAGACCTACACAAAGTTCAAAAATAATGCAAAAAATAATTTTGTTTGGTTTAAAACTATATCATGAAAAACCACAAGTCTAATGTCAAAACTATAGATTTTATGCAAAATTTCTATTCACAAATTTGTGATATTGTAAAAGACTAAGAGAACTCTCAAAAGGCAAACTATTAGTTGTCAAAATGGTAATCAATTGCAAAACTGCTACTTTTATGATGAAGCCACAACTACAATGTCATAATTTGTAGAACAAACCTACTTATTACCTATACATGAAAATTTAAGTAACTTTTGAGACTATTCTTTGTCTATTAAGTCCTAAAAGTTATCAAAACACTTATAATAAGAAATAAGATTAGATTAAAAGGGGTCCTCCCACTATGGTTACCAATGTGTGATGGTATTTTTGATTTATTTATAAAAATTACTATATTTAGTAATTTAAACCCAATAAAACAACATCAAAATGAGGGAATAAAGTAACAACCATTCAATTAAATATGGAATCTTACCATAATTTTTTCCCTTACAACTTTTCTCCAAGATTTTCAAGTAGATTCGAATGCTAAATTAATTGAATGTGGATTTAATAGTTTAAGCTTCAAAATGACTCCAATGGCTTCCTTAGATTGTTGGATGGATTGACAAGAGTATGAGGGTGCTTATAATTGGATGATTATGAGACTATAATAAAGGATTATTTATTTATAAATTAGTTTTTCCATGGCCCAATCGCAACATTTTTTAGGATGGTGGAGGATATTTTTTTGGGATTTTAAATTATTTAGAAGCCTATAGTGTAGAGACTTCTATAATATTAGAGGAGTTTCCCTAGTTATATAGGTTTATTGATTAGTTTAGAGTATAATGGGAGATTAGATGGGGATTAAATAAGGTTTAGTATTCATATGGATGTAGGAGAAGCTACGGTGGTAGGGTAGCTAAGGGGTAGTTGAATAAATATGAATTTTAAATTTACAAGTGGGTTAATGGGTATATTAGTGGCTAACTAGGTTAGTTAGTAGGTTAATGGGGTGATCAATTTATTAAGTAAAACTTTATGAATTAATAATGCTTTCTATCTTGTGATAACCCATCAAGTCTAAATCTCTTTGAGTGCATGCCTTAAGGGGTGCACTAGGAAAGGGGTGGGTATACCATTGGTGCTTTGAAAGATTGTTGTCCCTTATTACCACTTATTATCAATTCAAAAATCTCTTAAAAACATTTACCTAAGCTTGGAATCCTATTTTGCATCATCCTCTAGTCATTTTCCACCTTTATTAGCCCTTCCTTGGCATACAAGCCTTTTTGATAGTTTACGTTACACAGTCATCCCCATCAAAATTCTACTCTATTTGATAAAACTTAGACCATGACCTAATTTTTTTTGTCAATAATGATACTAGGTTGACTGGGTCAACCTTATCAACCTAAAATTTTAGAAAGGATTAGGGTTATATATGCCTATATAAACACAACCATTTCATCATTTCTATGAGATGATAAGAAGAAGAGATATATATTTTGTATATGATTATCTACAATTCTACTTGAGGAGCAAGCTTAGGTTTTCATATTTTCTTTAAACCTATGGATCTTGTCTTGTGGTGAATTATTTTAGATGCATTGATAGGTTGTGTAGCCTAGAGATAATTTATCCTTGTCATCCTTACATAACATAATAACCTCTTGTAAATGACCTTAGCGAAGGGAGAGAGTAAATATCAAAGGGTTTATCTTAAAAGGTAAGTATTCCTAACTTCATTACTCCTTTGTAAGAGTAGATATATATGAATTTATAATTCTTTCCCATGTATTAAGATTTTGTATACATTGACATGAGTATATGCCTTATATGCATGTTTACCTTTAATTTTTATCACCCCCACTTTATGCTAGAAGATTTGGTGAGTAATAGATTACACTTTTACTTTACTTGTTATTAGTTTAGTGAATATGAAAACATAAGACCTAGTTAGGGTTATTTCATAGTTTTACTTGACTAGAGGATTTGGAACCCTCCCTAGTGAATTTAATTTGTTAACATATCCTTTGTATAGGTCTAGTTGATCCATCTTCTTCATGACCTTGAATATCTAATGTATCCACAATTGGAAGTGTAAATAGGATTTATTCTTTCTTGAGTTATGATTGATTTATAGATCTATTACATTTCTCATTGCATACATTATGGTGAACCTAAAGTGAATCTAACCCTTGAAAATTTTCTTTCATATTATCATTTTTATCACTTTATTATAATTTTCCATATTTTTAGTACTATATCAAACTAATCAATATAGTTCTAACTTTTTGTGCACATGTTTAGCACATAGTCACATCAGAACAACTTTGTTCTCTATGTATAGGTCATCATTAGATACAAGTTACTATATCAAATATGTTGACATAGTAATCTTATTCAGTTCTAGATAATCATATAGAATCGAGCATGTCAAAACTTTCATCTTATTCTCTATATCAACATATAATTTAACCAAAACTATTGAATACATCGATTTTGTCATCTTATTCTTCATTAGCACACATAGCTTTGTAGAAGTGGGTTGAATGAGTCAACTTGTTTTATAGAATTTAAAAGTATAAATTAAGGCACTTCAACATAAAATTTTCAATATTAACCATATTCAATCCCATCAAGGTTTCTATATTTCCTCTGTCATTTTAGTACTTTCTTCGATTCTATTTTTCACAAGTTAGTAGTATTTAAAAATGTAACCTTACATCCAACTAGGTCAACCTGGTCGACTTAGTTCTATAGCCTATCTTCTATATGAGATACATAGTTAAACTATTAGACTATGTTCTTAAAGACATTTATTTCATATAACAATAGCAACCAATCAACTATGCTCTTTAATGTTTTCTTACAATGTTCCCTAAACTAATTGTGTATTATTCTTCATCAATGAATTAACAACTAGTTGCTAGTAATTAATTCACACTTCTTTTTTCAGTTGTTTACATGCTTAGAATAACTCACAAAGTCTAAACACATGGTTTTTCAAATTACCATTTAGTTACACTATTTTACTCTTTTGTATACACTACCAAATCACATAACATTCAAAATGGATTTAAACACTTATCTTCCTAAGGACTACTTACTTCAATTTCATCACCAATGGGGAAGATCTCTTGGTTTTTTAGCTAATTATAAATATACAGTTAATGGTATACATTATAAAATCACTAGACACCCTTATCACTATGGGATTGTGAAGTGAGTGGTATGCCCCAATACCAAGCTAGTACCATTGCCAAGATGGAACCCTTTAAGCTCAAACATCCTAAATCCATCCATAGATTTATTTTCTAGTTCTTTCTTACATACAACACTCTTATCATACTTAAATTAATAATTTTTAATAATCTAATAACACTCAAGATGACCACTTAGTTACCATTTACTTTTGAGTTGATTTCTTTCTTTTTGATCATTGCGTGTTGTATTTCAAAAACTTTCATTAGCCAACATTGGTGTAAGGTTCTATGCAATGTACCCTAATTAGATCACTCACATTGATCCAATTATTGTATGTTTGATTTCATTATTATACACTTATGATACAAAATGTTTTCCTTAATTCATAACATTATCATTATGGTTGATATAGTCTATTATAGAATATATTTTTCTTCCTACCAATAGTACACAATTGACCAGCCTGACTATGTCTCATGTCTATCTATTTTACCTTATATCTAGTAGTATATAGTTAACCTAGTCAACTCTATATTATTTTATGCTTGTATCTCCATAGTGCTCTATCAACCTCATGGACCTTGTAACTAATTACTAACCTTGTTATTTTATCTATCTAACTTAGTTCTCTGTTTGGTTGACTTAATTTTTTATCCCTAATCTATATTTTTATTTCTTAAAATCCTATTCTTTTCATCAAGTATCATGAAATCCCTTATCAGAATCTTATTGGATAATCTGAATCCATTTATATACTATATGGGGTATTATGTTTTCTCATTCTTTACCTCCAAAGAGAACCCTCGGTCTTTGATCACTTATTCCCCTCCTTCATCAATGGATTTTAACATGGTTCAAATCACACCTCAAGATGAATTATGTGGATCCGATCCTTTTTATACCTATCAAGATAATTGTCATCTTCAAGAATTTCAACACAATGTGGGAGTGATTGACACAAGTATATCCTACAATCTCATTATTAATCCACCTCCCAATAACCTTCCCCCTAATAAAAATTTAGGGAGTCCTCCTCAAAATGCCAATGTACCAATTGATATAACCCAAATTTTTGAAAAGTCATGTAATAACTGAACATAATGCAAACATCTAACACTTCCCAAATGATGTAATTAAAACATCATTTGATCAATATGGATAATCAACCTTTGGTTCTAATTCATCAAAATAATAAAAAATTTATTCCTCCACCTTTTAAAGATGCCTCAAGAAATGCTAATCCCTAATCTATCATGAATAACAAGATGCTTCAAAACATAAAAAATGAGCCTTTATCTATTTTCATCATTTCCATTGATATTGTTAACCTCTCTCCAACTATAAATTATGATGGGACTAAAGACATTGCATCCTTTCTTAAAGCATTTAGAAATATTTATAAAGAGTAGATCCAAACTGATAATTTTTCCACTACCAAAATTCTCATTAAAACCTTCACTGGTGATGTATTAAAATAATATAGTCAACTTCCCCAACATTCTATTTAGCAACTAGAGTATTTAGTCAATTATTTAGTTAAATAATTTAAACACAATGACCTTCCAAAAAGTTTTCTTAGCCATTTCATCAGTGCTAAGAAAACTCCCAATGAACCAGGTCATGATTTTATCAAACATTGGAAATGTTTGGCCCATAAGGCCAACCATTACATGAATGATGATAATCTATTTAAAATATTTATAACTGCTTTAATTCCTTCTCTTTAATATTAAATTTGAAAATTTTCCCCTCAAATGATTAAGGAATATCTTGTCCAAGCCAAACATCAAGACTTATTAATTAAACAATTTGAACCTAATACCAAATTCCTCAAGGGATATTTTCAAACTTCTACTAATTCCATCACTAGAAATACTCCTCAAACCAAACTAGGGGTTGCCAAGGTTGATAATTTCCCATATTATCACATACCATTAAATTTGTAGCAAATGAAACAATTCTTATCACCCTCTGAACTATTTAATTATTCCAATAATCCTCCTAAAAAGTATGACCCTAATCAATTTTTTTGGTTCCAAGCTAACATTGTTCATTCCCATGAAACTTGTAGAGGTCTTACCAAATTTGTTGTCTCTTATATGTTTGTCTATTCCTTCAAATAATGAAGCCATTATACAAATATGTCATGAAGAATTACACATCACTTCTTAAAAAATATAAAATCCCAAATCTTCCTCTTATGATAACCAAAAATCTTTCCCCACATCTACCAGTCAACAAACTTCCAAGGATGTTTGTGCTATTGATGTTGATTATGAATAATATTAAAATAAATATCAATATGTTAATGCATCTAAGGTTAAATTTTTGGATAATTGTCAGTTATTTATTAAAAGTTTCCAAGTGAGTGGATGAAGTGTCTTGATAGTATAAGTGATAATGATAAAGAGTGCAATGTACTTGTCCGAGTATACTTGAAGGAGGATTTGTTGATCTTCAATTTTGACATGGTCAGAGATGTTTAGGGATGAGTATGGAAATTTGAGGATGTGAAAGAGTTCCTATAAAAGGTTTTTTATGCTTTAAGTATTTGTGTACATAAGTGGAATTCATCTGGTATTCCATAATTTTTATTTACATAGTTTGGGTCTAGTGGCAAAAAATATGAGTAGGCAATTTGTTGACATCACCATTACCACATGTGGATGAGTTAAGGGGAGTTGGTCATATGTTTGTGATAAAATTAGTCCTTAGATTATATGCACAAAGTCTTAATTATAGAGATGAAGTTATATAAAATATATTAAAGTTCATTGTTGGGATCTCAAGCATTTTGATGGTGTTTTCCAATAGCCAAATTTGCAATGTGGTAAAACATTGAGTAGGCATTTTGATGGTGGAATTTGTCACATGTGTGGACATTTCAAGAGAAGGTGATCATATAGGTTTGTTCAGTTTTATACCTAGTTTATTTTTTATAAATTTTAGGTGAATCACTAAAGTGTAGTAAAAACTATGCATGTTCAAAGTTAGCCTTTCTAGATAATTCTTAACATAGTTGGCTCTATGAGAGAAAAATTGAATGAGCATTTTAATATCATTATATATCACACATGTGAGGTTTCAAAGAGAATATTGACACATGGTTGGATTATCCTATGTGAGGATATCACATGGTCCAAATTTTAGAACTTGTGCTTGAGATAAATAAAATATGACTGTGTAAAGTTGGCCTTCTAAGTAGACAACAAAGGTCCCCATACTTAGTCTATTTTGCACAAAGATAAAGATCAAGACAAAATGAATATCTAATATATCATGAATGATCATAGAGTTAAAATATATAATGAATATCAATTTAAAGAGTTTAAAATGTTCTTTTGTTAATGAAGTTAAAGATCAAGCTTCTTCTGAGATCCAATGGCTCATGAGTGTTCATATAGATCATAATTAGTGGTGTGTGTTGATTTAAATGAGGAAAATTTCTCAATGTTTAATAGTATAAGTGATAAAGAGGAATGAAATGGTGTCAAGTGTCATTATTATGGGGGTTATGAGTAATATTTAATGGTGACAGTTGTATGATAAGGACCTGAGTGATCTACAAAGATCGATGGTGCATGTTGAGTTAATATTACAAGATTGCACGATATGAAGTCAACATGTTCAAGTTTTAATGTTTGGTAGTGATGTAATATGAGTTAAAGGTTGATATTAATAAAATAATATTGATGGTGTGTGTTTAATATAAATATATGTGGACATGATATGTGAACCTAGTGTCCAAGGTTTAACTGTGACCGTTGGCATTCAAAAATTTGAATTTAACAAAGGAGTAACTAGTGTCTAGTTTTTGGGCCATATCTTTTGATCTATGTAGAATTTTCTCATAGTGTAAAAAGTGAAATTATAGAGGATTACAAGGAACATATATAAATATATATTTAAATGTTTAAAATTATTTATAGTTGAATATATTAAGGTTTAAATTTGAATACATTTTTATGTATATCCTACAAGTGACCCGAGAAGATTATTCAAGCTTGTTTTGATGTTGTTTCGATATATCTTAATGAATTGGATATTAGGGAGTTTTTAAAACTCCATGAGGACCATATATTTTTATTATGAAGGATTTACCAATCATATTTAGTTTAAAAAAAGGTTTAGAAACTATGTGTTTGCTCATAATGACAGTGTGTACATAATGTTATTTGAGTTGATTGAGCTTGCACAAAAGAGTGAAATGATGACTATAAGAATTTGAGGATGACTAAGGGGTCATGTAGATTGTACCTAAATATTTTAAATTGTTTTCTTTTTAAAATTTTTCTTGATGAAGTACTAAATAGGTGAATAGGTTTCCATGAGAACTATAAGAGCTACAAGGGCCTAATTCAAAGGTGTAATTCCTCAAAAGTGACACATATATGATATGGCCAACCAATGAAGATTGTACTGAGATATGTATTCATATTATATATTAATAAATGGTTAAGGCATGCCTAATGTTTAGCCAAGTTGTTGATATTCATGAATGCTCTATATATAGTGAAACCAAAATATGATGGTTTCTATATTTTGAGAGAGACTTGTGTGTGGAATTTGCATTTGAGAGCATAGTGTTTTAAAATAAAGGAAAGGGTGGGTGATATTTGGATTATTTTAATATTATAATATATTGAAGACTATTTATATAACCTATAGGTCATAATAATTTTGGAATAATAGTGCTCTTGTAGATTGAGTATGAGTGAATGTGAAAAGTGATAATCAAAGGTATATCATCAGTTGTTCAAGACATCAGTTCAAAGGTGGATATGTTAATAGGTGTTGTTTTGGAAGCTTGAAATATAGGGGTTTTTAGCCTCATTACAAGGTGAAACTTGATAAAATTTTATTTTTTATGATTACTTATAAAGATAGGTGTTGTAGCACCTTGTGGGGTTGTAGTCTCACTAAATAAGGGATTGTAGTTCCTTGATCAGTTGTAACTAGTCTAAATTAGATCTTGTTATTATAGGATAATATTCCAAATGTTGTTTCTAATGAGTTTTATACCCCAAGAAGGTTTCCCACATATTTCATGTGTTATGTGCTTGATCTTACATTGTATCTCTTTTTCATTGTTATGAATGATGTGTATTCTCCATCAATTTTTGTGGTAATTGACTAAGAGTTTGGAAGGTTTGGTATTGAATTTGAAGTATCTGGTCTCAATAATTCACCCTCACCCTCTTAGTTATTGAAACTCTAACAATTTATATAAGAGAAGATCCTTTGGTAAAGGCTTGACAACTTGAATGTGATCCAAGGTACAATATGGGTAGTCATTAAGGAGGTTTCTCTACTAAACAAGAACTAATGTTCATTAGATCCAACTAATATTTTTGAAGTGCAAGGATGAGGACATAAATTATGCCCCTAGAGTTTGATATATGGAAATATATTATAGATGGTTATGTTGCTCCTACTACTCCTCCATATAGTGTTGTAGATAAGAAGCTATTTGAAAATAATTCTGAGGTAATGAATGTTATCACTTGTGGTCTTTCAAAGACTAAATATACTAAGGTAATCCATTTAAAATATGCTAAAGAGATATGGGACAAAATGTAGATCATTTATGAAGGAGATTCAAATGTTAATATTACTAAGTTGCATACTCATAAAAGGTAATTTAAAAGTCTCAAGATTAAGGAATAAGATTATGTAGCATATTTTATACAGAGAGTTGATGATATTGTGAACATCATCAGAGGTCTTGTAGATAACCTTGAATAAGCTACTATAGTTCAAAGGGTATTAATATCCCTCTATCTCAAGTTTGATCCTAAAGTATCTACTATAGAAGAAAGTCATGATATTACTCAATTTAAGTTGGATGAATTCCATGGCATTCTTACTACCTATGAGATGAGTAGGAATGATGATATACCATCGAAGAAAGATGTTACATTCAAGATAGAGATGAAGCCTAAGAATAAATTACAAGGTAATAAACCTAAGGAGGATGACATTTATGATATTGATAAGGATGAACTAATTACTTTAGTTTCAAGGAAACTTAAAACAATTTCAGGAAAGTATAATGGTAAACCACCCTTCAAATGCTTCAATTGTGGAGAGATAGGACATTTTGCTCAAAATTTCCCTCATAAGCATGATTATGAAGAGCATGATGAAGACCAAGATGAAGATAAGAGGATATACATGTCTTATAAGAGAAATAAAGTATGATAATAAGAATATGTTTTTCAAGAACAAGAAGAGTCTCTACACCAATAAAGATTATAGCTCATTAGATGAGAGTGAAGATAGTGACTTAGAGTGTGATCATGAAGATGATAGTCATGTTTAATTTGAATCCATTTTCATGGCTAAGGAATTAAGTTTATCACATCAAAAGGAGTCTACTTTGAGTGATTTAGCTGATGATGAAGATGAGGTGGACTATGAGACTACATTAACAAATGCTCTTAAAGAACTAAAGATTGAGAAGAATATCAATAAGAAGATGAATTATCAGCTCAAAGAATATGAGGATCAATTCAATGTGTATGAGGAAAGATTGAATAAAGACACCAAGGAGCATGAAGATATAGTCAAGCATCTCAGTTGTCAATGGGAAATCATATCTACAATCCTAAATATAATGAAGATGAATGCTTAAGGTATGTAATTGAAAATGAGTCATTGAAATCTGAGTTAGAGAAGACATCTAGTAAGGTAAAGTCATTTTTAAGATTTGAAAAGAGCTCAAGTGATCTAGACAATATTCTGAAGGGTTAAAATCATGATAGTGAAAGAATTGGTCTTGGATATAAAGAATAAATGGAGAATGTAACTCAAGACAAGATGAAGACTAATGTTAATAAGGACAACCATACTTTGAATACAAATAATTAAATAAGAAATGAATGTGCTTATATAATGAATACAAATCAGATCAGATAGCCAAATGCTATGAGGTATAAAAGTTTCAATGGTTATTATTATACATGTAATTAATTTGGGTATAGAGCTAGAGAATGAAAGAGACCTATTAAAAATGAATTTGTATGGAACTATGATGAGGGTCATTAGTCAAAAGGTGTTAACAAAATTAATTTATTGAACTATCTTGATATGAGACACTTTGCAAACCATTATCCATATAAGATTAGACAAGGCAAGTCCTCTTCAAAAAGCAGAAGTTATTTTGTTTGTCATGACATACGACACCTTACAATTTTTTTCCCAAATAAGGTAAGACAAATTATGTTTTCATCATGGAGTATGGTTTGATACAATTGTGAATAGAGAGGTCACATAGTAAAATTTGACAAGCAAATATCTATAAGTCATAATAGGCTCAATCAAGCTCCGAAAATGAAAGATAAAAGACAAGTCAACTCATGGAAATGAAAGTATGAGTCATGATGAGATTGTAGGTCCAAGTAATATATTTAATATGATGGAGAATACATACAAAGTTAAAGAGTGCCAAGGGTTCTCATTTTCTACTCATGTTGTTAATGAAGAGACCAAGTTTAAGAAAAAGATAAAAGTACTAGTTGAAGCTAGTATTAAGGTATGTATTGATCCAAGTGAACATCCTACCATCATTGAACATGTATCATGCAAAGAACATCAATTGTCAATGATTGGTGATGAAGTTCCAAGGTATAATTAAGATTCTATAGATGATAAGGTATGTTATGAATCTATGTTGTCTCTATGTATTATCAATCCAATCATAAAATTAAAGAATAATGTTGTAGTAGATGGGCATGTTACTTCCCTTAAGCCTAAGAAAAAGAAGAAAAAATACAAGTATCAAATGACAAAGAAGAAGGAATATGAAGAGTTGTGGGAAACTCCTAGTTTTAATTTATTCTAGGATATTATGAAGTAAGGTTTCTCTATCTATTCTTCTTAAGAGACTCCTTTTAGTGGAAAAGTAAGTTGTGTATACAGTGTCTCCAAGGTCAAAATGGGTGTTTTTAGATGGCCTAATTATATTTTTGAAATTTGAAGAATATTTTGATGATTATAAAGGTTTTTATACTTATTTATGATGTGTTCCATGTGATTTCAAGATTTGAAGATCTTTTGTGTGCAATTGGAGAATTTTTGTTTCCTCTCGGGTTTCCTAGTTTAGGTGTAAGAGTATATAGGGACTAGAAGTTATAGGATGTATGGGTTTTCAAAGGTGTAAAAATTAAATAATATTCCATAAGTGTGTGATGGGTGTCTCCATGTGTGCAATAAGTTTCATAGGTGTGTGTTGACCAAAAGGATGTTTGTTTACCCTATTTGTTTTGAGATTCTAAGGTTTTGGGTTTTGCTAGAAAAGTGGTTTGCCTTATGATATTAGGTTTGAGGTTTATTAATAGGTTGAATGGGACAAATGGATTTCCAAATAAAGCTTCATAGATGTTTTAAGGCTTGTGTTTTTCAAATTATTCATGTTTTTTTTCAAGATGGAGCCCTAATTGGCTAGTAGGTTTGTGAAGGAAGTATATTATAGTAGTTGAAATAGTTGTTCTAAATTTGTGTGATTTAGGGGGAATATGATATTGATATACATATCAATATTTAGGTCTTCACTTTGTGTCTACAAAAAATTATGGGCTCTAAAATTTCTAGTTAGGGCTACAAGGTAACTAGACAGGCATACCTTGAAGAAACATGAATTTTTCTCAGTTTCTCCAAAATATCAAGGTATTTATGTTTCAAGGTTAGTTATTATTTTGGTTTAGAACATTTTTAATATATGGTGAGTGGCATGATGTTCTATTGGTGTTCCCTAAGGAGGTTTGAGAGAAAAGGCTAGTAAGACTATGTGGTGATTCATCATGGTATGTGGAGATATGAAGATGATCATAAGGTGAAATTGCTCATAAATATTATGGGGAGTCCCTCTCAAATGTATCTTTTTGAGTTTAATATATTTTTAGTTCATGGTTGAGAAGTACTAGGTGGTATGCAAAGAGTTGGGGGGATCTAACTCAAGATAGCTTAAATGACTTAAGGAGCTTTACATGATGTTAGGGGAAGCATATGTGAGATGATTGAACCATATTAAATTTGTGGTTATATTTATTAAATATGAGTTTTAAATAATTTTGGTATGATTTCTTGATCAAAACTAGTAATAATTGTGTGTTCTTTCTTCATTGGTTATAGTGCCTAATTGAAGAAAGTATTGGCATGTAGCAAAAGGAAGTTGTCAAGAAATAGAAGATGTAGGCTCAATGTAAGATGGAGTTTGAATCATATTTATAAGGTGTTCCTATCCTATTTATGGTATTTTTAGGTCCTCAAGATTAGTTGGTGCCCACTTTGTCATTGTGTAAAAGGGGGAGAAAATTATTATTGTGAGAGTATTTGAAGAGAGAGAAGGAAGGTGAGTTATATGATGTGTGTTGAAATCAATAACAAAGGGGGAGATTTTTGGAGAGTTATAAGTGATGTATTATAAGTGTTTAATTTATTTGATGAAGTTCCTTGATAGTCTAATTGACAATGACAAAGTTTGCAATGTGCTTGTCCTAGTATGCTCGAAGGAGGCTCGGTTGATCTTCAATTTTGACATGGTTAGAGATGTTCAAGGATGAGTATGGTGATTTGAGTATGTGAAATAGGTCACATAAAAGTTTTTACATGAATTGAGTGATTTTTTTCATAATTATAATTCATTTAGTAGTCCATAATTTTTATCTAGGTAGTTTGGGTCCAATGGCATAAAATCTAAGTAGGCAGTTTACTGACATCATCATTGCCATGTGTGGATGATTTAGAGGGAGTTGGTCATAAGGTTATAATCACATTAGTCCCAAGTTTATATTCCTAAAGTATAAAGTCTATAGATGAATTTAAATAAAATATATGCAAGTACCAAATCTGGGTTATCAGGCATTTTGACAGTGTTTTCCCATACTTATCCAAATTTACAATGTGGCAAGAAAATCTTAGTAAGAATTTTATTGGTGGCATATCTTGCACATGTTGATGTTTCAAGAGAAGTTTATCATATGGGTTAGTTTCATTTTTTTCCTAGTTTATTTATGATAACTTTTAGGTCAAGCACTAAAGCATGAAAAAATATATACATGTTCAAAGTTGGCCTTTCCAAACAATTCTTGACATAGTTGGATCCATGAGTGAAGAATTTGAGTGAGCATTTTAATGTCATTATATCTCACACATGTGAGGGTTATAGGATCATATTAACACATGGGTGGATTATTTTATGTGAGGATATCATATGGTGAAAATTTTATAAATTTTTCTTGAGCAAACCAAAATATATAACTATGTGAAGTTGGCCTTCCAGGAAGATAACAAAGGTCCCCATACTTGGTCTATTTTACATGAAGATAAAGATCAGGACAAAATAAAGATCTAATGGCTCATAGATGATATTATAGTGAATATATATGGTTCACATTAATTTAAAGAGGTTAAAGTGTTTATTGGTTAATGAATTTAAATATCGAGCTTCTTTTGAGATCCAATGGCTCATGAGCATTAGTACAGATCAAGATCAATGGTGTGTATTGATTCAAATGAGGACAAGTGATCAATATTTAAAAGTATAAGTGCTCAAGAGGCATGTTAGGGTGAAAAAATTATGATCATGGTGGTTTTTAGTAAGATCTAATTGTGATCACTACATGATAATGACCTTACTGATCAGTAGAGATCGATGATGCACGTTGATTCAATATTGGAAGATTTCACAAGATGATGTCAACATGTTCAAGGTTTAACATTTGGTACTATAAAAATATGAGTTAAAGGTATATATTAATAAAATAAGATTAATAGTGTGTGTTTTATATAAATATATGTGGACATGAGATGTGATCATAGTGTTTAAGGTTTAATGGTCGCTGTTGGCATTCAAATATTTCAATTTAACAAAAGAATGACCTGTGTCTAGTTTTTGGGTCATATATTTAGATCTATGAAAAATTTACTCATCATGTAAAAATAGAAATTGTATAGGAATATAAGGTTAATCTATAATTATATATTTTAAGGTTTGAATGTTTCTACAATCAAAGATATTGAGGTATAAAGTTGACTATGTTTTCATGTATGTCTTATAAGCAACCTGAGAAGATTATTCGAGCTTATTTTTATGTTGTTTTGAGATATCCTAATTAATTAGATATTTTTGAGTGTTTTAGACTCCATGAGGACCATATATTTGCATTATTAAGGATTGAACAATCATATCTAATTTGAAAAAAGCTTTAAAAACTAATTATGTTTTTGCTCATAATGACTATATGCATAGAATGTTGTTCGAGTGGATTGAGCTTGCACATAAGAGTAAAATGATGAATATAATAAATTTAATATGATGAATGGGTCATGTATAGTGGAATATTTAATTAAAATTTTTATACTATGTTTTAGTTTTTCTCAATGAAGTACTAAATGGGTGAATAGGTCTCCATGAGACCTATAAGAGCTATAAGGGCCTAATTGAAAGGTGTGGTTACTTAAGAGTGACCCATAGATGTTATGGATAAATAATGAATATTGTATTGAGATATGTATTCATATGATAGATACATTAATTGTTAATTCATGCCTAATGGCCAACCATGTTGTTGATATTCATGAATGCTCTATATATAGTGAAACCAAAAAATGGTTTCTAGATTTTGAGGTAGACTTGTATGTGAAATTTGAATTTAAGATCATAGTGTTGTGAATAAAAGGAAAGGGTGGGTTAATTTTGGATGAGTTGAAGAGAATAATAGATTGAGGAATATTTTTATGGCCTGTAGGTCATAATTTTGTTGGAAGACTAATGCTCTTGTAGATTGAGTATGAACAAAGGTGAAGAGTGATAATAAGAGGTCCATCATCAGGTATTGAAGACATAAGATCAATGTTAGATGTTTTCATAGATTTTTTTGTATCATATCAACATATATGGGATTTTTAACCTCTTTACAAGATGAAACTTTTTAAAAGTCTAGTTGTTGTGGTTATTCATCTAGACAGGTGTTGTATCACCTTATGGGATTGTAGTCTCACTAAATAAAGTATTATAGTTATTTGATTAGTTAAAATTGATATAAATTAGATCTTATTATTTTAATATAGTATTCCAATTATAGTTTCTATTGGGTTTTCTCCCTCAAGAGTGTTTCCCACATATGTCATGTGTTATGTACTCCATATTGCATTATCTCTCTTGTTTATTACTATGAATGATGTGTATGCTTCATGAATGTTTATGGTAATTAACTAAGAATTTTAAAGGTTTGTAATTAAATTTGAATTATCTAATCTCACTTATTCACCACCCCCCCCCCCCCCGTCTTAGTGATTGTACCTCTAACATAACTATCATCACAAACTAGTTCACAAAGATCTTATCACCAAACCTAAGAAGACCTTTTTGGAATAATAACTTCTCAAAGATACTAAAATAACACATCTAGATTTTAAATATAATGGGAAACCATATATTTATTTTAAGCCCCCAACCACTTCCATTCCTTAAAAATATACCTTACCTTCTAAAACTTGCATTGGATCTTCTCCTAAATCCTATTGGAACTTTTTAGAAGAACTCAGCTCCATGCCTTGAAAGATTCCCCTTATGGAGTTAGTTCTCACCTCTCCCTATCATCACAATTTACTCATGAATAAATTACAAGAAATTTAGAATAGTTCATCTATAAATGATGAACCACCCTCTGTTGAGCCTCAACCTACCAACATGCACAACATTAAATCCATTTGTCCTTTTTCGAAACCTTACATTGAATTTCTTAAAGGAGACATGATTAATGAGGATATACCTTTTCACATCTATGATCCACCCATATTAATTAAAATAGACATTAATACTAAATTTATTTATAAAATTTTAGTTGAATAAGAGTCCAATATTAATGTGACATCTTTGGGGCTCATCCAACAACTTGGTTATAATAAGGATCATCTCAAGCAAACCCCTCTAATCTATTATGGATTTGATAAAACTAATTGCAAACCACTTGGTTGTATTTATATTTCCCTTAAAATTGGGATTAAGACTATTTTAACTAAGCTTATGGTCCTTGTAATTCTAAGATGACCATAAACTCATATAATGCAATATATTACCTCTTATAGTAGCCAATGCATTAAGTTCCTATATAGTGGCAAATAGTATAAACATGAGGCTAATCCCAACACTTGGAGTATTCAAATTCCCAATCCTAAATCTCAATATTTCATTCCTACCATTCTAAAAATCAACAATGCTCCCTTACTTGAATTCATAAACATTAATCTAGACTTACATGTCACTTTTACTAATTTAGATGATGATGAACCTAATGATTTACAACATACTCGAAACACTACTAAGCTACCTCTATATATCTCAGAGTGGCTTCCTCCTTCCTTATTACATCATGATTTCACCATCCCTCTCATTGATGAGATCAGTAATTTCCCTCTCCATGAAATGCTCAAGATGTTTATTACCTATAATATGTCTTCACATGTAATGATTATGGAGTAGAAAAATTATTCCAAGATCCTTTAGTCATGTCTCCACATAAATTGAGTGATCTAGGTATCTCCCCTTATGAAACTCCTCTCGAATCTCAATAATGCATAATTTTTCCAACCTATGATAATAACTACATCATGGCCCAAGCTCAATCATGATACATGGATGTTTAACATTATCAAAAAATTTTATCCCCAAAACATGCTTTCAACCATGATGTCCATACTATTTTCACTACCTTTGAATTGACTCATGAAGATTATGTACCTCCTATTAATTCTTCACTTATTGAAACTCCTTAGGTGGTAGAAAAAATAATTCCTACCAAACCACCAACACTTCCCACATCTTCTATACCACCTTAAAATTCAATCCTTGCATCTAATTCTTCCTATGTCAATGAAATTAATGACACACCAATCACATCTGATCAACCATCTTACCCTATTCTGCCTACCCTAAGATTTCATTAGATACCAATGCCATAGATGTGCATTAGATACATTATAATTATGATCACCATGGTAATAAAATTATTGATCTCAAATTACATGTTGAGTATTATGATCCTTTTCCCACTTTACCTAGTGATGAAACTATTCTTGAATTGTTTTATGTCTGAGAACCTCAACTCCCTTGGTAACATCACAAACTTGGTAATTTAAAAAATAAATCCCCTTGTTTCAACAACTTCATTTCTTGAATTGAATCTAAAGTAAATCCCATTTTTTATTTACCTGATGAATCATATCATTTACAATATGGAAATCCTATGCTTATTGATTAAACTACTTGAATAAAATATGGTACCCCATCATGCCCTCGACCAATTACAATCTTGCATAAACTCACACCAACTAAACATGATAACTTTAGTTTATTCTTTGATAAATATCATGATAATTTTACTTGGTCCTATGAGGACATGCTTGGTATGGACCCTAACATCATGGTTCACAATATTATCACTCACCTTGATGCCAAACTTGTGCAAAAAAAACAATGGAAATTTCCACCAAAAGTTTCAACTTTATGTTATACATAAATTATCAAGCTTATTGATGCTAAGATTATTAAGCATATGTAAAATTTTTAATGGGTATCTAACATATTCCTCATTATCATTTGGATGGTTTCTTGGGTTATAAACAAATTCACATTGCCCTGAAGGACCAACCTAAGATAACTTCACCACTAAATGGGGTCTCTATTTCTATGTTAAAATTCCCTTTAGCCTCAAAAATTCTTGAGCTAATTATCAATAGGTAATGACTCACATCTTTCATGATCTTATTCACAAGATTATAGATACCTATGTGGATGACCTCATTGCCAAATTAAAAATCTAAGAGAATAATCTCTCTGATTTTGGTATTTTATATTCAATCACTCATTAAATATAAAATTAGATTAAATCCATACAAATGTTTTTTAGTGTCACATCTATCAAAATTTTAGGATTCTTAGTCTCTGTTTATGGAATCTATGTCAACCCTACCAAGATCAATGCTATCATCAACATGCCCATCCCTCGATCTATTTTAGACATTTTTACTTACCTCAGTAAACTTGGGCCAATTAAATAGTTCATCCCCAAAATGGCCTACTTTATCTATTTTGTTAATTTTTTTATTAATAAAGGTAATGCACTAGAATGGATGGATTCCTATCAAAAAGCATTTGATATTATGAGAAAAACATTGATTTACCCACCTACTCTTCATCCACCTTCAAATGTTCAACCATTAATCTTGGGTACCTCTTTCACACCCATATCAGTTGGGGCAATGCTTGCCCAAAAAGATGATATTGGGAAAGAATAAGCCATTTACTATATTAGCCTAGGCCTCATCAATTATGAGAAATGTTATACAAAATTTGAATGTGATTGCCTTGCCATATATTTTTCCACTAAATAAATCAAACATTATATGCTTTATTAAACCACTTACATTATTATCCATTCTAATCCCCTTCAACACTTATTCTTTAAATCCTTTCTTCTTATAGATAGAATTTGCAAGTGGATGGTCCTTATCATGGAATTTGATCTCCAAATTATCACCCAAAAATTTGTCAAAGGATAAATAATTATTGATCAACCTACCATAGCTCCCATCCCAGCTACTGACCACCTTCAAGATAGTACTCTCAATGACAATCGATATTTAAGGTATTAACCAAGACATATCTCTTATATATTACTTCCATATGTTTCTCTCAATTTTTTTGCTTTTCTTACTTTTTTTATTTTGTAAAAGAAAGAAAATAGGAATGAAGTGTGTGGAAAAATACCTATTAAAATGTGAAAGTTGAATCAACAAAATTATGGAGAAATATTCTTAGGTTAGGGAGTAATACCTAAAGATAAGAAAAAACTACCATAAAAACTTTTTTGTTAGACAAGTAGTTGGGTGGATTGCCTAGAATGAGCTAGATCCTACAACCGAAAGCTTTCTAGGAGGCTATCAATCCACCTTCTTTAAAAAACATAAGTTGGAATGATAAAGGAAGTATATTTTGCATAAAAATAGAAAATAAATGATACTAAAACAAAAAATAACTAAATTTGAAAAAATAAATTTAAATGCATTGCAAAAGATAACTAAATGAATGCAATAGTTTAATTAATACCAATGCTAAAAATTGGTAAAGGTTATGGTTTTGGTTTGGTAAAGTCGTGAGGGTCAAAAGGATTATTTTTTGGATTGGGTAGATGGTCAAGGATACAAGTATACAAATGGATGAATAGATAATGAGTAAAATAAGTAAATATGGTAAGGAAAAACAAAGGTAAAGATGGCAAAGAGGGAAAAATGTAAATGAGGCAAAGATGTGAATGGGATAAAGGAGATAAATGAAATGGAAATAGAAATAAGGATTAAATGGGATGAATGGGATAAGGATGAATATTTTAAGGGTTGAAGAGTATGGAGGTTAAGATAAGATAAGGCTAAATGGAAATAAAGATAGAACTGAAATTATAAAACAAAGTAAATTACCTCAATGTTGTTGAAGTGGCTTGAAGATGTTGATGATGGTTGAATGTTGATGAAACATAAAGAAATTTAAGTAGAGCTTCATTGATTTGATATTTTATCCTCCAAGATGATGATGACCTGCTCCAAAAAAACCTACAACAATATGCTAAAAACAAAAGACTAACTTACCACTTAACCCTGGGTCAAGGAGAGGGGGTATTTATAGCATTTATTTGTGAAGAAACATGCCAAAATAGAGGAATAGTGAAGAAATTCAAATATATCCAAGTGGGCTAATGATTTAGTTAAGGTAAGGTGGGTGAGGATTCCCATGTGGGTTGGTAAGTCCCTAAGTTTGAATGGAAATCATGCACATGGGTTTGAATGAGGCTTAAAGACTTCTCCCCATCCTTTCTTGTTTTCACACAAGCACTTAAAGGGGTGTCACACCAATTGTGGCACCATTTTCCATGTGGGGGATGAAAATTCCAAGGTGAGGTTGGGGGGGATTCCCATGTGAGTTATAAAGTCTCCCATTTCGGTTAGTGAGCCTCCATTTGGGTTAAAAAGTCAAAAATGGGTGCCCTTTATCTTTCCCAAAGTATTGAAGGGGTAGGTATTTATTTCAAAGTCTAATTTCATATGGGAAGACAAAAAAACATGTTTAGTAATGACCATTTAAGGGGAAATTCACCACATTTTAAGGGGGGGCACCTTGTGATGCTTGAATGAGGTCATCCAACACTTTGGGAAGGGTCCTAGGTGGGGTATGATGTCTCACATCAAGCCACATCACTTCTAAGGCATGCCACTTTTCACATCACCTACCAAATCATGTCTCATGTCAGTTGACATGTCACATGTGATGTCACTTACCATGTCATCATAAATAGTGATAGTGGGTCCCATAGTGATTAGTACTTTTGAATAGTACTTTAAAATAGTGATTTTGAATGATATTTATGACTAGGATAATAGTGATTTAGTTGGGTTAACGTGGGTTTTGGGAAGGTTTAATAATTTTTATGGGATATTGAGGCATTTAGTCATCAAAAACTATAAATGTATAGTTTTTTGGTGTTTACATTTTTCCCATTTTTATTATGCAGCTTTGAATAAACAAGCTAAAAAATAAAAAAAATTGCTTGGTTGAAGGTAAAGTTTCCCTAAGTATGGGATGAGGTATTCCCCCTCAAACTAAGATTTAATGAGGAAAGGTTGAATCAGGTGTAGGTTTGATAAGTAGTTGATGGGGAGGCACTAAGTGGTACCAAAAGGTAGTTGGGTATGTGAAATGCTAATGAGTTCATAAAATAAGACTAAGTGCAATAGTCAAGATTATGTAGAGACTAAAGGTGCTAATGTTTATAAAAAAAGGTTGGGTATTAAGATAAATGACAAGGTAATAGATCCCCTACATTAGTTATAGATGATTGGGTTAGTCTTATCAAGATTCCTAGAAAAGGTTAGTGTTGACTCAGGCATCTAGGGTAGGAACTGCTCTCAAGAAAACACAAATGGTCTAGTTTTTCATGAGGTGGTGAAAACATTTAAAATTTAAACATGATAAGGTTTATCATTGTGGTCAAAAGTTATTGCAAAAAACACCAATGTTCTAAGTCAAAAGCAACTGATGTCAAGGTGGAAATGGTGAAATCATGGGTGGATTGGGTATGGGTTAGAAGAGAATGGCCAATCTGAATCCATATGCATGTGGCAAGTGTATGCTACCTATATAGTTCCACAGATAGGAATCAAAAAAGTGCATCAATCCAAATATAGTTCTTTTGAGTCATAGGGTGTTGGTTAACTTATTTGTCCCAATTAGATATCAAATAGTTTTTAATAGGTATTATAGAAATAGTGGATGAAGTGAGCTAGGATACAACTAGATGATTGCATCAACTATGTAAAAGGAATCTATATCCATGGATAAGTAGGTTTAAGCGTGAAGTTTCTACCACCATCATAAATAAAAGGAAAGGTAGAAATATATGGTACTAGGATTTGGAAAAAATCTAGAACTACTAGAATTGTCATGGTGATCTAATAGGTTCTTTCATCACCATCAAAATAAGCTAACATTATGGAAATTCCATAACAATGTCATTAATAGACTATATAAGGTTATTATTAAATGGTTTAGGGAAGCAAAGTAGCAGAATGGGTAAATGAGAAGCGGTAAAGATTCAAACCCTTGAGCCTTGAGTCAGTCGGGCCCCAAAATATGTAAGCATTGAGTTTTTGATGGAATTTAGAGAAATATGCTAAGGTTTTTTATATTATGGAGTGAGGTGAATAATAATAACATTAATTAATTAAGGTATCAAGTTGTGGACTATGGTTAAAGAGTAGGGCTATTGCAACGTGTAACAAGATGTAGTCCAAAAGGGAGAATCAAGGGAAATTATTGGTTGGAATGTTAAGGCATGTGAGAGGGTGTAGATATCATACCTATATGGGTACCCCAAATATTTTATTTGAAGGTGGTTTTAGTTTTGATTATAACATCTTCAAAGTTTAGATTAAAATGGATTTAAAATAGGCAAGACCAAAAGAGGTGGGGAAGGAGTTTTCATCCTAATTGTTGAATGACACTTAGGTTTATTAGTTAGTTATATGAGCCCATGGTCCTATCCAATTATGTTATAGAGCCAAAATATTGATATATATCTTGTAGTAAACCAAAATTGAGTGAAATACCTTGGAGGCCATATCATGCTCAAAATGGGTAGAGTGTTGAAAAGGAAAAAGGTGGTAGGGAGGGTGAAGGGAGTAGTTAGAGAGGGACAAAAAAGAGAGTCTAAGTGCAACATACAGAGGAATTAAAGGAAGAAAGGGATGCTCCTAAAGTAAGGAACCTAACTATATTTCATGCATTAAGGCAAGGTAATGGAGGATACAAGGAAGCAGACAAGGAGATGTATGTAGAAGTAGTACAACTAGTGACCACACTCTAAAGAGGTGGAGGTGAAATTGGAGAGCATAAGGGAGATCCAATAAGGGATGAAGTAAAGGTGGACTAGGGGATGGATGAAGAGAAAAAAATGAGTTCATAGATAAATATGAAGGTGGAGAAGGATGTAAAAAGCCAAGCATGGTTATATATTTTAGGAAAAATAAGGAAGGGCATCAAGGGAGATGAAAAAATGAAATAAAATGGAGAAAAGAAAAGAAAACTAAAAGGCAGAGTATTTGGGGTGAGAGATGTATTAAGAAATGACAAATTGGAGAATTTAAAATGATTGGGAGAGAAGTGTAAAAATAATGAAGCGTAAGGTGAGAATGAGGGATATGAACAACCATAAAAGGTTTGAAAACAAGTCTAGAAAAGACAAAAGATAAAATAGTTTGGTGATGAAAATGAAAAACAAGGAAATAAATGGAATAAAAAGAAACATGAGGAAAATAAGAATGAAATAAGGACACAAAGTGGATGATGGGAGAGGGAGGAAGTAGGTGGTATCTTGACCAAGTAAGCATGGGTGATGATATGCAAGGAGAGGAATAATGAATCAAAGAAAATGGTGGTTTTGGAGATGAGAATGGGATGGAAAATGGGAAAGAGGTGAAGAGTGAGGGGAAGCAAAGGATGGGTGGACAAGAAGGTGAAAAGAGAAGGTAGGTATTAATCAACTTGTTTGAATAGATTGACAAGATAAAGGGGTGATTAGAAGAGATTGACAAGCTAAAAAAATGGTGAGGTGGTGAATAAATATAGGGACATAATGAAAGGGAGTGAGATGAAATTAAGGGATGAAGATTAGAGATGATAAGAACAAAAAGGAAGAATTGAAATAGGGATACAAAACATAGATAATCACATAGATGCAAAAGATATGTGAGTACTAAGATGGAAAAAAGAAAATGAGAATGTAAAAAGGGAAACTATGGAAGCATTATCAAAGGATAAATACCCAAGGAGAAACTAGTTGTGGAGGAAAAAGGGGAAGATAAAAAGGATGAAAAGGTGGGAAAAAAGTAAATAGGAGGACTGTAAATGGGTATGGTGGTAAGAGTGGTAGAATGGTAGAGAGTGGTGGTAAACATAAAGAAAAAATGCATCAATAAAATAAATAGAAAGCTTGCAAGATGCACAGTATGATGTGGAATGGGTGAGGAAAAGAGAGTGATAAAGGGGGTATGGCAAATAACCAAAGGGGAGGGGAGATCATTAGGATGGAGAAATAAGTTGAAGGGGACAAAGGGAAAGGTTGGTAATAAAGTGAAAAGAGGTAGAAAATGCAAAATTTTAGTGGGGAGTTGGGCCAAAAATCATTCACAAGGAAAAATGATGAAGAGGCCAACAAAGCAGAGGAGGAGGCAGCTTTATGGGAGGTAAGGGGGGCCAATGGGGAATGCTATCAACCATTATGTTAAAAGAGATTAAAAAGATAGAAAAGTGATTAAAAAAGATTGAAAATATGGAGGTAGGGAGATGGTTAGGAGATAGGTAGAGAAGTGGAGGGAGATATTTTAGGTGAGAAAGGCAAATAAGGTAAAGGAAGTGGCTAAGCTAACCTCAGTAACTGAGCATTGCCTATATAGTCCAAAAAGACCTCAATCCAATGTAGTTCTCCCAAAAATGGGGGAGAGACTTAAGAGGAAGTATTAGATGGTATTAAAACATAAGGACATTGAAGAAATAATTTGAAACTTCCTTAATGTAGGATGCCCTAATCAATAGGGTGTTGTTAGCAGTAGAAATGAGTGAGAAGAAAAAAAAGGGGATGGGAATTAGTTTTTAGTGGTTGAGCTACCCCTGGAAAATCACCTGCATAGTCCATGGACATCAGGACAATGTAGTTTAATAAGGTTTAGATGAGTGTATTCAAATTGGCTACCCAAATTTGATGGACCACATGGGTTGGTTTGGGCTAAGAGAGAAGGTTTGGTAAAACAATATTTTTGGGTTTCGATGAAGGTGTTGATGAAAGTGAATGGTGTCAGTTTGTAAATAGTTACAATAATGATTCCACATTTAGTAGGATGAGAGATATGGATGGGAAATGTAGGATAAATTAGAAGGGAACATAATGCTAAGTACCACAAATAATATTCAATGGAGTTAATCTAAAGAAGAGGTACTTTTATGAGGAGGTTACACCTTCTAAAATTATGTAAGGGTAGGATTTTGGAGATAGTGGCTACCACTATGATCTGAGTTTTAGGAGGTGAGGGTCTATCTAGATCTACAAAGTTTTTATGGCTAAGGTTCACCACTACTACGAGTTAATTTTTAAGGGAAGTAGGGAAGTGATGATTTGCAAAGAATTTATTTAATGGTCAAGGAGATTATATAAGTAAAGAAGTTACAAAAATGGTGAGAAATAGAGGATGGACCTTGCCTGACCCAAGAGCTACATGGGTAGGCTAGACAAATGTTGGCCATATCTACATCATGTGCCCTAGTTGCTTAGAACTGCAAATGTGGGGTCCCATTTAGAAGAGGCCTTGATATCAAGGAGATATATAGTCTAGGATATTGGTGATATAATTAGATTAGATAGTCATTCCCACATTATGTATGGACTCTCAGTTGGTACAAAATAAAAGAATACCTGTCTGAGTAGACACTGCCAATGGTTGGGGTCTAATGTTTAGAGCTTGTGGTAATGGGTTGATAGGAATAGGAGGGTAATGTGTTGGATATTTTTGATCAAATTTTATTATGATTGAGGTTATGTGGATACTTATGAATATTATGGTTATGGTTATGATTGGTATGGTTATGGTTGTTTTAATCTTGCTTAATGTAAAATAAATGACCATTATGGTTTCAATGTTGGATGGTACAAGTCATGGTGAAAACATCAACCATGTGCTTTAAGATAAGAATAGGGTTTGATGCTTTATTTTTTATAAGGACTAAAAATAGACTTTAAGTGAGATCAAATTAATAAATATAAGCCCTTTAAATGCTGAATATGAGTGGTTTTTAGTTGATAGAAAAGGTTTCATGATCATAGGGTGTCAAATAAGCTCTAAATCCCTTAACTTATAGATAGTCAAGAGGGAAGATGGGTGATAGGTGGTGTGAAGGGTAATGAGTGATATGTATGATAACCTCATGTGAATTAGTTTTCCCCTTTTATAGGTGGCCTAATAATGGTAATAGACAAGTCCATGTTATATGCTAGATGTATATTGATCAATTTGGGAAGTATACATGTGAAATCCAATTACGACTGTAGATTTTTTTGTGGTAGTGGGTCTTTTGCTTTATTTTTATATATGGGAATTTGATCAATGCAAGAAGATTCCATGAAATTTATCTACTTTTGAAAAATTCAACTCATCCATGCTTCGAGGGATTGGTTTAAGATTATTGGCTTTGTTTTAATGTTATTGATAGTTATTCTTCTAGGGAGTAGTCTACCTTACATGTGGATTTTTTTTTTGTTTTTTTTTTGTTTTTGGGTAGCTATCATTCAAGGGAGTAGTCTTCAATGCTTAATATATTCACCCAATTAATTGTTTCAAGATGAAATGTGTTTAGACATGGACCAATCTAATTAGGTTCAGAGGTTTACCTTTATGAAGGCAAAACTTTACACAATAAGGTGAGTGATATGTGAAACGGTGTGGTTTTGAGAGACAATGACCATGGAATTACATCATGTTAGAGATTAAAAGTTTCCATGAGAACCATGATATGGGTAGAGCCATGGTACCCATATTTAGGATTAGACTATGACCATGCTGGTTAATCACATGGTTCTATGTTGTAATCAATTATCCTTAAAAGGGGAGGAGGAACATGTGTGAAGGTTATAATATCATAATCAAGGGATGATCTTAAGTTAGATAAATAGGTTAGATTTATCCTTATTTAATATAAAAATATACATAGATGCAAAGTGTTGAGAGGCTTAGGTTCTATTTTTCCTTTGAGAGAGGACAAAAAATAAGCTCTTGATCCATACTTATGGGTGATGATGTAGGGTCCAAGCCAATTAAAAGTAAACTTTCCTCATTTACTCCTCTCCATGTTGGTCACATGTTGGTTTTCTTTTAGGACAAGATATCTGATATTGAATTCTCATTGTTTGAGGTGCTTGTTATAAGTGCATGTGATATGCTCTTGATAGATATGGAGGTGGGTGAGAGCTTATAAATGATTGCTCGTCAAGTAGCTCAAGTTAAGTTAAATGATGCTGAAAAAAATCTTCTTCAAAAATGAGTTCCTTTAAATAAATGTGAAGATAAGTGATTTGGACTTCAAGAGGCAAGACTGCCTCTATTCTAAAGACTATAGAGAAAGGGGTAATACCAATGGAGGTTTTAATGGTAGTGCGATAGGCCCATAAGGTGAATGGGATGTGCAAGTACCAATCCTGACCTAAAACACTAACAACTTTGGTTAATATTTTGGTGAGGGTTATATTAGAGGCTTCTACTTGTCCATTTTTTTGTTGTCAATAAGGAGATAAAAAGCTTAAATAAATGCCAAATGCATCACGTAAACCTTGGACTTGCTTATTCTTGAATTTTTTCCATTATCAATGATGATCTTATGAGGAACACTGAAGCGACAGATGATATGGTCGTTGATAAAGTCAACAATATTTTCCACTTTGGTAGAGATTAGAGGAATAAATTCCATCCATTTGGTGAAGTATTCAATGGTTGTGGTGATGGATCTATGCCACTATGAAGAAAGGGGGTTAGTTTCCCCAATGAGTTTGATCCCCCATTGAGAGAAAGTCCAAAAGTCCTTAGATACTTGGAGGCTATTGGCTAGAATGTGATGTAATTTATAATGTTGTTGACATTTAACACACTTTTTACATAACCATAACAATCATGGTTGAGGGTGGGTCAATAGTAACCAAGGTGAAGGATACGTTTAGTGACCACTAGGCCATTAAATTGTCCCCCACAGATCCTATCATGTGTTTCATTGATGGAATGGGAAGCTTCATGGCTACATAGGCAATGAAGAAGGAGATCGTCAAAACCATGTTTGTAAATTATTCCCCCTAGTATGGTGTAATGAGATGTACTCTAAATAAAATCTCTTCGGGCATTCCTAGAGAGGTTGGGAGGAATAATGCCTAGGTTGAGGTAGTTGAAAGTTTAGTTATACCAAATGTCGGATGAGGATTCCTCTACATTATAAATGGTAGGAAGGTAAAATTGGCCATAAGAGGGTGTGGTAAAATGATGAAGGGTTATAAATATTTTAGAATTGGAAGGCTGAGTAGGGATTTAAGAAGCAAGGTAAGCCATTATATCCACAAATTTATTGGTAGATCAGGGAATAAATTGGACTAGGTAATGCTCAAATGTTTTAAGACTTTGTCAACTAAAATTTTATATTTTAGCCAGACATCATTCTTACATTGATAGGATCCATTGCCCTGATTGACCACAAGCTAGGAATCACCAAAGACATGGATTGTCTTAATTCTCAAGCTTTGAGTAGTTCAGAGACATATCACTAGGGCTTCATACTCAGCCATATTATTGGTGCATTCAAAGTCAAGTTTGAAGGAGAAAGGAAGGGGTTCACCATCGAGAGGAATAAGAATAACTCAAGCACCCCATCCTTATTGGCATTTAGAGACATAGAAGAACATGGTAATTTGATAGGTTATGTCATCTTCTTGAAAAAGAGGGGGTGGTTGGTTATTTGCTAAAGGATCTTCAACTAATTGATCAGCAATGACCTAACCTTTAATCAAATTTTGTTATAGGAATTCAAGGTCAAATTTAGCTAGGAACATGATCCACTTATCCATATGATGATTTTTTTATGGTTTAGAGTGCATGTATTTGAGTAGGTTGATATTAGTGATGACATAGGTTTTATGGTTAAGATAGTAGTGGCAGAGTTTGGTGGCCATGAAGGTCAATTCTAAGCAAATGTTTAGGATGTAGGTATACTGAGTTTCATATTCTAAAAACATATGGATAATGTAATATACATCTTGATCTTTATGTTGTTCATCGTGGTGAGCCAACATTTCCCTTAGGGAATGGTTGGTGGCAAAGATATATAGGTAAAAGGGTTGGTCATCCTTTAGAGGGGTGGAAATAGGTGGTGAAAAAAGGTACTATTTGAGAAAATCATATGCCTTTTGGCATTCACTACTCCATTTGAAAGAGACATCCTTATTCATAAGGTAATGAAAAGGTTGGTAGCAGTCTAAAAGTTACTAAATGAAATGACAAATGGATAGAAGTTTTCCCTCAAGGTTACATAGTTATTTAAGGTTGGTTAGAGGAGACATGTCCAAATTACTATAACTTTAGTAGGGTCTACTTAAACTCCATGAAGAGAGATGATGAAGCCAATAAGCTTTCCTGAAATGACCCCAAAATTACATTTCTTTAGATTTAGGCAAACATTATAATAGATGAGGCATTGAAATATGATAGTAAGAATATTCAAGTGGTCTTTTTGGAGTTTGGATTTCCAAAAAAGCTCATCCACATAGTCTTCTATGATATTATGGATGGTATCATGGGAAATATAAGTCATGTCACGTTGGTAGGTTATACCAGCATTCTTTAACCCAAATGGCATGACTCTATAGCATAAAGCTCCCCAAGGGGTCATAAAGGAAATTTTATGTTGATCTTCGGGAATAACCAAGATCTGATTTTAACTAAAAAACCCATCGATGAGAGATAACATATTGTGGATGAATGTATGATCAACAAGCTGGTCAATGTTAGGTAGGGGGAAGTCATCCTTAGGGCAGGCAAGGTTAAGGTCAATGAAATCCACACAAATGCATAAACCCCCATTAACTTTAGTGATAGATATGATGTTTGAGACCCATTAGGGGTAGTCAATGGCTTGAATGAAGTTTATAGATAAGATACATTAAATCTATTCTTTGATGAGAAGGGTTATGCAAGGATACATGCATCAAAGTTTATATTTAATAGGCTTAATATCATAGTGAGTGACTATGTTATGGGCAACAATGGATGGGTCAATCCTAGGCATATCATTGTAAGACCAAGTGAATTCTATGTTGTAGTCATGGAGGAAAGAGGAGAAATCTTGAAGTTCCTTGGTATTCAATGATTGGCCCAATTTAACAATGTGGGGGTTATCTAGATTATCTAAGTTGATATCAATGGTAGATTCATTCAACATAGTCAAGGCCTTAAGAGGAAGGGATTTGTGGATAGAATACTCCCCTACACCTAGGTGGGTAAGAATAGAATCATCATCTTGATTTTAGATGGTGTTGATAGTGGGAGAATAATTATCTACCATTTCAAGATGTATGAGTGGAAAGACATTGGTTTGGCCACTCTTTTGGTAGCTGAGTGCCCAAACTTACAATATTGATCAAAAACATTAGGAGGGATGATATCAGGGTCTTTAGGTGGAGAAAGTGATTGGGTTGGAAAGGATGGGATACCTTCCTCTATGGTGGTAATAGGTTTGGGTGAACTGATGGATTCTTAAGTTGGTTTATACCTAAGGCCAAATGACTCATGAGGTTACAAAGTTTTGAAATGGGGTAACTCATGAGGCCCTTATTCATAATGACTGAGGCCAAATCCTTTCCAAGCACATCTATGAAGATACAACTTAGTAAACTCTAGTTTGCTAAGATAAGAAAAGTTGGAGGTAAACAGTTGGATGGATGATGTAGTGGTAGGGGCTAGAAGTGGCTAATTAATTCCCCCATAAATCAAATTCATTTGATGGTTAAGGAGACCAATAGGGATGACAGTTCCAACATAAGGGTGATAAAAAGGGTCATGTTTGAGATTCATATATTCTTGATGGGTAAGGAAGGCTTCTAAGGCTAAGATTTTATATTACCCAAAATAAAGATGTTGGAATGTGGTTGTCACAAGGTCTTCTACATGAATTTGGGAAGAGGGGATAGATGAGTTAGTGGAAGCTTCATCAATAGTAGGCATGGGAATGTTATGGGTTTTGGTTGGTGAGGTTGTGTGGTGGATAAAGGAGGAAGAAGGACATCATTACACTGATATGTCATATTTCAAGATGTAAAAGGACTAGGTTCAGCTTGGATAGTCATAACTTTCCCTTGATGTTCAAACTTGACACATCGATGTAGGGTGGAAGGGACACAACTCATAGCATGAATCCAAGGTTATTTGAGTAAAATGTTGTATTGAAATTCTCCTTATATAACATAAAAGAGCTTGGGAATAGTATGAGGTCCTATAGAAATGTGGACAACTATGCCCAAAGTGGTATACATGGTATCATTTAAATAATGAAGAAGTGTTGAGCTTTTAGATATGATGTTTTCAGGTAACTACAACTAGTCATTAGCATGGGAGGAGATAATATTGATGTTAGCTCCCCCATCTATCATCACCCTTTTGATGTGGGATTGATTGATATATGCCATAATGAAGAGAGGGGGATCAGGATCCTCTGAATGAATATAAGTTATTTCTAAATTTTTGAAGGTCACAAGGTTGGAAATTTGAAGGGTGCCAACAAAAGTGGCTAGAGGCTAAGGATCATTGGGTTGGACCTCGATGGATTGTAGAGCCTCTATGAGTACTTAACAGTGATAAGGAGAGGTAGAGATTAACTCATACAAGATCATCTTTGTTGGAGTTTGGTGAAGTTGCCTGAGGATAGATTTTTAGATGGATATTGCATATGAGTTAGGGTATCGAGGGTTAGATGGAGAGGCACCTAAAATAGACACCTTAGGTTTGTTTGAAGATGGATAGGGTTGGGAATTATTAGCTTGGTAGTTTAGAGAGGGTTGAGTCCAAGGAATGGATGCCTTAGTCTTCCTTTTATCCTTTTTTGGGCTCAAGATCAGGTAACCATGTGAATAGTGTAGATAAAAGGGTTATTTGGGTTTGATGGTTATTTCAGTTCCTCCTCTTCACTTTTGGGTGAGATCAAAGATCATGTTGGTTGAGTAGGTGGTTAGACTAGCAATGGGGATGAAGGAAGTTTTTCTGATAACATATCATCATCTTTTTATAAGTTGTGAACTAGAATTTGGAGATATTTACAATTTTTTGTGTCATGTCCTCATGCCTTATGATATGCACATATCAAGTTATCATTAAACTAAGAGGGTTTGGAATGTGAAGGGTCAAAGGGTTTGATGGGTAGTGAGCTCAATGAATAAGTTTGAAATAACCACTAGAGGATGTTCAAGTAAGATTTGGCTAAAGGTGGTAAAGGTTTAGTGGTTTTTGTTCTGGGTGTTGAAGTAGAAGGTTATGGGGACATGGGTTTGGTGATAGGTGTCTTGGGTAAGTGATATACTTGGTTGATAGTTTTGGTTTGCGTAAGGTGGTCGATGAGCTAGAGGTAAATGATGGTAAGCTAGGTAACTTAGGGATTACTTATGTAGTGGGGAAAGGTGATTTAGAGAGTAAGTATGTAGGTGTGACCAATAAAGGTAGTGCAATTTTGGTAAAATTAGTCAATTTTGTGTTTAAGGTAGAGGGATGGGGACCCAAAAAGGAGGGAAAGGTTGAGGGAGGTAAAATCTAGAGTTTTGGGACCTTTGGTGATTTTACATCTTTGGTTATTTTAATTTTTGGTTTTGGAGGGGATTTGGTCACTTTAGTTATCTTGGTGGGTTTAGGTATTTGAGGGTTAATCAATTTGGAAGGGGTTTTGGTTGGTTGGGTGTGTGATCTAGGAATTTAACTCAAGAGAGGATGGTTATTATTGTGTTAGCTCCAAAATGAAAATAAGATGAAATAAACACAGTAATAGCAAACATCTCTAGGCCTAAAGACTAGGGGGAGATTATTTAACAAAAGTAAATGAAAAGCACAACTAAAAATAAAGGAATGAAAGCAAAAAAATTCCTTTCACCTTCTTTAGATGCTCCAAATGCCTTTATAATAGTGGCTTTCTTCGCTGGTGCTTCAAGAGGTCTTCTTCAATAGAATATGGCCACCTTTATCTCCTCTTGGCACCTTTGTCTTGTGTCTTAAATTGGCTTGGAATCAATTTGGCATTATAACACTAGTTTATTGAATCTTTTGGAACCAATCCTACATTATAACTTTGCATAAATTAAGCTTAGAAATGATGTTTTGAGGTCTCCTATTTATAGATTTTTGGATTTGATCATAATCAACCTCAACCATACATCTCAAGATTGAGATGTGTGGTTGAGGATTAATTCAATTTTTGGAATTAAGTTTGTAATTATCCTCAAAATGACATTGGAAGAAGGGGAAATTAAGAGGAATGGAGGGCATCTTGGAAGGCATGGGAGGCATGAATATTGATATTTGTGGCATTTATGGCCTAGGGATGTCTTGCCAAGAAATGAGGTCACTGGATGATTTAGATATTCCATATTCATTTCCAAAAATAAGTATTCAACAAATTTCCATGGAATTATTAATCAGGCCTTGATTTGGGTTAATTATCTCTTAAACATGATTAAGCACTTTGTGCAAAAATTACCCAAATTGATTAGAATACCTTGTTATTAGTCCTAAATTTGACTAGATTAGAATTGGAAGTTCACATTAGATGCATTAGACGTGTATTCACATTTAGAATGTTGCCAACAACAAATAACAAAGGCACAAGTCTTATACAAAAAAATTGATAAGAAATAATAGTCTAGAGCACATGGGTGTAAATTTGGCATTTTGATTTGAAATGAACTGATCAAAGTTAGCTATCCCATAAATTACATTACGTAATTTAGGCATACACTAGCCAAAATAAGCATTTGAGTATGTTTATTTCACATCATTTAACATGTTTTAGTGTTTTTAGGCCAAATTGTGCATTTTAGGTAGAAATTGGTCAAAAGCCTAGTTGGAGGTTATCGATGACCATTTTTAGGTGTCTATAGTTTAACCCTATTTAGGAAGGTGTTGTAAAATATAAGCACAACAATGTCTTCTCAAAGAATGAGAAATGTCCTATATGCCAAAAATATGATGATGGTTGAAGAAAAAAGCTCCAAATGGTTTTGGGAAGCCTATGATGATGCCCCCTCGAAGGAGTGGCCATCACATTTGTTGATGGATGGTCCCTCAAAAATAAACAAGAAAAAAGGTGGAATTAACCCATGGTTGAGATTAATCCAAATGAGAAAATAATTGCATGCATTGATGTAAAAAATATTACTAATTTACCCAAAGGTGATTATAATCAGGAGTAGGAGTAAAAATAATGATTTGCCCATAGGTGGTTATAATCATTAGGAGGACCTAGATTGGCTAAAGATGATTGTTCCCTAATTAGGGTTGATTAGCAAGCATAACTCAAGGATATAACCTAAAATATAGATTAAAAATAAGCAGGTGCAAAGTAATGAAATAGATGAATAGAAGAATTAAATTGATTAGTGTGAATGATTTGGCTGTACTTGCCAATGAGGAGATGCACATCCTAACTAGCAATGGTACAACTAGAATAGTCATTTAGCTAATTTGATCAAGGGTGAGATGGAAGGATTTGTTTAGGTACCAAGGAGAAAATTATATGTATCAATTGATTGTATACCTTCTTGAAGCTAATTTTTGATGTAGCATGTGATGGTAGGATTCATGATAGAACACCATGAAGACTTGGACAAAATATGCATAAAGACTAACTCTCAATCCAATAAACACTCAAAAATAATGCACCAATGATAAAAAATATGATGACAAAGTTAATATATGAATATGGATGGACTCAAGAATAATGTGCTCAAGGAATCACCCATGAATGTACATAGACTGAGTCAACACAATAATACTGAAAGCAAACAAACAAGCAAGCAAAAAAACAAACAAACAAACAAACAAACAACCAAAATAAACAAACAAATAGAAATCATAAAATCAAAATAAAAAGAAAGCATCCCAACAATGATAATTCCCCAATAAGGTAGATTGAGGATAATTGACTAGGATCAGATAGGACAAATATTTTTGGATTTTTGAAATGTTATGAATGTTTTTTGAATTTTGAGGTATCTTAACTCATTATAAAATGGCAAGATAAATACTCACAAAACTAGTGAGAGTGTATGGAAAGGAGGACTAAGGTGACCTAAAAATGAATTTATCATGACCCACATAGTCCTAAAATGACCTCAACTCATAGTAATTACATCCACACAAAAGGTGGGGAAAAAACCAACTTAGTGCCAACAATTTCTCAAATCTGGAAAATGCCCAATCAAATGAAAATAGTAATGGTAAAGTGACATGGCAATGCATGATAAATAAGTGTTTCCCCTAGTTTACTCATAGGTGCTTATAATTAAGATATAATGTCATAGGTCAATGATACTAATTTTTCCATAGGCAATTATAATTAGTAGCAATACTGGTGAAACACTGATTCGACCATAGGTAGTTATAATCAATCTAACAAAAACAAATGTGGATATGATGAGAGATATCTTACCAAATGAACTATCACACTATTTTCATAGAATATCATTATAAACATGGATTGGATTGACTGTTGAAAATTTATTATAATCCCCCCACAAAAGGTGTGAGAATAAAAAAATGAACCAAGATCAAAATGGGATTGGGTAGGATGACTAAAAATAGGATTTGTTCTAAATAGGAATGGAATGATAGGATGGAATGGCATTGACAAGGATAATGATGGTTATTTAATAGATTAGATAAATTTGTAGTAGGGTCACCCCCAACTGATGAGGTGAATGGCTAAGAATCTATAATTATGGTAAAAGGATATGCAAAAATGGTAATGGCATGGCATTATGAAATGGTATGGTACATGTATTTGGCTTCAGTGTGGTTTTTGATTTTATTGTTCTTGTTGAGATGGAGATGCATGTCTTAATCAAAAAATTATACAAACATAATACTTTATCATGTTAATTTCTATCCTATGCCTCATCTAAATAGCTACTCTATCAAAAATGGCCTACATATTTGGTTTCCAAGAATGCTTTCATGATCTTCATTGGTCATTGATTCTAATTCCTTCAAGCATCAAGATAGTGTATCTTTGTAGCCTCTGTAAAAGAAAGTGTAACCATAGATGGTAAACAAGGACAAATAATAGATGGTAGGTTTGATTGTGAAATGAAATGGTAGATGATAATGGAATGTGGAATGGTGGGGAAATAAAGGAAGATTAGGAATTTCGGTCACATGTAATGTTGTTGATGCTAGATTTGACATAATTTTGGTTATGGTGGGGCCAAAGAATTGTTCTCTCAATATGACCACCAAATTTTTATACTATTTGATCTTGAGAGTAGCTACCATTTGATTAGGCTATAGATAGGAAGTTATTTTGATTTGATCTTTGATTTTGTCTTCATCCAATAGTGAATAACTTTTGTGCTCAGCTATTGGTGCCTTAATGAGGTTTTCACCAATGAATTTTTGTTATTGTCCCATAGTGCCTTTGAGAAGGTTCCACTAATGAATGTTGAATTTTGACTTTGATTGTCTTCTAGCACTTTCAAAAAAGTCTCCCTAGAAGATGCTAAGTTTTGACTTTGATTTTCCCCTAGAACCTTTGAAAAGGTCCCTCTAGGAAAGTGTTCTTCTGCTACATGAATGATCTTTTGGCCTCCTTACTCTTCTTCAACTTCTATGTCACCATGGATGAAGTTCAACAAAGTGTGATTCTATCGATCCCAATCAACACTTGTGGGAGATGGAATGCCAATAATATGGCTATTTTGGTTGATGGTAATGGCCTATGGAGTGGTAATAGAATGGGGAGAGGTTGCACAAACCTCTTACAAGATACTAGGATAATTTGTGTCGAAACTAAAATAATCATCCTCAAAAACTATAGAAGGATCACAAATTACTCAAATTAATCAAAATGTCTTGCTATTGGTCCTAAATTTGACTAGACTAGAATTGGAAGTCCATGTTAAATGCATTGGATGTGTATTCCCATTTAGAATTTTTCTAAAAAAATGACAAAGACATAAGTCTTGTGTAAAATATTTGATAGGAAAGATTATTCTAGAGCATGTGGGTGTAAAATTGGCATTTTGACTAAAAATGAACTAATAAAATTTAGCTGGCCCATAAATTTCATTACCCCATTTAGGGATACACTGGCTAGAATCAGCACTTGAATATGTCAGTTTCACATCATTTAGAGTGTTTTAGTGTTTTTAGGCCAAATTATGCATTTTGGGTAGAAAATGGTCAAAAGCATGGTTAGAGGTTATCGATGGCTAGTTTTAGGTGTCTACAGTTTGCCCCTATTTGGGAAGGCATTGCAAGCTATAAGCACAACAATATCTTCTCAAAGAATGAGAAATGGCATGTATGCCAAAAATAAGATGATGGTTCAAGAATAAAGCTGTAAATGGTTTTGGGAAGCCTATGATTATTCCTCCTTAAGGGAGCGGTCATCACATTTGTTGATCGATGATCCCTCAAAAATAAACAATAAGAAAGGTGGAACTAACTTGTGGTTGAGATTAAAACAAATGAGACAATACTTGCATGCATTGATGTTAAAAGGATGTTGAGTTTCCTAAAGGTGGTTATAGTTAGGAATAAAAGTCCAAATAATGATTTTCACATAAGTAGTTATAATCATGAAGATGACCTAGATTGGCTTAAGATGATTGTGCCCTAATTAGGGTTGATTAGAAAGCATAACTCAAGGATATAACCTAGAATATAGATTAAAGATGAGTGGGAACAAAATGATGTAAGAGACGAATAGAGGAATGAGATTGATTAGTGTGAATGATTCAATTGTACTTAACAATGAGGAGATGTTCATCTTGATTTACAATGACACAACTTGAATGACCAATGGGTTAATTTGATCAAGGGTGGGATGGGTAGATCTGCCAAGGTGCCAAGGAGAAACTTATGCAACTCCATTGATTATAGACCTTCTTGAAGCTGATCTTTTTTGTAGCATGTGATGGTAGGCTTCATCATAGAACACCATAAATACTATCCCAAAATATGCATAAGGACTGACTCCCAATCCAATAAACACTTGAAAATAATGCACTAATGATAGAAACCATGATGACAATGTTGACTCATGAATATGGATAGACTCAAGAATAATATGTGTAAGTAATCACCTAATGAACACATATAGACTGTGTCAAGGAAACCAAACAAACAAATAAATAAAAAACAAACAAACAAATAACCCAAAATAAAAAAACAAACAAACAGAAAGCCTAAAAAAAAAATCAAAAGAAAGCATCCTAACAATGACAATGCCCCTGTAAGGTGAAGTGAGGATAAATAACTAGGCTTAAATAGGATAAATGTTTTTGGAATTTTGAGGTATCTTAACTTGTTAGAGAATGACAAGATACCTACTTGTAAAATGGTGAGAACATTTGGCTTAGGTTGCTCGAAAAATGGTGAGAGCATATGGAAAGGGGGCTAAGGTGACCTCAACATGAATTGAGTATGACCCACATAGTCCTAAAATTACCTCAAGTAATAGTAATTCCCTACACACAAATGGTGGGAAAAAACCAACTAGGTCCCAACAAGTTCTCAAAGTTTTCAAATGGCCAATCGAATGAAGACAATGATGGTAAGGTGATGTGGTAATGTATGATAGACAAGTATTTCCCCTAGTTTACCCATAGGTGGTTATAACTAGGATATAATGGCATAGGTCAATGATACTAATTTTCCCATCAGTGGTTATAATTAGTAGCAAGATTGGTGAGACACTAATTTGCCCATAGGTAGTTATAATCAAGATCACATAAACAAACATGGATATACAATGAAAGATATCTTGCCAGATCAACTATCACACTACTTTCATAAATTGTAATTAAAAATATATATTTTATTCATTATTTATACTTGATTAGAATCCCCCCACAAAATATTTGAGAAGAACCACAGTTACCAAGATCAAAATAGGATTGGGTGGGATGACTAAAAATAAGATTTGGTCTAGATAGGAATGGAATGATAGGATGGCATAGACTTGCTAAGTATAATGGTTGGTTGGATATATTAGATAAAATGTTAGGATGGTTTCCCCCAAGTGATGGGGTGAATGGCTAAGATATTCAACAAGGGAAAATGGATATGCAACAACAACAATGGCATGGCACTATGAAATGGTATGGTACATGTTTTTGGCTTGGGTGTGGTTTTTGATTATGTTATTCCTATTGATATATAGATGCACATCCTAATAAATAAATGATACAAAAAATACTTGATCATGTTAATTTCTATCCTACACCTCATCTGAATAGCTACTTTGTAAAAAAATGGCCTACAAATTTAGTTGCCAAGAATTATTTCATGATCTTCCTTGGTAGTTGATTTTGATTCCTTCAAGCATCGAGACAATGTATCTTTGTAGCCTCTATAATGAAAAGTGAAACCATGGATGGTAAATAAGGACAAATAATGGATGGTAGGTTTGATTGTGAAATGAAATCATAGATGATAATGGAATGTGGAATGGTGGGGAAAGAAATTAAGATCAGAACTTTTAGTCACATGTAATATTGTTGATGCTAGATTTGACATAATTTTAGTTGCGTTAGGGCCAAATATTTGTTATCTCAATAGGACCACTAGATATTTTTGTTGTTTGATCTTGAGAGTAGCTACCATCTGATTAGGTTGTAGATAGGAAGCTATTTTTATTTGATCTTTGATTTTGTCTTCATCCAATAGCGAAGAACTTTTGTGCTCAACTATTGGTGCCTTAATGAGGTTTTCACCAATGAAGTTGTCTTTATTTTATTGTAACACCTTCGAGAAGGTTTCACTAAGTAATTTTGGCTTTTGACTTTGATTATCTTATAGCACTTCCAAAAAGGTCTCCCTAGAAGATGCTAAGTTTTGACTTTGATTATCCCCTAACACCTTTGAAAATTTCCCTCTAGGAGAGTGTTCTTCTACTACATGAATGTTGTCTTGGCCTCCTTACTCTTCTTTAACTGCTATGTCTCCATGGATGTAGTTCAACAAAGTGTGATTCTATCGATCCCAATCGATACTTATGGAAGATGGAATGTTAATAATATGGCTATTTTGGTTTATGGTAATGGTCTACAGAATGGTAATGGAATGGGGAGATGTTTCAAAATCCTTGTAGAGGATACTGGGAGAACTTGTGTCAAAGATGAAGTACTCATCCTCAAAAACCATAGAAGGATCACAAATATATTCAAATTGATTTGTGAGGCATGCCTAACCAATGTTGTAACATCCATGAACATATTCTTCTTCTGAATCTGATTCTAACTCAAAGGACTCTAAATTTAATGTTGAGACTGATGTTGATTCTGATTCTAATGCTAAATCCAATGTTGGTTCAAGAATAAAACTTGATTCTAACTCTGATTCTTCATCTAATGGGTACTCTATTATAATGATGTCTTGTTGAATATTTGTTTTTAGATAAGTAACAACTTATGATGGCATAATGGGCTCTATAAAACCTAGTTTGTCAAAGTGAGACTCCTCTAGGATGGTAAATAGGTCAAGAGATAACTCCTACAATGCTGGCTTGGCAATAGGAGGCTCTTGAAAAATAGGCACATAATTAAGGTAATGATTTGCCCAAAGGTGGTTATAATCATTAATAAGTGACTCAACAAAGATTGGCTTATCAGTGTGAGACTCCTTGACAATCGGTATAGGATCAATAAGCAATTTATCACAAGTTGACTTATCAAAAATGGCTGGTTTAATAAAAACATCTTAGATTGGTTGGTTTTCTTGCCTTGATTGGAGCTGAAACTACTATGATCTCTATCATATCCATTGGATGCTCTCCAAAAAATGTAGATTTTAGTGTATGACATTTGTCTTAACCTCTCCAAATTCTTGGTCATGATGTGATTTATACTTAGAGTCCCAAAATCCTTATTATTTATGTTATAATACATTTTTAGATGACCCAACATAAGATGGGTCTCATGACTATTATTTAAGCCCAATAAAATCTTCCTTGACCTCATTCTCCATTTTCACAACCACTTGGTCACTAGCTTTATCAAACATCCTTATAACTATAGACTCTTGGTCAACATAATGACCTACATCCTTATTTTTTATGAAACACTCAACAACATGGTTAGTCTCATTAGTAACCTTGACATCAGGTAGATAATCTCTTGGAGAAAAAGGAGACTTACCAATCTTGTCAAATTCATTGCATATGGCATTGAATCTTTATCATAAGTCCTCTTCATTCATAATATGACACTCATTTTCATGTTTGGTGAGGCAATCAACATCATGTTTGTTAAAATAATTACCAAACACATTAGATATGTAATTCTTAAAAGGAAAAGTAGCATTACCAAGATAACCAAATTCTTGACATATGGTTTTAAACCTTTACCATAAGTCATTTTCTTCTTCTTCATGAGTGACATCATCAAGAGCATATTCATCAATAAAAAGGATAAATACATCATTATTACCATTATTTTTCTTAGTTAGATTCATCAACATATCATCATCATACTCATTAATCATGTAGTTACCTTAAACAAAATGAGCATGTTTGACACTTACCTTAGCTCCTTCAAATGGATCGTCATGCATGATATAAGTACTAAGGTCAGTTTTCTCAAACTATGCATAAGGATCATGATCATATGCATCTACACCATAATAATCCAAGAAAAAACTATAAATTCCCTAAATTTTAGAATCACCATCATCCACATTAGATTCCTCCTTGTCATGGACAACACAATTCAAGTTAGAACTTCTTTCAATTTTGGGTTCAATATGAAACCTTGTAAGAGGATGAGTTATTATAATAACATTGGTTTCATATATTATCCTAAAGTATAATAAGGACCAATCAACTCAGATACCACCACCTATCTTGTTTGTAAAGTCTCTTGAAATGAAAATTGTAAAGTGAGGTGGAAGGTCAACAACAACTATGTCTTGAAGGATGGGAAAACTAGGACAATCATGCAAGAATACCTTCAAATTTTTATCAACCCTATTATATTATAATGTGTATCATATAGTTTGATCACTTATTTTCTATGAGGTTCATGTTTTATTCCTATTTTTTGGACCAACATTCCCCTTTTTTCTCCACTTTGCAAATGGGGACCCTTGTAAATGTTTTATAACATCTAAATTTTGGTCTAGTTTTGCATAAGAATATTATTTTTAGAATATGGTGATCATCACCCTAAAAAGAGATAGGTCTTTGTGAGTTTTAATTTTGATTTAAAAACTAACCTTGATAATAATTTTCTTTGGATGACTAAGCATAGGTTTCATGGAAGATGACAGGGTTCTTGAACAAGAAGCCCTCGAAGTTCAAATTCAAATTTGGTGGGAGTTAAGTTTGTGGAAACAAATTAATAAAAATGACTGATGAAGAGCCTACATCATGTTTAAAGCATGGCCCAAGCCTCTTTCTATCCCTTTTTTCCTATTATTACATATTTCTCCATGGGTCTAAATGGCTCATATTATAAAGTCCTTTCGAAAGGTCACCTAACTTTGGTTAAAATATTAATACTAAGGCTTCAATTATTTGTATTAGCCTTAGCCTTAATGGTTTAACCCAAGTATTTATATATATGGGTCTAATGATTATCCTCCATTCTCTTTATAGATCTGATGGTGATTTATTAATCATCGATATCCATCTGATGGTGCGTCAAGCCCAAATAATTTTTAAAGGCTTTATGAACCTGACACATGGTTGATACATGCCCAAAGTAATTGAAAAAGCTATAAAATAATCATAAATTTCCATGAAGGATTCAATTGGTTGCTTAAAAAATGAGAGGTAAGATGTTTCAAGGTGTCAAGTGGCATAACCATGAGATTAAAGTTCCCATGAGCTTGAGACATGGTTAACACAACCAGGATAGAAAATAATAAGGATACATAATGTGGGAAAGATTTGTCAAGGTGCCAAGTGGCATAACCAAGAGATTAAAGATCAAGGGACCAATGTGAATCCAAGATCTTAGATTTGGGTTTTTAAAATGAAATAAATAGGCATTTGAAATCTAATGGCTAGTGCCTAAGGTGGAAAGTATGAAAATTACCATGAAAGACATAGAGATGGGCCACTTAGACTCCACATAAGCTTGGAAGATCTCAATCAAATGATTTCCTCAACTTGAAAGCATAAAAGGGACATGGGAGGGAGCCACATCAATATGAAGCACACATAGAGTTAAGTCCTAGAGATTTCACCATTAAAGCTCAAGGTAATGACCAAACTATATTTGGAGGGGATCTAATTCAATTTAATTAGACATTACATAATTAGGATAGGTGTGCCTAAATCTCAAGAGGTAGGTGTTTGTGCAAAAGCCTCAGAGACTATTCAAAATTTATTCAATATCATCAATGGTGATGGGTAGGCAAAAAATGAAAATGGAAGCAAAACTTTATCTAACTTTGGATAGTAAGGGGATGATCTTAAAAGACATGGAGCTAGACCTGATAGCCTTAAATGTGTATGGATTCAAGAATTGGTCTGAGTTAATCTCCCTTATGGAATAATTGTAGGCAATTTCTTATGAGGAAAGGAGGAATGCCACTATGCATAAGAGATATAATGACTTAGTCTCAATTTAGTTGGTAGGCCTCTACCATGCTATAACCAAACCATAGGTAATGCATTATATCAACCTCCTTTTTCCCATTTTTGTTGATTTTAGGATAGATAAATAATGGATCATTTAAGAGGAAATAACTAATAAGGTTTCATACATTGCTCATATGACTTTAAAAACCTATTATAAGCTCCCCTTGCCTCATGTTGATCTCTCATCCTTGAGAGAGTGGAAAAACACCCAAGACCTAGATTCAGTCCTTTCACCCTAGTTGATCCAAGGACCCCATATTTTTAGGTCCCCTAATGGTGAGATTCCTATTGACCAATTTATATAAGGCATTAGGATAGTTATGAACTTAATAAATCAAGCCTTTGGTGGCCCTTCCACTTCTTATGTAAGCAAGGTTTAGGTATCTTACATCTATTGCATGTTGGATTGGAAATTAACCCCTCCCATTGGAGACCTAATAAGATTTTTCTTGGCCAAACAATTCATATCCATTAAGATAAGGACATATAGATAATTTCATATGATGTCGTATCTCTTGGATTCAGTCTTGGCATCTATAACCTTCCTTGGAAACCAAAATTGGTCCCTTGATGGTAGAATCACTATTTCTCATCACTACTCTAAATTATACATATTAAAATATAATAACCACATGCAATTTTTTTATGATGGTGTTTTCATAGATATCTATGAGGCAATCATTAGTGTCCCTATGCCAAGACTCCACCCTCTAATAAAAAGGCAAGAAGAATCCATGGGGGATGTATTGTTCTATCTAGATTAAAATATTATAAGAATAGAAGGAATCATGATTCAAACCTACCAGTTGCATATCAAATCATCCAAGTTGTGGACAAGATATGAAAGGAAAATAAGAAGGCTCAGGTCAACCCATTTCCCCTAGACACTGGTAGGACTGTGATCAAGGATTAGAAGCAATTAAAAGTTATGGTGATCTACATAAATTATTTTGATTTCTATCTAGATGACCTTAGGATGTGGGACCCCAATGATAGAGTGACCAGATGCATTTAGGATAAAAATGTCCCTAATATCAAATACAAACATCAACCAGGAGTGGGAGATGGTATCTATACAAGGGCAAGGAATTTTGAATAGGTCCTATCCATGATTATAGGCCACAATATCTAATTAGGGAATAGGTTGATCATAGATAATAAGCCCTTAGGAGAGAGATGGAAACTACATCCCTTACACTATCACTTGTTATTAGGACCATCTAGGAATACAAATTAGGATCCACCTGTTAGAGGACAATCTTCTAAGCCTCAATGAGTAGAATTGATAAAACAACCCTAGGTTGGGCAACCTAAGGATATAAAAGGAAAGGGTAAAGTTATGGTTGAGGAGATAAGGATAACACATAGACTTGGTGAAGGTCCTCAGCCCTAGACATCCCCATAGAGGCTTCCTTCCCTAGTGGAAATAATTAACATGATTTACTTAGAGGTAGGAGTAACATTGGAGGGTGCCTCTATTGACATTGTAATTGCCTATAGTTTTGATAGGGAAGAGGATCCCTCTAATATAAAAAACAAGGATTTGATCCCACCAAATGGAGGAAAAAGGAAAGAATAATTAGCCTTGGTGCCCCTAGCACCTAAAAAGAAGCCTAGGTTAACCCTCACTCACCCCACTAGTGAAGTTAACATATTCAATGATGATAACCCTATCCATGAACCAACCATTCCTGACTAGTTTTTTTATGGGAAATTACTAAAAATCCAATCTCTCTCCAACATGGGCCTTAACCTAAGTCAACATAGATGTGTAGAATAATGTCAGGACATAAATTTAGGACATTGTAAGCAGACATGTAAAGAGAAGGATCCAAATCTTTCAAAACAAAGAGAGCTAGGGAATTGACACCTGAGGGGCCTTTGGGAGTCAAAATTTAGAATTTCTTGGGAAGACATAATTTAAGGAGTCTAACACAAAGGTTTAATTCAATCCAAACACATCAAGGTTTGAGAAAATAGGGACAAATAAGGACACCATTAGCACTAAGGAGTTCACATTTCAAAATGTGGAACCTTTTTTGGGCCTAACTCCTATTCAAGGGCAATAAGTAAGAGAGCATCCCATCCATCAAGATGATGTGGCTAGTTTAGTGGTGGCACAATCAAGAATGACCTTGGGCAAAATCCAAGGAATGAAACAAGGGATCACCAACATAGAAAAGGAAAAGAAAGACTTGGAAGCACAAGTTAAACTTTCAATCCTTGAGGATGTAATGAACTTACTGGACAAGTCCTTCTTCGACACATTTTAAGGGTTAAAGGCCCTAAAGCTCAAATGAAATACCTTAACCCATAAAATTGAGAAAGAAAATATATCAATCACTTAGTGGCAAAACTCTAGAGATCAATAAACTTAATTGATTAATGTCAACCATACCAAATAGGTCTAAGGCATCAAAATCATCAAGTTAAATCATTTTTACACCCTCCTATGAGTCATTAAAGATAACATACTAGACTTGAGAAACTAGTGTGATAGGGTCAGTAGCTTCATAGAGGAAGATAAAAGATTGATTATAAGGATGGAGGAGCTCTTGAAAGACCTTTTTGAAAGACCAGCCAAGATTAATGCCACATGCCTAATAGAGGATGAGGAGTTCAAGCAAAGGGTTAGTCTCCACATCAAAAGAATTAAAGAAAACTAAGGCCAACATGCTAAGGAAAATCAAAAGGTCCTTAGCACTGTTATCACATCTAGAAAGAAAATTGTAGAATCTCAATTTATCCAAGAAATTAAGGCAAATATTGATAGGGAATTTGACAAATTGGAAATTAAAGAAGAGGATTGTTTGATGAAGGTTGTTGTATATTTTGAGCTCATCAATGAATAATACACTAAGGCAAAGAACATCCTCAGATACTTACCCAAAGGCCCCACTAGTGTAGCATAAAACACTATTATTTTTATAAAATATATGCTAGTTTGTTAGCATATACTTATCCTTGTCAAAATTGGCAAGAAAGCCTTTGACATTGTGTCTTTATATTAAGGATAGCTATCCTTATCTTGCATGTGGATATTTAAAGAGATTAAATTGGTAAACCATGTATGTTTCCTATAAATAAGTAGGGATTACCAATTTTTAAGAGGGGGAACTTTTTGAGAAATTGTGTACCAAGAGAATTTTAAAATAACTAAGGAATTCTGAAAAGATTGTCTATATATTTTTTTAAATGTCAATGTTGTCTGTCAATTGCATATTGTCATCATAAATTTGAATAATTATCTATATTTTGAGTTACATTCTCTATCATGGGGTTGTTGATTTGTGTTAATTATAGATTAACTATAAATATCTTGAGTACTTCATTTTATTTTTCTCTACATTAGGATGTGCTTAGGCTATTTAGACCATAGTAGTAAACATTTAAAGTAAACTTGGTTCTTACTTGTGGTTTATACATTTCCTCTAAATTTTGATTGATTTATGATGTAATCTAAGTTCATGCTATTTTATATTATAAATTGGTTTATGTGTGATTAAATTAATTAGAATTTTGTCATAATATTTGAGATGAGAATTTGCAATCACTTGCCCCTTTTCTGCCTTACCCTTCCTTTATCACTTTTTTATCAAAATTCATCTAGTTTAAAGATCATTGTTAATATCCATTTAGGTTAATTGACCCACTTAAACAATAAAAAATATTTAGACCCTGGTGGCTCCAAACCACTAAACTTAAATAAATATTGTGGACATTTCCCATACTTTACTTCTATTCCTCCATAAACATCACTGAATTGTCACAAACTACAACTCATGCTTTGGATTTTTTTAATCCTAAAATGAGAACTATTCATCAGAATTGAAGAACACCTATGGTACATTTAGAAGCATCAACAAGTCCCAAATTATCACCTATAACTTTAGTCATGACTAAATTAGAATCTCAACTATCAACTATGCAATCATGGACTAATTTGTCACCCACTATGAGAGTGAGGTAGAATGGTAGAGGTTTCTCAAATTTAGTAGATGGTAAAAAAATAGTACTATGAAAATTTGAAAGGAAAACCTTACTATGACTTTAAGTTGAAGATGAAGGACTAGTAGGAATAGTAGATAACTATTTTTGCAGTAACTCTTTTTGGTCAGGCATGTGAAGGACATCCCACAAGGAGATTGATGCTTTGGCACTTTTCAAAGAATCCACTATGTTTATGGTAGAATTACTCACATTATAATGAGTCCATGGAGGAAAATTATTAATTTTAACTTGATTAATTGAGACACTTTGAGAATAATTTCCAATCTTTTGATTTACAAGAGGTGTAGGTGTGTTTGGAGCTGCCATGATTATAACCATGCTTTTCTACCTTAGAGGGAGATTATATGAAATTGTAAGCATTATATTATCACCTCCTAGATCCTTCCTCTTGGCCCTTATATTTTATAAAATATATATTCCTTGATTGAGTACAAAAGTTTCTTTTACCAAGAAGTTAGTGAAGCTTTATCCATGGGGTTGTTAACTCTCACTTTCTTGCATCATGATCTCATCTTCAACTGATAGGAGAGGAGTGACTCCTCATTGAGAAACTAACTCTTTATATCTACCTTAATTATCTTCCATGAATTAAACTTATTTCTAAAATTCTCCTTGAACCAAGTTCTTATGCATTGGTATCATCTCCCTTACATTGGTAGTGGAAATGGGATTGTTCGCATTCAAAGGAGTATTGAAGTTAGGTTGCCCTTGACCTTTTCCTCTGCCAAATTATTTTCCATATTTTTGCTGATATGGTTATGTATTTTTATAGGTACATTATTGCATGTTATCCTTCCTAAGCTAATATCTTATCATTTAAATTTATGTATCATTATCCATGACATTATCTACCTTCTAAGGAGCATCCTTAGGCTTGGTGTTCACATTAAGAACCTGGGACACATCTAGAGTGTTATCAGAAGTATGAAACATTAGAGGAATATACAATTTAGGAGGTAGTTTTTTAATCTTGAATGAGACCATTCTTATCTCTAATTCCAAGTTAATCTGCATTATAAAGAGTAAAATAACCCATAAATTGAAGCTTGATATCAATATCAATACAAATGGCTCTCAAGTAGGTAACAAACATAAAGCTAGTAGGTGGTCTCAAGGGAGGAGAAAATATTTACCAAGTATTTTAAAAAATCTCATTAAACCCATGAATTATTTATTTAGGTCCTCTTTTGATCACATTGAGATGGTGTATAAGAGAGGTATGGTCACTTTTGCCTTTAAATATTGAAGTCAAAAACAATCCAAAGTCTTCCCATGATGTGATACATCTACTAAGAAAAGTCATATACCAATCAAGAGATTTACATATAAGGGAAATGGAAAGGAGTCTAGTGTAAATAATCTCCTTGGTGACATTATGAGATCTAAAAAAATTTGAGATATCCATGATGTGCTCACTAGTTGTAACATAACTATCACCATTGAATATAGGATCACTCTTTGTGGCATTAGGAGGAATGTCATCATAGGCTTCAATGTGGATTATATTTTAAATATTAAAGGTATGAAAGGCATGCTACCTATCCATGTTTATTTAAATATCTTAAATCTCCTCAACCTCTTAACTTCCCTGGATAGCAAAATCTTATTTATCTTTAAAGGGCTGATTAGGATGAGGATATTAAACTTGAAGAGGAAATATAGGTTGAACAAGTGGATTAATAGGATTGAGAAATATAATATATGATTACTTATTAATAACCATGAATTATGAGATAAAAAATATTAAAAAATAATATCCTTGAACCAAATTTTACCTTGAATGGAGTCACCAAATGCTATGTAGTATACCAATTTGTAGTTGATGTTGTCAATACTAGCATTCAACTTGACAAGTTGTATTGAAGATAATGTTTCCCACCAGACATTATAGAAATATTATCACCAAATATTTCACCCTATAATATTTTTTTCAATTCTCTTCCATAGTTTTACAACATGGGAATACTTATAGGTAGAAGTAGAACTCTAGGTTTAAGGGCTAGCTCCCTAAATATACCTTGGAATGCTTATCACTTACTATTTAGTTGATTATCAAGAAAAGTGTTAAAAATTGAATGAATTTAGAATATTATAATGGGGTGATTCACAAATATTATTTACACATGACCATTATACTTCTTTCACTAAGAAACAAGGCATATGGACTAGCTTCTAAGTCATAAAAGGTTCTAACATCAATATTTTAATATAGAGGTAATATGCATGAAAAAAACATAATTTGAATTAAGCATAGGGTATATTTCACACTCTAATAATATTTTTACACATAAAATTATTATAATAAACTTTAATACACTCTATAGGACATGTTAGAATATGAACTCTGACATAAACATGAGAGGATAAGGAAAAGAAAGGATAGATGATCATCACTTTGAATCACCATATGTCACTTTGCACACTTAGATAATTGTTCATGAACTCAAAACCATACTTTAATTAATGTTAAAATTCAAAATATAATTTCATTCTATCAAGGCTTCACCATACATGGTGTGGTAGTAGTTTACAAGAGCTAAAATGTCTACTACTTATAGAATCTGAGAGAGAAGAGAATGAATTCTAAGAATCACTAGGACATGTGTCATTTTGAGAAGAGTTAAACATGTATGAAAATTAATTTTGAGGTAGATCATGCAAGGCATGATAGGACAAATGGCCCTTAAATGCATGAAACTCATGAGATGTGGCATAGGACTCCTCATTATTTTCTCAAATAACTACCTTAATAATTTGGCCCTTTTGGAACGTCCCAAAACTAACTAGGAATAGAATTAATGATTGAAATAAAACTTAGAGGTTTGATACATGCTCCACCATGCATTGGTTGCATCCCTAATCATCATTATTCTTCTATATATGAGTTATCACTACTTATAGTCCAAATAAATCCTTTTTCAATCACCCTTCACACTTGGCCTCAAATTTGGCTTTATTTTTCCATTCAAATCCATATACAAGAGTTAGTGAAACATTAAATACTCCCATAACCTTTTATTAATTAGGTATACCTTAAATGGACTCACACTTTTCACTCTCCCACTAGTTGGTTCACTATGGCAGTTTTGACTGGCTAAAGTGGGAGTATTTTTAGAAGCGCTTAGGAGTTTTTTTTAAGCATGAAATGATAATGTTTAGGTATATTAATTACCAATATCTCTTCCAATATTAATTTAATCATTTGACTCTTCCTAGAACCTAAAAAACACCCAAAATAGTCAAAGAAATCCAATTTTCCCTCTGTCTATACAAGTAGGGTATAACTTAGTAGAATGGGGAGGAGTCTTTTAGAGTCCTATAAAATATTAAATCATATCCAAAGACATTCCATGCCATTTGGATTCTTCTTCTCCTTCATTTTCCCAATTGTGTCATTATCCAATGTTTTGGAGGGTTTTAGGCCATTTTCACCCTTAGCCTTTGTTCATAAATATGTGACATTGAATAGATGAACGAATTTCAAAAAAATAATTTCTCAAGACCCTCTTCAAATTTTACAATATCTTTGAGTTACCATGAAAATTATCCAAGAAGATGTCATCATTTCAAATTGCCTACTTGAGCTTTTCATTCCATTCCCGATAGGACTAATGTGATTTGAGTTAAGAAATGTCTTACTAATGGTTTTATTTTCACTTCAAGATCTCAAAAATATCTGATATATCCCTAAAAATATGTTATAATTCATTATAATGCTCACCTAATTCCAAAAGTTAAATTGACCCTCTAGTTGGGCTTTAGGCGTAGTTGAGACCTACTAGGTTTACCTACATCTTTGAATGTTTAAACCAACTTTAAGAGTTTCAATCACCTATGGAAGGTTTTCCATGTTTTCCCCTATGTGACATATCCTTAAAAATATTATTTCAAGGTATCATTACCCCATAGTCCACCTTGTCATCCTCTTTCTCAAAACCTATACGGTTTCCATCAATGGGGAGTGTCCTCTATATGAGACAAAATAAAAGGCACTACCCTTACTTTCTTAGGAAAGGTGAATATAGGAGGGGCTTATACAATTTATTGAGACATTATAAAATGAATTTCAGGTCTTGGTTTTATCTTTAGAACCTCCAAGTCTTTAAAAACCTAAGACAAACATGTGGAAATTGTTGACTATGTGCAGGTTTTAAATATATAATGTAGGTGCACATTTGGAACCTTTCCTCTACATTGTTTTCATGTTGTGGGAGTATTTTGGAGTGTCTAACATCACTATGGAAGTGTTTTTCATTCTCACACACTTTCTATCATATTTTTTTGCACCTTTAAACCATGTCTTTGTTCCACTAGGCTTGACTATTGACTATGTCTCTTACTTAAAAGAGGCACCTATAGGTGCATTTTCATAATTTAGACCTTGTTTCAGTGTTAAAAGATCTTATTAGAGTGTTTCTAACCATTTTACATCCATTTGGATTTATTCTCTTCATATTCAATAAATTCCAATCTCAAGAACACAACTTTTTGTCTCATTATCCACCATAGTCAACTATAGTTGTTTCTATAGGGGGCTTGTAGGTGGATATTAGTCTTGAAGTCTATGCCACATGTCCTTGGATTCATATATGGTCTTGGAACAAACTCAAATAGTAATTGGTTGTGTATTCAGCATTAGTATCATCAAGGTTCACTCCATGGGCTTGGTGAACACCTATAGTTAGGTTATAGGTAAGCTTTCTAGGGAAATGCACATCTATATGCAATAATATAGCTCAAGACCTTGCTATAAAAACTCCTTTGAATTTATTTTAATCATACATGTGATTTTTAAACTCAATAGGAAAATAAAAACATGATTATAGGTTCTCACCTTACATCTTTGGGTGTAGAGCTCTCTTAAACTTCAAATCCTATAAAAGTTATTGAATATTTGGAGTGAACAAATTAAAGATTTGGGAGCCTCCATGTATCATATTGTTCTAGTCATACATCCATCCTTTTTTTCAAGGTTCTTCCCTTTCATGAAATATTCTAGATAGAACCATTATATCTCATCTACAGACCATGTAACATTTCTAAATGGTATCCCTAAAAAGTGTGAGGGATCTATTTTAATTTTTTTATAGATTTTATCCCTGAACATAATCATTCAACTTTAAAGATGACCTCTGAGCCTGTTTGCCTATTTTACCATGACTCTAAACATGAATATTGTAGCCTTTATAACATCCACAAACCTCAAGGATGTTCTAACACATGTCACGACTCTCCTTATAACTCCCTCATGCCTTAGTGGTACCACCTATAGGTGTACATTTATAGGTATATAGGTGGTGTGTGTGAGTTTAGGTAGTGTGTATTGAATATAAGCCTTCAGTTATGTTTAGACCTTCTCAAGGTCTCCAAATCCATCTTTATCACCTTGAAGGACTTGAATTAAGATTCAAAATTCTAAATCAATATTATCAGTCCCCTATAGTTGTTGATAAAAGTTGTAAACAAGGTACTAAATGTAAACATGAGCAATGGACATGATCTATGAGAATTCAACAAGTCTTATATTTTTTCAACATCTCCAAATGGATTCCATAACATTACAAGACTTGAATAAATATCAACTATCTTGGTTTCTAATTTGACATTCTCTCCATGGCACTTGTAGGTGCAAATTTATGGCTGATTGACTATGTATGTATATGGTATTCATTGTCATAATCATTTACTTAGAATTTGAGAGGTATCATTGATTTTTCATGCAAAAATAATATGTCAAAAACCTTTTGAACTCTCCAAATACCTTCATGATTGTTTCCAAACCTCAAGGCACCATGACTGTAGTTGGGAACATGTAAAATGTTGATTATGAGCTTGATATGACTATGTGCTTGATCAATGAATGATTTTTTAAGACCAAATGTAAAAGGGAGGTTATTTTTATGGAATGAAAATATTTATCATAGCATATCCTATTCACATGAAACCCTTGTAGAGAACCAAAATTTTTAAAAGTAGTGAAACTTGACTATAACTTCACATATTTGGTCCATGAAATCATTTACAAACATGGTAAACATGAGATGAGAGATCCAACATCATCTCTAATAAGAATTAAATATTTATTTATATGTACTTGCTCAAAAAAGAGAAAAACCTATAGGATGTGGGAAACAACAAGCCAAAAAACACATTCAACTTGTTAGAGATGGTTCATAAAGTATAAGCCACAATTCCTTGAACTCTAGATATGAAATAAGTTTATTGAGTTTTATATCACCCCTCAAATGAATTTAACCTAGAATTCTTCCTACTTGTTGTATCAACAAAAACTTGTTGACTAGTTTCATGTGCATAGTGGAGTGATGGATGAGTAGAAAGGTTTTAGTCTATTTTTGAAACTTCAAAAGCATCTCAAGCATGGAAATGAGTCTGAGGAAGTTTAATATCCATCCCAAGACCTTCTCCCATGTGCCACTCTCTCTCATAGGCCATACACCCTTTGAAACTCCTTCTTTTCCACTTTTTTAGTTTTCAATTATCACCTATGGACATATTGGACATTAAGGAGGAGTTTAACACACTTGTATTTCTTGGAAAATTGTACCACTTTCATTTAATTATCTAAAATTATCCCTAGATGACTTCAAATGACATAAAGATTAATTGGACCATGACTAAGCCTAAAATTACATCTAATAAACTATAACATACCCTATGACATTATACTAGACCCATATAAATTTTTTTTACTATTGTATGTTGACCCATTTTGACCTGTATTCAAAATGGTTAATAATTTCATATTTAGGCTTGAGGGGTGTTACCTTATAACTTGGTTTGATTGTAAATTTGGTACTAGATGTATATGTAGCTGGTGTTTTTACAACATACTTGAGCTTATTCAATGAAATAAGCTTATTTTTTAGGTCATGTACAATATGGCATAAGTCACAAAAAGATTTTAACTTCTTAAAAATAATGGACTCATGTCAAGAAGAAAGTAAAATTTTCTTGAATATGCCTTGCAAATCCTTATTTTCCATAGGATTGGTCATTTTAGACAACATTTTATTATATATAAAGACATATTAATTGATAGGTTCATTTGTTCCTTGTTTTATTTTGGTAATTTGAGCATAAATTTTTTTTCAAAAATATCAATGGAAAAGTGTGACAAAAAATGATCTACAATAGGTTTGAATGGTCTCACATATTTGAAATGTAAATCATAAAACCACCTCAAAGCATAGTCATTGAGGCTTATTGGAAATAATGCCAATATTTTATCATTGGAGGCATAATCACAGCATGACACATAAAATTTTTGAAGATGATGTTTGAGATCACCCTTTCATCATAAAATGCAAACTTAAGTGCAATAAAACCAATTGGTAAAGAGTAAAAATATATCTCAAGTGCAATATAAAACATATGTTGTGAGTCAAAATCATGAGGAGATTTTAATTCATTTTGTTTAATTTTTGTAACCTTGTCCTCTAAGGTCTTTATAACAAAAAGGATTTTTTGACCTATGGACCCATTCAAATTTAGATTATCAAGTTGAGTAGTCATCAAAGGGGATGTAAACATGGTTTGAGTATTAATAGGCATTGCAATTCATATTTATGTTGAAACACTTGTTATCCCTATGATATATTTAGTAATATTAGTCTTAGGGAACAAATGTTGGAAGACATAATCTATGCCTCCACTATATGTAGTTATATTAATGGGTATAGAATTAATTGTAGTGCCTTATAAGTACTCACCATCACTAGGTGAAGAATATTTAGTTTTATCATGTTTAATTATTTCATCTCTTATAACATATAAAAATACATTCATTAAGCTCTTTTTATTATTAAGACGAGTAATAAATTATTATTTATATTCCATTTAGAAATGAGTCTTTGCATTAACATTTTTCATTGCTTCACAAATGAAAAATTTATAATTTGTGACAAAGTATAGAAATCAGGAAAATAAAATAATATAAAAAAACCTTGACTAAACTAGGGTTTTATGTTTAAAGATTGGGTTACCAAATTCTTAAATCTAAAATTTTTCTATATTAGGGTGATATATAAATTAAAGGGTGTATTTAAATGAATAAATAAAAGGGGGATAATCATATCTACATCAAGCCAATTGGATGCTAAAATTAGATATAGCTTATATTGAATTCATTAAACTAAGATAGGGTAAAAAGCATAAGTACAACTATGTTAAATATTCAAATTATAAAGAATTAATGTAATTAGTTGGTTCTAATGTTGACATAGTTACAGATCTAGAATAGGCATATCTCATATTAGAAGGTGATTTAGGAACAACCACTAAATTTTGGATTGAATGCCTATGGAGCCATAGGCATTTGCATCAACCTGGGATGGTTGTGTCAACATTATTTCTAGGTTCAATGTAGGTGTCCTATATGGATTACATATTGAAATAGGATGTTAACACCTATATGCTTATGGGTTTGTATTTACCTTCACTCTAGTGCATTCATATCTTGGTCATGGACTATCACTCATGAATTTTTCAAAATCCTAGTTCTCCATATTCATAGTGACCTCAGGGGGAAATAGGTTACTGATCACATGGTATTGATATAACCCTAAATACCCATCTATTAGTGAATGTTACCTACATAATCAATACTTTGAAGATGACCTCAAACTGATGTAGTTCTCCCCTACATGTTGGATTGTGTGTGAATCAGTCAATATGTGATAAAGAAGTAAAACATTGACTTAGATTCTAACATGGAAAATATATCTCTTGTACTACTACTTTAGTACTTTATACTTGTGTACATGTTGTACCTATTGATATGAAAATAGTTTAAAATAGGGAAGTTTTTCTTTATTGAGTTCTTGATTGAATGTTTTTGATAAGTTAGCCTGGTCTATGATAGGTTTTCTTAGGTGAGGAATGAATGAGGGTTGATATTATATTTATATCAATCCCTTTAGTGAAGTAACTAACATTAAAAAAATTAGGATGACCAATATGATACATTTCATGTATAAATTATATAAATTTAGGGCATTGGACACTTACATCAGAGTAGGACACTAGTGTTAATGTAGGTGTTTATATTGATGTCATGACCCTATTTTTGGTGTGGTATATTCATTATGAGATTCAATAACTTCTTTATTTTGGGTATTTATCATGTTGGGTTTCATTTTGTTGTTATGTGATTCATGTATATAAATAATTGATATGTTGATTTAGTTGTCACATTATTGAGACATTGATGTTGTTAGACATTATGGACTTTAAATATTGGAATATATCATTAAATGCTTCTTAAAACTAATGTTATTTAATTTAGTTTATATTATTTATTACATTTATTACTTTTATCATGTACATAAACTATTCATTGTCTATTTGATGACCATAAGGATAGGTACTCTTGAGCTAGGTTGCTTATGGATCTTGATAGCTAGGATATGGTGTGTGAACAAGAAATAACTTCATGAAATTTAAAAATAACTTTGAGCTTCTATATCATTATTTGGTTCACTATGATCAGTTATTAATTTGTGAGTGCAATGTTTTTTTTTCTCACTTACTATTATATTATGAATTATTTTAGCCATTGGCATTTGTCTTGAGTTGCTACTAGTTGTGATGATTTCTCCTTAGAACTGAGTGCCTTGGTTTTGTTAATATAACTTGATTGCTTTATACCCTTTGGAGGTCAAATCCTTATTTTATACATGGAATTATGTTAGATTTTTCTTTTTGACATAACCTTTCATGTCATTGATTATGTTGTTTAGATTCTTAGGAGATTATTAAGTTTTGGTGGCATGTGTTTTTAACTTGGAATAAGTGAAGTGTTGATTAGAACTGTGGACTTGGAATAGGAACTTTAAATCACCATGGTACTTGAAGTTGTTTTGATTTTGGGTTTTACAATGGACATTAGTAAATGGCATAGACTCAAACTTAGAGGGAAGTGAGTTGAGAGACTTATTTATTTTTAATACCAATATTTTGGACTTTTGGGAACCCATTTTTGGAAACCTAATGAAATGCTATGAAAATTTGATGTTATGGCCTCCACAAGGAATGTAGTGGAGTTATTGACCACTTCATGACTATAATTTTCTCATTCAAATTTTATGATGAAATAGTGACCTGTTGTTATCCATGATGGGAGGTTTTTGTATAAGTAAGTTGATGTTGGTAGTTTCCTTGAAATAGTGAACTCGAGTTTCTAGTTTGGGGTTAACTTTTGTGGAGGAGAATAAATTTGGGACTATCATAATTAATTTTAGCATACAAATAAGTTTTGTTTTTTCATCTTTTATTTTGTTTTTGGAAGGATTGGTTTTATATTTTATTCATGTTTTTCATAAAGGGTGTAAAGGAAATCCATGAGGCTTCCCATTGTCCTCATAATGTTAATGGATGGCATTATCAAGATGGGGTTATTGTAAATATAACATTTATTATTGGTTTTAGTGTTGAATGATGTAGTCTTATTAAAGTAATTATGGGTTTGGGTTTCTCTTGAAATTTAAACTATATATGAGATATGTTTTTTTATGTTGTGGTTAAACAAATATAAAGCATGTGCATGTTATTGGGACCAATACAAGACTATGTATAGAGCATTAGGTATTTTGGTGAGGAACTTTATTCATTTAATGGGTAAAATCAATTAAGGTTTTTCATTTGGATGAGGATCTAATCATGGTTCAAATTTATTTCAAATATCCATGATTTCAATGATGTATTTAATCATTATTTTCTAAAAAATAAGGAACCTAAGTAAGTGGATTTTTCCACTTGGTTGATTGACTTCAAAACCCATATGTTTTAGTTTACCTCAAATTTGTTTTTAAAGGTTTGAAATTTTTTTTGTTTTGAATAATAGTTGTATTGGTGATAGTATTCTTTAAGATTTAATAAATTTAGTTTATTCATTTTTAATAATTTTTGAATGTACATTTGGTGATTATCTATTAAAATGTGTATTTTTCCTTTGTAGATATGATTCTATTGGTCTTTATTTACTCATTGTTGACAATTTGGCCTCCAAAGACCAAATTCCAACCCCTAAAACCAAAAAAAAATATTTTTGAGAGATTATGTACTTATTCATGCATTATAGTATCTATTGGATACATTTTTTATCAGTTTCATCAAACGTCTCAAGTGTTTCTAAGAGTTTTAGTGCTAAAAAGGCTTGTTTTGAGGCTATCCACATAGTTATTTAGGTTAAATTCAAAGTTAGGCATATTTAATACCTTATTTTTCCATTGAAATGTCAAAAAATTGATTTTTATGACGTTTAATGTCTCAACATTAAGAAAACTATTTTATTTCCTATATCGACCTCCTTGACAGCACTAGAAGGGTAGTTTTCAAATGCTCAGTATGGAAATAGGAGAGAGAGTTAGGACTTGAAACTTTGTAAATTATTAGGGGTAAAAGTATTTTTAAATAAGTGAAATTTTTTCTTAGATTTATGGCCTTTTATTTATGAATAATTGCTAAGAGTGACAATAGGTCACTATGGCCTATTTATTTGAGAGGGGTTTGTTTTTACACCTATTTCTCAAGATAAAAATTCAATGAAAGGGGGTGATTTTTAGGGTTGGTTCTATAGGTAGTTTATCTCCTTTTAATGGTGGTTTTAATGTCTAAATAATATCCATGTGTTATTTTCACTTGGAAGAAGAATACCTTTGTGTACATGTTGTTTTAGTGAGTTCTATATCAAGTCTCTATTTTTATTCATGATGGCCATTATCAAAGGGTATATAATGATTCATAACTCATAAAATATATCTAAATTTAATGTTTACATTGTTAATTTGTCTTATATGTGTTTTGGACCATATTATTCAAGTGTGATGCTCTTTGAAACATTATCAATGTTTGAACAGTGATGGGTTTGTGTCAGAAATATAATAAGTAATGTACGACTGATGTCCAATTAATGTAATAGGTCAAAAAGCATCAACTGAATGCCAATTTTGGATCATTAGTTAGTGATATATCATGGTGTAACAAAATTTCTAACATATTGTTTTTTTGGAAGCATCACAATCAAGATAAGAAGTTAAAATTCAATTCTCCAATGAAGTTATAATTGCTCCTTCGAGGTGTAAGCTTGTACAGAATGCAAGAGTAAATGGAAGGTGCCTAGGGAAAAAAAAGATTTCCTACACTTATTAATGCATTTATATGATTTTAATTGCCTAATAATATCATAAAATTATCTCAAGTTGGATAGATAAGTCATTCTTAATGCACAAGCTCTTAGGAGAAAATCATTTTCCTTACACAATCTATACATCTAAAGGGAAATCATATATGAGAGACTCTAAGCCATTTGGAACTTCAAATGAGTTCATGAGAGAATTAAATAGAATAAGAGTTAATATTTAATTCCAATAGGTAATTAAAACTCTAGAAAACTATAAATAAAGGGTTGAAAGGATGATCAATTATGGGTCTCCAAATGCAAATGATGATACATAACCAACCTTATAAAGGAGGAGACAAGTATAAGTTTATTGAAGATGAGGGGTTTTTACCCCGGTGAACAATGGTATAAATTTCATTGAGAATGTATAGTGAAGAGTATATATTGATTTTAAAATTCATGACTGTATTCAAAATCTTTATATTCAGAGATCAACGCCTAAAGGGCTACTTAATGGAGTATACTCAGTCTTGATCTAAGTAAAGGGTAGAACAATGTTTGAAAGGTTTTGAGGTAGGTGAAAACCTCAAATGATTTCATGAATCACATGTAGACAATTGAAATTAAAAGGATGGAATCTAAAAACTAAAAGGATAAATATGACCTATCCTTCATGTTGAAAACATCACATACAACTAGCGTAAAGTGTTACTCATAGTGATGGGGTGAAGAACAAAAGAAAAGAAAGGACTGAGGGTTAGACATTAGTCTATATACAATGAGATGAAGATATTCACTTGTGATATGGGAGTTTAGAAAATAATGTCCTTTAGAATTATTATATACCTATACCATGATTCCTTTAAGTACTAGATCCACTAAGTTGAAAGATCTACCTATAATAATGTTAGGCTCAGGTCATGGAGGTATGTGTAAATGTAAATCATGTATGTTGTCGTGTATACATTAATGGAATTATAAAAGGTAAAAAATGGTTTATATATAATTTTTTAAGGTTTATAAGTTATAAATAATTATTTATGGATAAAACCTATTCCAATTTTCCATAATGAGATTATTACCTACAACCAGTGTTGGCAGAGTGTAAGATAGAAGAAGATGAAGAGAGATGGTGCTTTGATAGGGTGCATAGGACTGAGAAGTGACTAAGGAAGAATAAGGAAAATTTAAATAAGTATATTATAACATCATAAAATCATTATTTTAACTCTCATAACATAGTGACAAAGTGAAAATAAATAAACTCAGTCATGGACCCATGAAGCATAAAAACTCAGGTAGCCAACTAGCTAGTTTTAGGAAAAATTAGTTTTGAGGCCTCTATAAGAATGATAAATATCTGAAATTTGGTAAATTTGGTGGTAATTAGTGGATTAAATTTTAAATGGTATTTTAAATTTCACATAAATATTGTACCTATCCACTATCTTATCTTAGACCTAGTCCACTCCATTTACAGGGTCTATTCAAGAGACCCAAAGGTTCACATAAGATCAAGAACACACAAAAAAAACTATAGACCTCATCATTTGATTTTAAATTAGTTTAAAATTAATTTAATTATATAAAAATAATCTTAGTGGAAAAAAATTTAATTTCTTAGTCTAAGTACCCTTAAGGGCTTGCAAAGGTAAATCATTGTCAAACCCCAAACACCTTGACTAGTAAGCCAAATGCATACATAGGAATGTTTAACACTTATATATAATTTATAACCATGTATGGGATTTATTTTAAGGTTAATGAGGTTATATTGGCATTGATAATGATTTAAGAGACCCAAAACCCATTTTTGACACCTCTCACACTCAAAGAAATATAAGATATCCACCTGAGGAGAAACTTTAGATGATGGTATCATTGTCCACACTTTTCATGAGAGTATAATAATTTTGGAAAAGTTTAATGGGTATAATAATAATTTTTCCAAGTTTATGGAGGTTATTTAGACATCCCATTTTTATGAACAATCGTTAAGACCCCAAACATGTCTTAAACCCTCTTATGACCCTAGTTGTGACTAGTTTTAAAATGTGGACCCAAAAAGAATATAAAATGACACAACTTGGCCCTAAAAAATACTATAGTTTGTTTTATATTATTTTATGATCCTTTATATTCAATTTGGCTATACCTTCACATGTATGTATTTATACAAAACTATACTTTTTCAATATTTTTAGCCTAAAAAAAAGTTTTGTGGAGCATGAGTTGATGAAAATAAATGGGAGAAGTGGTTAAAGACTTATTTCACCATTAAAATCTCAAAAATATATCAAAAAATTCTTATAATTTCCCAAAGCATTCAAATCTTTCAAGCCAGTTTGAAAATGCTTCAAAAAGACAAGCTTGACAATGGCCATTTCAAGGTTTTCATGCTTCCATAGTGTTATAGATCACCAAATTTGACATGGACAATGGTGATATAATATTTAATGTTAATAAAGTTTTTATATGTATTTTAACACGTGTGGGTGTCTTAGGATCAATATTTTCACTTTTTAGGCCTAAGAGGGCTTATTAGGCCTAATTTGGAAGAGAAAATGAGCTAGAAAGTACATCTACACTCATGATATAATCAAAAAAATTATTTGGAGATGTAAATGGATATGAGATGTCTAAATATACTCTCATTTTTCCATATTATATTACATTTTATTCCAGGCAAGGAGCTTTAGTTGTTTAAGGGCTATAAGGAATTGTGAAGGAATGCAAGGCTTGTGAACAAAATCAATTATTTTTTAGTGATTTATGGATATAGTGTCATTATTATAGGTCTGATATGATTATGATATACCATAAATGAATAATTTTTTCAATCTTGGAAGATAAACCCAACTTTTCTCTTCTACGTCATAATGAATAAGGAGCAATTCAAGGAGTGAAAAGACTAAATCAATGCATAATGGTTCTAAATAAACCTTAGCATGCTAATAATACATATTATATTCCATATTAGAAGTTAAATTAAGTTAGGATTTGATTTCAAGGAGGTGATAAAGGTTGAAAATTTCTCCTCTCTCCAAATAAGACTCTTTTCTCCTTCCTATGCCAAGCTTCAAGACTGAGTCAAACTTGCCTTTCAAAGTCTTCTAAGAACCTATCAAGATGGAATATTAAGTTTAAAAAGTATAAGAGTTAAATAAGACTTGTTATATTCATTGAATACCTACTTTCAATAAGGTTGAATTCTTCACCAAGAATATATAACTTTAGCCCAAGGATTTAGGCACCTATGTGCGTCAAACACCACCAATCAAGGAGAAAGACTTCTTCAAGATTTTCAAACTAATTAAGCATGAAGTTCTATGCCATTTTACCAAGGATAGGAAAAATAATAACCAAGATTACTATGTATAATTTTTATAAGGACTAGATCAATGACACATTTCCTTTTTTGGGGGTCTCTTGTCTCTTTCTCTCTCTCCATTCCTATTATATATATTCAAGCTAAAAGACCTTAATTTATAATCCCTCTCTTGGGCATGAGGAAACTATACCAAGATTGAAATTTATAACCTCTTAAGTGAATAAAAATAAATATTTTTATACTCATTTATACATGTTTAGTGTGTTTTTTTTAGCTTGATTTTCACATGTGGTAGTGTTTTCTCCCTTGGAAGGTCCTAATTTCACTTAGTTACTAGTATATGATTTTCTAAAGGTCACATATAGTGTTTGAATGTTGAGAAACTAAGCTTGGAGTGGATATATTGATTATTTAGTACATTGAATCATGCCTTGCATCATTTCCCTCTTATTTTGATCATTTAGTTAAACCTTTATGTGAAACACTATTGTATACTAGTCCTTGGAGATAGAAGTTTCAGTCATTTGCATTGCTTACTAGTGTAAGTTAAATTCCAATTTGAGTGGATTAATTTTTACATTGGTGCATCACCATCCCTTAGGGTAAGTTTATTTTCTACACTTTCTAATCCTTTTCACCACAATAGTAGTAGGTTTTATTAAACTAAGACATAAGTGATGTTACAAGGGATCTGGCCCCATAATCTAGAGGTTTGGTCTAGCTATAAGGTCACCCAAAACCTTAAGACCATTCCCATGTTAGTCAAAGTTTGAAGTAAGTATGAAAAACCTCATCCAATAGGGTGTAGCTTGGGTTTATAATATTTCTAACATGCTTGGTGGGCTAAGAATAAATCATTGGAGTATTCACATCAACATATTGGTCTTCACAAGTAGCTTTAAACATTTATCTTGGTCATAATTTCAAAGGTATGAATAGTTATTATTCTTAATTTCATTTATATTATGGTGACTGATGGCTACATATGGGGTAGAATTCTATCACATACCTCCTTATCAATATCCCTATAACTCATATCAGTTCTAATATGATCCCTATCTATCTCATTATGACCCCTATAAGCCCTACATTCACGTTGATCAATAATATTATGTCTCTTATTAGGCCTATGATCCTTTTCTATACCAAGATTATGAACCTCATTATGAGCCTCATTCACCTCCTTGATAGCCTACTTATCAACCTAATCAGTGATCATAACCTCATGATGTTACTATTTCACCTACTCATGTCACAAAAAAATCCATATCAAGCCTCAAAAATAACTTATTGGGATATGAAAATCACATAGTAAACATTAACACCTTGATAGTATATGGACAAGAAATTCCTAGGCATGAGATTGAAAAAATGAGGAATTTACTACAACATGCTAAATAAGAGTGGGAAATCTTTATAAGACATGGTCATTCAAATTTCATTAGTTAAATGCTAGATATATGGGGTTTTATTTAAAATATTGAGGATAATTTAATAGTATATGAGGGGGGAAAAGTTTACCATAATTATAATCATGTTCCCTCCATTCCACATCAGTCCTCAATTGAACTACCCTTCTCACCTAAGGATTCTCAAAACAAATGTGTGTCACATCCCTTAGAATTACTCACAACCCTTTCCAATGTTTCCTACATGGAGATCTATCCAAAAGAGAGTTAAAACGGAAGGAGAAGTGTGTTTTGAGAAGTTTGAGTTACATGTTTCATATAAGATTATGCAAGGACCTTCATCTTATGATTAGCATGAAGAGATATCCAATGAGATGGTGCTTGAATTTGAGACTCAACTTGTTAAACAGGTTGAATTTGCAAACAAAATCCTATACCAATCAGTGGTAGCTACAAAATAAAACCCATCCCAATAGGAGGTTCCTCCAATCATGCCCAAATATATAATACATACAATGCAAGAAGTTCCTAAACCCAAGTTTCCAACTTGGAAACAAATGTAGAAGTCAAGGGAGAGAGAAGAATACTCAAGCATAAGCCTAAGAGTCGAAGTGGAAACCAAACATTAGATCATTTAGCCCCTACCCCCCTTCTCAAAAGTCTAAAGCCTTACCCTCATGGAATTATATTCAAGAAAATATATAGTAGAGAGAGGAAGTGATGGTTGCCAAGGATGAATAGTTTTGTAAAGAGAATGAAATCATGGCAACACCATTGGATTTGACTCACCTTCTTGAGCATTTTCAAGGGTGTACTATGCCAATCCTTGAGAAGGAACCTCTCCTTTATGATACAAAGGAGGAATAATAAATTTTAGTGATGGATGATGAGAGTGACTTGAGTGATCAAGAAGAGGAAATCACAATTAGGACACCTTTTACCAAGGATATGTGTGAATTAATATTTCACAAAGTAAAAGAGGATAAACTCCAAGAGGTTGTTGAGGTGCAGTATGAGACATAAGAGGAAGATACTCCAATTTTCCTAAATAAATCCTTGGTCACATCGTAGCTTCCATTCATTATGAAAATCCTCAAGAACTTGCAATAGTGGTAGAAGACAAGCACAAGCCAGCCAATGAAGATGAGGGACAAGGTGACTTTGAGAGCATGCTAAATCACTAAGTTTTTGTTAAGGATGAAGGTAATTAAAATGACCAATAAGAGATAGTAGAGAGATATTTTCAACCTCATGATCATGACCAAGAAGGTGATATTTTAAACTATGATGTGCCTACTCTAGTACCTTCTACTATTCAAATTAAAGAAATTCCAATCACACTTGAGCTTGGTGTGAACTAATTAGTGGGCTTTTTTGATATCATTAATTTAGGTTACTTTTTAATTTAAGGTGATTAATTTGAGGTTGAGAGAATCATTTCCATCAAAAAATAAGGAGTCATCTTTTCAAGCACAACATTCAAAGAATTTGTCTTGTTAGAAGATGACTTGTTTGAGATTTTCAAGCAAGGTTATCAACTCCTCACTCCATCTCCAAATGTTTCCCAACTCTTGGAAGGTGGAAATGAACTCAAGTGGAGTCAAGAAGTCATGAAACTATATGAAACTCTCTTATAATCTAGACTTGCATCCATAACACAAGATCCACATCAATTTGTCAAAAATGACCATTAACAAATTATGACTGAGAAAGAATTAATATTGTTGATGCAAAGTAGATGGATATGGGAGGAGTATGATTGGTGGTTGGAGTAATATAACCAACACATGAATCTTTAAATGGAACTATAAGGCCTATATGCTTCCCCAAGATGCCATGAACATGTCAATACCTTTAGGTGTAAGTGGGAGATACCAAGATGTGTCAATTAGACTTCATGGTGCCATAGTGGTCAATCAAGTTTTCCATTCGATATTAGAGGAATGATTTTGATTTTAGGTTAGATTTTTTAGGTTGTTTTGCCTCATTTAGATAAATTTTTTAACACAAGTTTAATTTGTTGACCTTTTTCCTTTTTTTTCTTTTTCTTGTTTTCCTTAGGTTACGTGTGTTTCTTAGTTTAGTTGTGTGTCTTTTATTATTTTTATTGAGTCATGTTAGTTTTTTGTAGTCCTAAGAGGTGTCAAAAAGTATTAAATCTATTTTATATTCCAAAAGAGGGGCTCTCAGGTCATGATTCACAATTCAGATTATCATTGTCATGAAAATGAGTGGGTTCCCTAGACCAGTAGGCTAGTCAACCCCTATGAGTCACCAAGAATGTTGGAAATTTGGCCTTCTAAGGCCAAATGCCAACCCATAAAACCAAAAAAAAAATGATTTTAAGGACAATATTTACTTATTAAATAATTATAAGATCCATTGGATACATTTTATATCAGTTTCATCAAACTTATTAACTTTTTTGGGTAGTTTTAGTGTCAAAAGGTCTATTTTGAGGCTATCTATATAGTTATTCATGATAAATTGAGAATATGTAATATTAAATAGCTTAATTATCCATGAAAAAGTCAAACAAATTAATTTAAGGAGGTTTTAGGTTTTTAATTGAAGAAAACCATTTTATATCCTATATTGACCTCTTTGACAACCCTAGAGGGGCAATTAAAAAATGATCGATAAAAAAATAGGAGAGTGAGTTAGGATTTGAAATTTTTATCATTGTTAGGGGTCGAAGAAAAATTTAAATAAATGGAATTATTTCTCATATTTTTTGCCTCTTCTTTATTAACAATCACTAAGAGTGACATTAGGTCATTATGGCCTATTCATCTAAGAGGGGTTACTTCTTGCATGTATTTCTCAAGATAATTTACATAAAAGTGGGTGATTTTTAGTTTATCTATTTTTCATTATGGTTTCAATTTAAAAATAGTATCCATGAGGGATTTTCACTTGGAAGAAGAATACCTTGGTGTATAGGTTGTTTCAGTGAGTTCTGATGTAAGTCTTTATTTTGATTCATGATGGCCATTATCAAGGGTTATATAATTATTTGTAGATAATAAAATATCTCTCAATTTAATTTTTTTAATTTCTCCTTTTTCTCATTTATTTTTTCCCATATTCTTCAAGTGTAATGTTCTTTAGAAGCATTATTAGTGTTTGAATAGGTCTATTGGAGTTTGATTACTAATTTTAGATCATTAGTTAGTGATATATCATGGTGTAACCAAATTAAAATTATATTTTTGTTTTTTAATCATGATAATAAATATAAGGATATAAAATTAATTTCTCCAATGAATTCATAATTTCTCTTTTAAGGTACAAGCTTGTATAAAATGCAAGAGTAAAAGGAAGGTGGCCAGGGATACAAATAAGATTTACAAAACTTATTCATGAATTTATATGATTTTAATTTCATAATAATATAATAAAAGTCTATGAATTTGGATATATACTTCATTTTTAAAGAACAATCTCTTAGGATAAAAGCATTTTTCATACACAGTCCATACATCTGAAGGACAAGCATATATGAAAGACTCTGAGACATTTTGAACTTAAAATGAGTTCATGGGAGAATTGAAGAGAATATAAGTTGATATTTAAGTTAAATAGGTCACTTAAACTCTAAAAAATTATAAATAAATATTTTAAAGGAGGATCAAATAGGGTTCTCCAAAGGCAAGTGATGATACACAACCAATCTTATAAAGCAAGAGACAAGTATAAGTTTCTTAAAGCAGAGGGGATTTTAACCAAGTGAATAACAGTATAAATTTCATTGATAATTTATATTAAAAATTATATATTTATTTTACAATTAATTACTATCTTCAAAATATTCATATTTGAGAGGTCAACACTTATAGGCCTACTTAACAAAGTACACTTAGTCTTGACCTAAGTAAATGGCATAATAGTGTTTGAAAGGTTTTGAGGTAGGTAAAAACCTCAAATTAGTTAATGAAACACATGGATACCATTTAAATTAAAATTATTGATTCAAAAACTAAAAGTAAAAATATTTCCTAACCTTCATGTTGAAAACATCACCTACAACTAGCATAAAGTGTCACTCATAGTGATAGTGTGAGGAATAAAAGAAAATAGAGGATTGAGGGTTAGATATTTGGTATATATATAATGAGATGAAGATATTCACTTGTGATATTATATTTTATCAAATAATTTCATTTATAATTCTTAGATACATAAACCATGATTTATTTTATTATTGGATCCATTGAGTTGAAAGATCCACCTACAACAATGTTAGGCTTGGGTCATAGAAGTATGTGTAACATGTAGATCATATATGTACTTATGTATGAATTGATGGAATTTAAAAAGTTGAAAAAGGGATTATAAATTATTTTTGGAATTTTTTAAGTGATAATTAATTTTAGAGTGGATATAACCTAGTCCAAGTTTCCATAATGAGACTGTTACCTACAGTGAATCTTGGCAGAGTGTAATCTAGAAGGAGAAGAAGAGAGATGGTGATTTGATAGGGTACATAAGATTGATAAGTGACTAATTAAGGATACATACCATTGAAATAAGGATCCTATAACATCACATAATCCTTATTTTAACTCTCATACCATAATGAAAATGTGGAAAGAAACAAACTCAGTCATGGTCCCATGAAGCATAAAAACTCAGGAAACCAACTGGCTAGTTTTAGGGGAAAATGAGTTTAGAGGCCTTTATAGGCATGATAAATCTATTAAATTTAGTAAACTTTGTGGTCATGAGATGATTTAATTTTAAATTTTATTTTAAATTTCATATCATTATTATAAATATCCACTATTTTGTCTCAATCCTAGTTCACTCTAGTTATGAGGTCTATTCAAGAGACCTAGAGGTTCACTTGAGATCAAGAACATAAACCAAACATTATATACCTCATGAATGGATTTTAAGTAAGGGTAAAATAATGGTAATTATATAAATACAATATTATGTGTAAACACACTTCATTTCTCAGTCTACATTCCCTTGAGGGCTTGCAAAAGTAAAGTAGTCTCAAACCTCAAGCACCCTAACTAGTGCACCAAATAGATACAGAGGAATGTGGAATGCTTATAGAGAATGTATATAAATTAAATGGATTTATTTTAATTTTTATTATCTTATCCTATCATTGGGAATGATTTATGAGACTAAAAACATATTTTTGACACATCTGATGCTTAAAGAAAGCTAAGACAACCACTTGAGGAACAACTTGAGATGTTTGTACCATTTTTCACATTTTATATAGGAATATAAGCCTTTTTAAATATTTTAATAGGTATAATAATAATTTTTCCCAAGTTTAATGAGGTCATTTGGATTTCATAGTTTTATGAATAATTGTTAAGACCCCAAATAGGTCTTAAACCCTCCTAAAACCCTAGTTGTGACCAGTTTGTAGAGATGGGTATAAAAAACACATCCAATGCCAAAAATTGTGCATAAAACATACCATATGTTGTTTTATACTCTATGAGGATCTTGAACATGTAATTTATTTGTACCTTCACTTTTATGGATTTATACAAAACTATAATTTTTTAAGGTTTTTGGCCTAAAATAGGGTTTTGGGGAGCACAAGTTGATAACAATAAATTAGAGAGGTGGATAAAGAATTATTTTACCTATATAAGATAATATATATACAAACATGATCATAGGTTCCTAAACTGTTCAAATATTTTAGGCCAATCTAAAAATGCTTCAAAAGGGCAAGCTTGCCAATGCCCATTTCAAGGTTTTCATACTTCCATAGTATTCTAGATCACCAAATTTGACATCGAGAATCATTATATCATATGTAAATTGAATAAATGTTTTTATTGATTTTAAAACATGTAGGGGGTCTTAGGATCAATATTTTCACTTTTTACGCCTAATAGGGCTAATTAGCCCTAACTTAGAAGAGAAAATGAGGTATAAAGTACACCTATGCTCAGGATCTCATCACAAAATTTTGTGTGGATATGTAAGGGGATATGGAATATCTAAAAATGATCTCATTTTTCCATGGTATCTTCTAGTTTATTCTAGGCAAGGAGCTTTAGATGTTTGAGGGTTATAAGAAATTGTGAAGGAATACAAGGTTTGTGAACAAAATCAAGTCTTTTTGAGTGATTTATGGATCTAATAGCCTTGTTATATGTCTGTTATGCTAATGAGAAAACATCCATGAAGAAATTTTCCATTTTGGAATAAAAACCCAAATCTTCTATTATACACCTTAGTGAAAGGGGAGTAATTCAAGGAATGAAAAGATTAAATCAATGTATAATGCTTCCAATTAAACCTTGGTAAGCTAATAATACATATTTTTCACCATATTATAGGTTGGAAGTTAGGATTTAATTTCAAGGAGGCATTCAAGGTTGAAAATGTCTCCGCTTTCCAAAAAATAATATTTCCTCCTTCCTATGCCAATCTTCAAGAATGAGTCAAACTTGCCTTTGCAATTCTTCTAAGAGCCTATCAAGATAAAATATTAAGTTTTAGAAGTTGATGGGGGGAAAATTCTTCACCAATAATATAGAACCTTGGCCTAAGGATTTAGGCACCTATGTGGGTCAAACACCACCAATGAAGGAGAAAAAATTCTTTAAGCTTTTCAAGCTAGTGAAGCATGAAACGATACATCATTTTCCCAAGGAGAGGAGAAAGAATAACCAAGATTAATACGTGGACTTTGGATAAGAACTAAATAAATGTCGCATTTCATTATTTTTTTTGGGCTCTCTCTCTCTCTCTCCTCTCTCTCTCTCTCTCTCTCTCTCTCTCTCCTCTCTCTCTCTCTCTCTCTCTCTCTCTCTCTCTCCTCTCTCTCTCTCTCTCTCTCTCTCTCTCTCTCTCTCTCTCTCTCTCTCTCTCTCTCTATCCATTTTATATATTCAAGCTAGAAGACCTTAATTTTTAATCCCTTTATTGGTCATGATGAAACTCTGACAAGATTAAAATTTATAACATCTTAATTGAATAAAAATTACTATTTTTAGACTCATTTATATAGGTTTAGTGTGTTTTTTTAGTTTGATTTATACATGTGGTAGTGTTTTCTCTCCTAACAAGTCCTAGTCTCACCTAGTTACTAGTATATGATCTTATGTAGGTAACATATAATGTTTGAATGTTGAGTGACTGATTTTGGAATGGATATATTGATTAGTTAGTGCTTTGAATCAATCATTCCATCATTTCCCTCTTATTTTGATCTTTTAGTGAAACCTTTATGTGAAACACTATTGCATAAGAGTCCTTGGAGTTAGAAGTTTTAATCATTTGCATTGCTTATTAGTGTTAGTTGAATTCCAAATTGAGTGGTGAATGTTTACATTTGTGCATCACCATCCCTTAGGGTAGGTTTATGTTCTACACTTTCTAACCCTATTTACCCCAATATTATTAGGTTTTACTAAACTCAGTTGTAAGTGACGTACCAGGGAATATAACCCCATAATTTAGAGGTCTAGTCTAGATATAAGGTCAAAAAAAAGATTTAGACCATTCTCATGTTAGTCCAAGTTTGAATTAGGTCTGAACAACCTCCTTTATTAAGGTGTAACTTGGGTTGCTAACACTCATTTTGAGTCAAATTGTTAAAAATCAAGGTCCTCACATTGATGTAAAATGTTATACTTTATATAGTGTGTTTTCATAAACTAATGTTCATAGGTGTAACCATCTACTTAAACTTGTGAAGATTATCATAAAAAATATTGGCACCAGGTTATACCATTTTAGATAAATACAAGTGTATTTATTTTTAACATTTCATAGACTTATTACATTATCTCTATATTATGTGTTGGTAAATTAGAGATCACTTTTTTTTTATTTTCATCTTTCATCCACCTACCCTAATTCTTGTATTTACATCAAACTGATCGATGGGGTGTTCTAGGGACACTTATATTGGGATCATTGGGACCAAAAACGTGGTTGTTGATTGATCATGAAGTAAAAACGAGTGTTATATTCTTAGGATTTGTTAGGAATTATCCTCTTTTGAGATCAATTCATGCAATTAATTGTTTAAATATTATGTTAGTAGAGGTTCTTGACTTTCAACATAACATGTTAACTATAGGGATAACCCTTCATTCTAAAGAATATTTTACTAGGATTTATGGATAAATACTAGTTTCAAACATCTAGATTAAAATAGAAGATATGTTACTAATGAGATTGCACTTTCATAAAAACTACATCTATTAAATACTAACAAAACTCTTAACAAAATGATTACATATGAAATACACACTCATACATATAATTCCATAAAATTTAGGATAAACACAAGGAAATCATAATATATATTCTATTGACTCTCTATCATAATTATTTATAAAAATTGGAACACTATTCATATATATGCAAATATTTTGAGTGTAATGCTCTATTACAATTTTATAATCAGATTCAAGGATTAGTAAATACACTAAAATAAATTATGCATAAGTTAAACACGTTTTATTACATTATAAATAAATACATAGACTAAAAGTTGTTATCATTCTAACCTCTAAATCCATCTTTAGTGCACACTTGTGATAACTAATATTCTATTTCATTTTAACTCCATCGATATCAAAATATAATAAACATGGAAAAATGTAAAATAACTTATATAATATAAATAAACTATGAATCTATCCACATGGAAATTACATTTGATGAGGTCCTTTGGTTCACACATTCACCTGCTAATAGTTTTCAGGAATCTAACTATTGTCTCATCCTAAGATAATGTCATAAATGTCATAGAGTCATAGAAAAAATAAGTTGAAATAATAAAAATCACAAATCACTCAAGGTGTCATTTTACTAATTTTCATCTTGTAGTGCACTACTTAGCCACACTTATGGTTTTTAAATATGCCAACAAAACTAGGGTGGATCCCTTTAGAGTTTTCAACCAATATAGCTTTGTGATGTAATGTGATCTAAGCTATAAAAAATTGAGTATCAAAATTACAAAAATTTCCCAATTATGCTGTAACTATCTAGATGGAAGAAGCATATTTTATGTTATAGAGATGGAAGGTGGATGTGATGATTGTGGTGTGCCCTATGATGAACTAGATATGTTATTATTATACTACTTGAGATTATATTTCAACTGACTAGGTGGAATAAATTAGGGGATGTCAACCAAAGGCTCAATAGAACTATCTCGATTGGCTAAGTTAATCTTATAATACTACCATACAAGAAAGAATTCCTTGGTGATAAAAAATAATAAATATAGAAGAGCTTGAGAATATATAAGTTTTCAAGTTTTGGTATCCCTAGTGGTTGGAAAAGTAGCAGGAAAAGTAGCCATCTTGGTGGTGATTTTTGCATGGAGATGTGTATGTTAATTGGAATGGCACTATGCTTGAACTTGTGAAAAGTGTTCCATAGCATCTAGTTTTTCTAAGCCTAAAACTACTATATGACATAATTCTATGCCTGAAAGAAGGCTTACAAAGCTATGTACATACATGCATAAGTGGAAAATTAATCATGTAAGGTGTCCTTTGAAGTAGTAGTAATAGTGATGTCAAGTTGTGCACTACTCCAGACTATGTCTAAATGTTACTTCTAGTCTAGCATTTGTTGAGCCAAATATATGGCTTGGCCAAGTGTAACCACAATATTGAGCTAGTATATAGAATTAAGTTCACAAATAAATCTAATTTTAGCTTTAATGGCTTGACCCTATTATGTGATATGTGATAATTATTGGAGGGCATACTAATAATTGGTGAGCTAAAAAAATAGAAAATAAATTATTTTAAAAGTAGAGAGAAGGTTGGTGTCAATAATTTGATTGTAGAGTGATGTGAAAGAATCCTCAATGAGAGTGTTGACATTGCTTATATGCTATCAAAGGTCAGTTTTATCTTGGCTTAGTTGTGTGACCCATTCCTCCAAAGGGACCATTATTTGCATAATGGATTCATATAATGCATACACTCCTTTAACCTATTTGGCTAAAGTGAGTTAAGAAACATTCAAAGAAGCCTCAGTAGTAGGTAGAGGCATACCAACATATTCATTGAGGTGCTCACCATAATTCACTATAGTAGAGAAAGGGAAAAATATAAAATGGTCTACTTAGTGGACATCATAGGGACATCCAAAATTTAAATACTCTAAAGTCTTATTGGTGCATCCTTGACTTTAGATCCCATAGTCTCCCCTTTATCTTGTGGTGTCTCCACATCTATCATATCCTATGGCATTGACGAGGAGCCTCCATCATGTGCGGTCATCATGATATCAATGGTGGATTAAAAACCAAGTGTCATTTTCTTAGAAACCCATACATGTGATGCATGATTTACTTGTTAAGTTTGAGCTTCCAATCTTTCATTTGTAACCTTAGCTAGTTGCATAGTTGTAACTTCTGCTTCCTCAGTCTTTCTCTAATTCATGGCTACCTCACTAGCTTATTATTATTTATTTATATTCTCCTATGTTTCCTTTTCTTGTATTACTTGTTTTAATACAACCTCATCCTTATAATAATATATAGTTTTATCTCCTTCCACTTATTTTTTTATATAATTATTTCATGAATATACAACTTGGGTTGTTTGTTATAGGATACCTAATTCTTACACTTGCACTTTCTAGAAGCATTGATATTCTTGGTCCCCTTCATATTTAACTTCACCTCTTTCTTGGTACATTAGTGCTCTTCCTAGAGAGCCCATATTTTAGCTACCCTTGTTTCTACTTCATGCATATCTTGTTGTTCCTCTTGTGCCTACACATCTAAATCCACCCCCTTAGTGTCGGTGATGTGATCATCATACTATTATAAGGAATAATAAATCATAGATGCCTACACATTCATCTCATTAACATGGTATTTATTATGACTAGTGAGATAATGTATACATTTTGACCTTTATGACATTTATGCATGTATAAAATGAGTGTCTTATGAATTTAACATAGGTACTTCTTCTTGCACAAACATTACAAGAGTTTTTACATATTATTCATCTTTTGTATATGGTGTATAGTGTTGTGGCATATAATTATTACATGTAAGGTATCCTAAAAGGATTTTAGGTAGAGGATCAAAGGGGTGTAGTTGAGAGGAACTATAAAATCATCCTATAGAATTGCCTCTTAGAGTTTGGCCTCCTCTCTAACCATATCCACAATAAATAAAGGAGGATAAGAAGGTAATTCCACCCATAGGTGTTGTGTCACCCTATTCTATAATTAAACTATGTGCACCACTTTACATAATAAAAATTACTTCTCTTCCTCCTCATATAAATATCTAGCCATGTTGGCCATCATCATGTGGTACACCTCTTATTAATCTATTTAGATGTTAAACCAGTGACATTGAGAAACAATCTAAGGAACATGAGGTTAATCTAGTTAGGTCATCTAGATCCTTATCTCACACCTTGGAGGATAATTTTATCTATAGTCTATGGGATCCTTATGTTTCCTATAGTCTTGTGGTGTTGTAGTTCTTGTTTATGTGGTAGTGTTGAGTGGGACACCTAGTAGTACTATTTGTAAAAGAGTCACTCTTTAAGTGGTAAGCTTATTATAGTGTTTTACCTCTACCTATGAAATTTTAATGTCAAAGAGGAATGGTAAAGGTACACCCAATGCCTTAGGTAGCTCATGAATTTAGATGACCATTCCTTGAAGGAGTTTGGTCACCACCACATGTTAGCCAAAATACTTCATCACATGAGGAGGAATGTGTGGGTTATTAATAAAAAGTTATACTAATTTATCCCACCATGAATTAAATAGGTTATGATGTGTGAAATGTGTGCTCTTCTATGTCCATATAAGGTTATAAAATTATATATCAGGCTAATAGTCAAAATCGAGATGCATTGTGCCCTATGGAGAATTCTATTGTGTAAAGACTAACAACAAAACTAGGAACTAGTATTAGAATGTCTATTTTACATATTCCATGACTTTTTAAATGTTACTAATGAGTTTAGACACAATAAACTTCAACCAATTGAAATCATCACTTTTATTTATCATGCGATGGGAAATATCAATGACACCCTTCATTGCCTCTTTGGTGGCCTTGGTTGTTTGCCAAAATATGGTAGTGATGCATTATAAAATAATATGAATGGGTTAGTCTTGAATATCTTCCAAGGGAATTCCTCAATGTCCTTTGGTATAAGAATCATGTATTTTTAATTAAATAGGTGGGACTTTGGACTTATAAGGACAAAAAGGCCTTCCTTGTGCTTCCATTCCAAAGGACTTATAGATTCATTGACATAAATTATGATGTCTAAGTAAATACAAATATTTCCTTGATTAAATTAGCTAAATAAAATATCTATTATATTTTCTAATTGAATGAATTTGGGAAATTGGATAAACCTTTAAATATCCATATTATAGAGTCTATGTACTAGTGTGATTGATAATGGTTGTGATCCTTAAACTTTGGTGGGAATAAATACACATTATTATATGAGATTAATATAAGGATGTGCATCTTGGTCCATAAATTTGGCTTGATGAATATTAGCCCCAATCCCAATATCTTTTTGATGCATGATTGTGAGTCCTCTCCATAATTGTGAATATTCATAATCACCCATCATGTATGTGTATTTGTGAAACTTTTTCTATTAAACTATTGATAATCTAAATATCAATGTTTTAAGGCTAAAAATAAAATACTTGATATTAATGGGATCGAGTTCAATGACTTAATGCTTTGAGGGTTGCAAGTTCAATGATAAAAAATGGTGACTTGATTATCCAGATAATCTACTTATAGATCTTCATGTGCCCTTTAATATCCTAATGCTTTAAATATCCTATGATGTCACTCTTAATATCCTTTAATTACAAGATCATATTTGGATGAGTCAGCATGCTTTTTGTTGAGATATCACACCTTTTCTGAGCTTCTAACTAAGCAATGTGACTAGCTGCTTTTCCATTCACCTACCATAAATGATTATTCTTTCCCTAATGTTGACCCCTCCTATTTCCTTTATCGTTATTCAACCATAATTAAATATTACTTATTACATTATTATGATCTTAATACTAATGTTTCTCTCAAACTTAAATTATGACACATGTAGTTGACTTTGTCATGATGCTTCACTTGGTCAATACACTCCCCTATTAATGGTGCTCCATGATATATGGTTCTTTATTTTTATTTTAAAAACTACCATTCACAATTATTATCTACACACACACACACAAAATAAACTCCACACAACATAATTGAAAAAGCATCCTAATCTAACATGGTGAAATTTTAGCATATGTCGATATATATATACATAGCTTCCTAGAAGTAAGATTTGAGGCTATATAAATTATTAAAGTTAAAATGGTACCCCAATAATACTTAATACCACTATTCCTAGCTATATTAACTCTTGGATGAAATATGGCCATTTCCATCAGCTATGGAACTTACCTAAGAAGGCTCTAGATTGACTATCGTAAAGCAAAACCAACTGATCCCCATGAAATTATTTCATATACAAGTTATTATCATACAATCATTTTTTGAATAATTTATGCACCTCATTTGTCCAATATTCCCTACATATATCCTCATCCATGTGATTTAGCTTGAGTAGCATGTGTGTTAAGGATTCTTGATCACCCATGTGTATAATGATTGTGGTTCATAGCCTAGGTAATACCTACTCGGTGGGAAAGAATTATTCTAAGATATAGAGAAAATGTAATAAGGTTAACCTTATATCTCATTTATAGTGTGTGAAATACTCCCATAACACTATAATAATTGTATCCTCCCAGTCATCATGTTGAACATTATAGACTTTGGTGAGCATCGTACCTTGTTCATAGCCTCAGCTTGGCCATTCACTTAGGGATGACAGGATGTAATTTTGTGGTGTGATATCAAAAATTCAGCTATGAGGTATTTATTTTTTATTCATAAAGTTTTTCCCTCTATATCTTACCAATTTTATGAGGCAACCAAATCTATTAATGATGTTCTCATATAAAAACCTCACATTATGTTTTGCACCATAGCTAGTTATTGAAACAACTTATACCCATTTGTTAATATAATTTTTCATATTGATTATATACCTTGAATGATTTTATTTATTATGTGGATTGATAGGCCCAATAAAATTGAATCCCCATTATTGAAATAGTTGTTTTGAGAGCATAGGTTATAGAGGCATTTTATCTCTCTAATTTGACTTATCGATTCATTAACATACATCGTATCATTATGAAATTTAATGATTATCTTAAAATAATTACGGTCACCAAAAACCACTTTGTAACACTTTAATCATAGTATCTTCTCTTATGAAGTGACTTATAGCTATCTTTTGATGTGCTTCTTTTAATATTTGAGGCTACTCATACTCTAATGTGACTCTACATAACACTTCATCATTTCCTAGATAGTAAAATAATCCATCACACATATTTTAGGGAAGAACATTGGTAATAAAATACTTCTTATAATTTTATATATAGTTATCTAAGAATGTCCCCTATTGTAGTAACTATGTAGTTTCTTGAAATCACTATGGAATTACAGACACATGAAATACATGTGTGTTAAGAGATTCATTTGGGATATCCTCTAGCTCCTCACCATTATTTAGCCTACTCAAATGATCCAAAATTACATTCTCCTTTCCTATCATAACATTGATCTGAATTGGATTTCCTATAATAGCATCAACTATCATGAAATACATCCTCCCAATATGGGATTATTAACTAGGTATCACAATACTTGGTGATTGGTGAATAGATAAAATGGTGTGGCCAATAAGTAGGGTTGAAATTTATAAAGTGTGAATACCATTAATATTTAATCTCATTTATTTATGTAATTTTTATATATAGTATACAATTTCCTACTTATAAAATGGATATGGTGGTCCAAACCCCCTCTATTGGTTGTGTTAATACTACTCTAACTATGATTTGTGATGCATATACATATACATGAAATAATTTATTTCACTCTAAGAAGATCATAACCAGTGTAGTAACTATTCTTTGTTTTAAATAAATAAATTACACTTGGGATTCCTCTATCCATATGATTTGTGTTCCTTTTTGCAATAACTTCTCTAACAGGGTAGATATAGTTGCATACCCCTTAATGAACTTAATATTGTATTTTGTATGTCCCATAAAATATCTCACCTCTATCAAACTTGTAGGTGGTGACATTCCCACAAATACTATTATCTTGGCTTGATCTACTAAGATACCCTTATTATAAATGACATGACTTAACAAAACACTAAAAGGTGTAAAAAATAAACATTTCTTTAAATTTAGTGCTATTTGTACTGCTCTACATCTCTCCAACATCAATCTAAGTTTAGAAAAATGATTTCTCAATAAATAAAATACTAACCATTCATGTAGATAAACCTCCAAAAATTCATGGATAAAATATTTAAATGTAGTAACTACATCTATAGATAAAATTGTAGGTGTTTTATTCAAACCAAATGGTATTACCTTGTATGCAAAAGAACCCCATTTGGCTGAAAAAGTAGTCTTAGATATATCTTCCTCTGTAATTAAGATCTGATGATATCCCCTAAAATTATCTATGAAATAATATGCTTTGTGTCTTATGACCACCTCTAAAATTTTATTTGTGGATGGAATAGGAAATGGGTCCTTGACACATGCCTCATTTAAGATATGATAATTTATGTAGATTCAAATCTCACCATTTTCCTTATGTTTCTAGAACATGGAACTAACCTAATCAACTTTCTCTATGGTAAATATGATACTAGCCTCTAACATGCAATCTAACTTATCTTTCAATTTAATCTTCATGTTTGGTTTCAATCGGTAAGGTATTTTATTAATTGGACATGTGCATTCCTTCAATTGAATGTTCATTTCACCTAAGGATAAATCCACACCCTTAACTTCTATATGTTTTTAAGGTAACACATCCTGGTAATCCCTTAGGAGTTGTAATACTTTTGTTATGTCTTCTTGAGACCAATAATCTCTAATATGTGCTAGCTTGGGAATGGCATCTATGCTAATGTTCCCCATATGTTCCTTTAAATATTATTTATAGATGTTATGTTCTCCCTTCAAGATAGAGTCACACAATTTTATTTCAGCTTGTCCCCTTTTTGAATATTGATGTGTCATAGTCTTCCTTCTTCTATCTACTCTACTATTAGATCTAGGAGTGGCTCGAGCTCTCATTAATGTTCAAATATATCAACTAAAGACATGTAATCCTTACTACCTAAATTAGATGTTTAATAATCCTAATCTTGTATCTTATGGCAAAGTTTAATAAATATTATCTCCTTCCCCTTTTTTCTTTATCAATTTATAATGCCTTAATCAAGTTGGAAGCCATGTTTTGTTGTGAATATGACTCGGCCATAACATCTAAGTCCTTAACATAGAAAATATTTACTTTTTGTAATGCCTTATGTATCAAGGGGTTATTTTAATCACCCAAAAGTGTTATTTTAGTGCTAAGAGTGCTACTTGAGACTTTCTATCCCTAGATTAGCCCTAGACCTATCCTAGAGCCTATTTTCACACTTATCTAACATTCATGTGGAACACAAATGTCCCTAGTCAGCCCTAAATTAGGCCTAAACCCTCATTTATTGATCATAACCCTTAATTTTAGTGTTATATTAGCTATACATTAGTAACATAATAAGGACTCTAGTGCCACATGGCACTAGTTTCCCAAAAATGGTGATAATGTCCTTTGCCCTATCTTTTCCTAAATGTATATATTTTTAAAATGAGAACTTTATATTGTTGGCCTTCACCTCTTTTATCACATCCAAAAATAAAAGAATAGTATAAATACATGAATTTTATCCCTTTAACCACTATATATAAATCAAATGAAAAATACATATTTGTTAGCCATTAAATATATTGAGAAGGGGGGATGAGTCATTATATTATATATATTTTACTTAATTTGATTTATTTTCTTTAACCAATTAATCACACATTCAAGATATGCAATAAAATTGAAACAATAACATGCACAACATGAGAGAGAGAGAGAGAGAGAGAGAGAGAGAGAGAGACCATATTTTTACGTGGAAACCCAAAGTCAGAAAAACCATGGAGAACAATCTCAAGTGTATGAATGAGCACCAAATTTCAAGAGCATAAACCCCTTTGTCAAGCACCAACACAACAAATATTTATGAGAACCAACCCATAAGAGCACCAACCCCTAGCAAACATTTGTGAGCACCAACCCCTCTTGTGTATAAAACACAACTATCTCTCAATGTTGATTACTCAACAAACGATAGAATTTTACAATATCTCCTACTTTTCTCTCTTTTTTTCTTATATAAAACAATTACAAAACCATGTACTCTCTTGCATATTACAAATGGCTTCTCAAGCCTTTATTTATAGCATTCCAAATGACCTTTGGCATTCACCCTTTGTGACCCTTTAATCCTCATGGAAAATGGTGCCAAACTTGTATGACCCTTCATATCCTTTCATTTGAAAAGTCACATGGTGACCCTTCATAAGAAATTGCATCCTTTCTTCTTTTACCTTTATCTTTGTGAATTTTCATATTCCTCAAAGTGTCCCTTCATGGAAAAATATGACATACCGCCTTTTGTCTTCACATGGTGACTCTTGGAATTCCTCAATATGACTCTTCATGATAAAACGCATCTCATTCCTATTTTGTCTTTACCTCATGACTCTTTGACTTCTCCATGGTCCCTTTTTTTACTTATATACAACCAAAAATATATTCATTAATATTAAATAAATATTAACACACATCAGCCAAGATATGAATATTAGAAACACCATTAAATGCAATGGGGCCTTTATCACCAATGCTAGACCTTTGACATCAATGATAATATTTCCAAAAATCTCCCCCTTTGTCATTGATGGAAAACTCAAACTAAAACTACAACATCCTAAAACTTGTACTAAAAATGTCAACCTACACATACTACCATCTAAAAAACATAAAATAACTCCCCCTTACTGTAGCAACCTATACCTATTTTTTGTACCTATTTTTGCACATGTATCTATACTTTTTTTTATTTTTCTCCCCATTTGACATCAATGGAAAAGGGCCTATTTTAAAGATAACACTTAGCTCCCCCTCAATTTTTGTTGATCCTTAATGGAAGGAAGTAAAAGAAATTACTCCTAACTTCTCTTATAGATACTCAACTATGTCTTTTGGTACTAACTTTGTGAAAATATCTACAATCTACTTTTTAGTACTGATATATTCCATCTTAACCTATTAATCTGTAACATGCTCTCTCAAGAAGTGATATATAATGGGAATATGTTTTTTTCTTGAATACATCAATAGATTATTCAAAATATTAATAGCACTTATGTTATCACAAAAAATAGAAATAGGTTCATAATATTTTACCTTGATATCTTCTAAAGTTTGCTTCATCCAAAGCACTTGAGTACAACACAATACTACTGCAATATATTCTACTTCAGCTATAGAAAGTGATACCAAGTTCTAATACTTTCTTATCCATGATACTAAGCTATAACCAAGGAAGAAAGATCCTCCACTTGTACTCTTTCTGTCATCCAAGCAACCTACCCAATTTGAATCTGTATAAGCAACCGAAGTGAAATCTCTACCTATGGGATACCACAATCCTTAATCCAATGTCCCCTTGATATATCTAAATATTCTCTTCACTAATTGAACATGAATATATTTTGGAGATAATTGATATCTTACAACCATACCTAATACATGCATGATATCTAGCCTTGATGCTGTCAAATATAAGACTACTAGTCATAAATCTATAAAAATATTGATCTACAATAGGTGAATCTTTATCCTTGCTCACCTTATTTCTTATACTAATTGGTGTGCCAACTAGTGCACAATCCTCAAAACCAAATTTATTCAACATGTCCTTAGTATATTTACTTTGAGATATGAAAATTCCTTTATTTGACTAAATTATTTACAATCATAATGAAAATGACAATTCTCTAAGCATAGACATCTCAAATTATTTTTGCATATTATCATAAAATTATTTTATCATCTTTTTAATATTTCCTCTAAAATTGATGTCATCAACATAAAACACAATAATCAATTGATGCTCACCTTCTATTTTGATGTAGATATTACTATCAACAGATCCTCTTTTGAAACCTTGATCCTATAGGTATCTATAAAGTCTTGCTACCAAGCTCTAGGAGCTTGTTTTAATCCATACAGTGCTTTCTTCAATCTACATACATGGCTACTATCATTCAAGAGAATAAATCACTCTTGTTTCTCAATGTAGACCTCCTCTTCTACATTCCCATTTAGAAAGGTAGATTTGGCATCCATCTAAAACACTTCAAAAATTTTAAACACTGCATATGCAAGAAATATTCTAATAGCCTCTAGCCTTGCTATTGGTGCAAAAGTTTCTTCAAAATCTATTCCCTCAATCTGAGCATATCCTTTACATATTAATTTTACTTTATTCCTAGTCACTTCTCCATTTTCATTCAATAATTTTTGTAAACCCATTTTGTTCTTATCACATTATGATCTTTTGGTCTAGGCACTAATTCTTAAGTATAATTCTTTTCTATCTAATTTAATTCTTCATCCATTGCCTTAACCCAATGTTTATCATGTCTAGCTTCTAAAAAAGTTCTAGGCTAAATTTTGGATAACAAAGAGAAATTAACTTACTCATATTCACTTACCATCATTCTTCTAGTGTGAATTCCTTCATTTATGTCCCTGATGATGTCACTTTCATTATGATTTCTCTAGACATATTTGGATGGGGTTTTGGTGTCCTTTTTTTCTTTCTTCTCATCTTCATCTTATTCTTCAAAATCTTCCTTTTCAATGATTTCAAGAATGTCTATTGGATCACTAATTCTTTGTGTTCCATCTTCTTCTATCCTGACACTTGCACTTTTAAATATTTTCTTAGTTTTTTTATTATAACATTTATAAGCTTTAATTTTACAAGAATAAACAAAAAATATCCCTTCATTTTCTCTAGATTTAAACTTACCTAGTTTTTTATCAGTTCTCTTTATGAAGCATCTGCTACTGAAAAATCTAAAATAATCAACTGTAGCTAGTTTGTCTTTCCATAACTCATAAGGAGTCTTGTCACTATTGACTCTCAATAATGATTTGTTCTAAATATTCACTACTATACCAACTGCTTCTCTCCAATATTTATTTGGTATCTTAGATTCATTTAGCATTATCCTCACCATCTCCTAAACTATTATATTTCTTTGTTTAACTACTCCATTTTATTATGGAGTTCTAGTTGTTGAATAATGTCTATTCACTCCATGGTCATCCCAAAACTCAATAAATTGATCTAACATGAATTCTCCTCCTTGATATGATCTTAGGCACTTAATATTCAAACTAGTTTCATTCTCAACTAATGTTTTGAACACTTTGAAATATCTAAAAGCTTATGATTTTTCTTTAAAAATGTTACCCAAGTCATACGTGAAAAATCATCAATAAGTAACATGAAATATTTCTCACCTTGAGTAGTTTGAATTCTCATAGGTCCACACAAATTAGTGTGAATAAGATCTAACATCTGAATGGTTGAGTATTATTTTGTTTTGAACCACCTTCTAGCTTGCTTCCCATGCTAACAAGGTTCACAAAGTGTGTTGGATGGTTTTTTAATCTTTAGAAAACTTTGGACCGCTTGCTTCTTGCTAATGTTGACAAGATTATCAAAATTTATGTGTCCTATTCTGTTGGGGATCAACCAACAATGGATTACACTTGTGAAAGCAATGAATGCGGAAATAAATTAGATAGATAAGTAACTGAAATGATAAATAGCACAGAACAAGATATACAAGAAAACACCCTGAAAACTTGTATTAAAAACTCTTTACAATAGGAATACAAATGAAGAACTTCGTTCTTCCACACCTCTCTCAGATGCACACAAGATCTCTCACTAGATCTCTATTCCTCAAGAGCTCTCTCTCAAGTACTGTCCTTCAAACATTCACAATGTTCTACTCATACTCTATTACACACTCAATAGCTTAGAAGATCTCTCCTACATATAGAAATAGGAAACTTGAGCATGCTCTTACAACAAACAGTTAAGCCTCTTCAACAAGGGCTCTAAAATTAATATTGCTAACAATAGAGATGCGAGCTTGAGTCTACAACTCAAACTCATCATGCAAACACTCGCTTCTGTCCTCGGAAATCGCTTTCTAGACACGCAGGTAACCGACGTCGGTTCCTGCCTGTTCACCTGTGACCGTCGCCGGCCGACCATACTGCCGACATCGGCGCCTCTATAACTGCAACTGACCGACGTCGGTCGCTCCTGACCGATGCCGGCGTCTGTGTAGACCCGAACCTGTTTGTGTATGCTCCTTGGTGAAGCTTTTAGCTCCATACTCCTAACAATCTCCCACTTGGAGATAAACCAGCTGCACCAGTACCTGTACAGCAACATCTTCTAGCTCCTCCATCTTCAACTTAATCATGAAGACCAATAGAAGTTGAATGAAGATTCAACTTCTCCTTAGTAACCAGCTTTGTTAGCATATCAGCAGGATTCTTGTCTGTATGGATCTTCTCCAGCTTCAACTCACCATCTTCCAATACCTGCCGTATGAAGTGGTACCTTAGCTGTATGTGCTTGGTTCTTGAGTGAAAAGCTGAGTTCTTAGCCAAATGGATTGCACTCTGACTGTCACTATGCAATCTGCAACTCCCATGCTCCCTTCCAAGCTCTTCCATGAACCGTGTCATCCATATCATCTCCTTGCTAGCTTCTGTAGCTGCAATGTACTCTGCTTCTGTAGTTGACAAGGCTACAACCTTCTGCAACTTAGAAATCCAACTAACTACCGTTCCACCTACAGTAAAAACATAACCTGTGGTGCTCCTCCTACCATCCAAATCCCCTGCCATATCTGAATCTACATAGCCATGTAGAGAAGTATCTGAACCTCCATAGCATAAGTGTCTACTGCTGGTTCCTCTCAGATATCTAAGGATCCATTGTACTGCTTTCCAATGTTCCTTTCCTGGATTGGCCATATACCTGCTTACTACTCCCACTGCTTGGGCAATATCCGGTCTAGTACACACCATTGCATACATCAAACTTCCTACCGTGGAAGAATATGGAACCTTATTCATGTACTCTACCTCATCATGTGAATTGGGACATTGTTCTTTACTTAACTTAAAATGTCCTGCCAAAGGTGTGCTTACCGGTTTCACATCCTGCATGTTGAACCGTTTCAACACCTTGTCCACATAATCTTCTTGAGACAATATCAACCTGTGATTTTCTCTGTCTCTCTTAATGCTCATGCCAAGGATTTTCTTTGCTGCTCCCAAATCCTTCATAGCAAACGTTTGAGCTAACTTCACCTTAAGCTGTGAGATATCCTGCATGTGAGACCCTGCAACCAGCATGTCATCTACATACAACAATAGAATAATATATCTACTGTTATCAAATCTCTTAAAATATACACAGTGGTCTAATTGACATCTACTGTAGCCATGCTCAGTCATAAACCTGTCAAATTTTAAGTACCATTGCCTAGGAGCTTGCTTGAGGCCATACAAGCTTTTCTTCAACCTGCACACTAGTTTCTCCTTACCCTTGACCTCGAAACCTTCTGGCTGTTCCATGTAAATTTCCTCATCTAAATCTCCATGAAGAAACATTGTCTTAACATCTAGCTGCTCAAGATGCAAATCCTCAAAAGCAACCAAAGACAATACAACCCTTATAGAAGTCATCTTAACAACCGGAGAAAAAATCTCGCCAAAGTCAATACCTGGCTTTTGTGCAAATCCTTTCACAACCAATCTGGCCTTATACCTCATCTGTCCATCCTCACCTTCCTTCAACCTGTAGGTCCATTTGTTCTTCAGTGTTCTCTTACCAGCTGGCAATTTAACCAAATCCCATGTTTGGTTCTCTCTTAAGGACTCCATCTCCTCAACCATGCCACGCTCCCACTTACTCCTGGACTCCACCTGTAAAGCTTCTTCAAAACTTTCTGGTTCTCCACCATCGGTTAGCAATAAATAATATAAAGAAGGAGAATATCTAATTGGAGGCTTACTTACCCTTTCAGACCTCCTGATTGGTGTCTTGGACTCATTTTCAACAATCTGTCCACCCAAATTTTCTGACAGTGACCGACCTCGGCCACCTGTAGACCTGTTACTGGCTGACGCCGGTTCCTCCTGGCCGACGCTGATGCCTGGTCTGCCGACGTCGGTCTCTGTATGACCGACATCGGTTTCTGTACTACCAACGCCGGTTCCAAACCTGCCGACGTCGGTCTCTGTGTTTTCCTGTAAGTGATTATTTCTTTTTCCCGTGAGCTCATTTTGGACCATAACTTCATCCAATTCATTATTGCTCTGCCCAGCTTGATCTAGCTTCCTTATCTGATCACTGTACATCACTCTTTCATTGAAAACAACATCACGGCTCCTAATTACCTTGTTAGTTCCTAGATTCCAAAATCTGAAACCAAAATCATCTGAGCCATAGCCTATAAACGTGCACCTCATAGACTTAGCATCAAGCTTCTTTCTGTTTTCCTTATCTATGTGCACAAAGGCTTCACAACCAAAAACTTTGAGATATGAGAGATCAACCTTTTTACCTGTCCATGCCTCTTCTGGAATTCCACCATCCAGAGCTGTAGAGGGTCCTCTGTTGATCAGGTACACTGCGGTGTCAACTGCTTCTGCCCAAAACTCTAAGGGCAACTCTGCATGCAATCTCATACATCTTGCACGCTCCATGATAGTTCTGTTCATCCTTTCAGCAATACCATTCTGCTAAGGTGTCCTTAGAACCATCCTTTGCCTACGGATCCCATTTATGTAACAATACAATTTGAACTTAAGACTGCAGAACTCACCACCATTATCAGATCTCAAGCACTTTAATCTTTTGCCTGTTTCATTCTCAACCATGGCTTTCCATATCTTGAAAGTCTCAAAAACATCAAATTTATTTTTAATACAGTAGATCCATACCTTTCTTGTGGCGTCATCTATGAATGTAACATAGTACTGTGATCCGCCAATAGAGGCTACTTGAGCTGGTCCCCACACGTCTGTGTGAACAAGCTGCAACTTCTGCCTTTTCTTAGTAGACCCAGTCTTTAGAAAACTAACCCTTTTCTATTTTCCAAACACACAATGCTCACAAAATTCTAGATCCATACTTTTCAAATCTGAAAGCATACCTTTAGACTTAAGGATTGACATCCCCTTCTCACTCATGTGGCCAAGCCTTGAGTGCCACAATTTAGCATCCACATCTGAAGTAGATAAAACTGAAGGAGATTTGTTAGTAATACAATTACACAAATAGAGAGTACCTTCTCTCTTACCTCTGGCCATAACAAGTGCACCCTTGGTCACCTTCCAAGAATCTGCTGTGAGAGTTACTGTGCAACCCTCATCACCTAGCTTACCTGCAGAAATCAAATTTCTCTTCAAACTAGGAACATGCATCACATCCCTCAACACCCATGTGTTGCCATTCTACATCTTTAGCTGCACTTTACCTTTGCCAATAATCTTACAAGGCTCATCATCCCCTAAGTACACTATTCCAAAATCTCCATGGACATAGTCACTGAAATATTCTCTGTTAGGGGTAGCATGGAAAGATGCACCAGAATCTAATACCCAAGATTCTATATTATTATGCAAAGAGAAAATAAGAGCATCCTGTGCAATACTTGCAACCTTTGTCTCTTCCTTTCCTTCGTGCTGATTATCCTCCTTAGGCTTTGACCAGCAATCTCTGCTTATGTGCCCCAACTTTCCACAGTTCCAGCATTGTGGCCTTCTGCCATTCCTGGATTTGGATCTGCCTCTTCCCTTAGACTTAGATCTTGATCTCCTCTTGCTCCTTTCTTTTTGCCTTCCTCTGCTCTCGAGATTTAAATCATTCCCGGATGTCCCAGATGTCTCTTCTGTGCTTTTCCTGTGAATTTCCTCATTCAAAATAACACTAACCACATCCTCTACTTTTAAAATATTCGAAGCAGAAGCAGTATTAGAAACTGCCATTACCAAGCCATGCCAGCTTTCAGGCAAAGAACATAAAATTAAAAGAGCCTTTATTTCATCTTCAAATACAATATTAATAGAACTTAACTGATTAACAATACCATGGAAATCATTCAGATGATTGGAAACAGATCCACCTTCTTGCATATGCAAATTAAATAATTGCTTCATCAAATATACCTTATTTGAAGCGGAGGGTTTTTCATACAAATTTGCTAACGTGGTCATTAAATCTACCGTAGTTTTTGCCTGTGACAAATTAGATATCACAGTGGAGGCCAGACTAAGTCTTATAGACCCAAGAGCCTTTCTGTCAAGAACTTCCCATTCTTCATCCTCCATGTCCTTGGGCTTCTTTGCTATCCCACCTAACGGTAAGTAAAGATCCTTCTGATACAGATAGTCCTCTATCTGCATTCTCCAGTGCTGATAGTTCTTGCCATTAAACTTTTCCATTCTCAACTTACTTTCCTCTGCCATTGCTTCTCCCACTCAAACAAAAATCCCTGTGAACAACCTGTAATCCGAACACACTACACAAATCTGAACCACCTGTTAGTGAACCTGAGCTCTGATACCACTTGTTGGGGATCAACCAACAATGGATTACACTTGTGAAAGCAATGAATGCAGAAATAAATCAGATAGATAAGTAACTGAAATGATAAATAGCACATAACAAGATATACAAGAAAACACCCTGAAAACTTGTATTAAAAACTCTTTACAATAGGAATACAAATGAAGAACTTTGTTCTTCCACACCTCTCTCAGATGCACACAAGATCTCTCACTAGATCTCTATTCCTCAAGAGCTCTCTCTCAAGTACTGTCCTTCAAACATTCACAATGTTCTACTCATACTCTATTACACACTCAATAGCTTAGAAGATCTCTCCTACATATAGAAATAGGAAACTTGAGCATGCTCTTACAACAAACAGTTAAGCCTCTTCAACAAGGGCTCTAAAAATAATATTGCTAACAATAGAGACACGAGCTTGAGTCTACAACTCAAACTCATCATGCAAACACTCGCTTCTGTCCTCAGAAATCGCTTTCTGGACACGCAAGTAACCGACGTCGGTTCCTGCCTGTTCACCTATGACCGTCGCCGGCCGACCATACTACCGACGTCGGTGCCTCTGTAACTGCAACTGACCGACGTCGGTCGCTCCTGACCGATGCCGACTTCTGTGTAGACCCGAACCTGTTTGTGTATGCTCCTTGGTGAAGCTTTTAGCTCCATACTCCTAACATATTCTCCTATGCCATGGACAAATTCTAACATATTCTCCTATGCCATGGACAAATTTCTTTAATCTGACTCAAACAACATCTTTAACCTTTGATGTTTGATAAGATATAAAAATTATTGCATATTCTTTGATCATCTACAACCAACGCATCTAAATCTTTTCTCTTGATTTCATAACCTTCTACATAAAACTTTAGTGTGTTCTCCTAATCACACATTTAACCTACACTCAAAATATTATGCTTAAGACCTTTTACATACAAAACATTTTTATTTTTAGTTCTAATATTATCCAAATTTAGTGTACCTTTTCTAGCAATTCTAGCAGTGGTATTATCTCTAAATTTCACTGTGCCACCATTGATCTTCTTCAAGGTTCTAATCTTGATCTTATCTCCTATCATGTGCCTTGAACATATATTGTTAATGAACCATGTCTTTTCTTCATTTCTTGCATATAAAGCTATTTGTACTAACATAGCCTTTTTAAGTTATCTCTTCTACCATGAACTTATCTTAACATTATTCTTGATGAATTTAGCCTTGAAACTCTGGTCCTTCTTGATTGACTCAAACACACTTATACAATACGAGACTATGTGGCTGAAGTTATTGCACTTGTAACATATTATGGCCTCTTCATTAAAGCCTAATAGAGGAGTAAAAGTGTTGTGATTTTTTATTGATTTTTCATGTGTTTCTTTCTCCTTATTTCTGAAATTTTTATCCCTTTTTTGACATTCTATTATATTATGACCATATCCATAACAATAAAAAAGTAACCATAAAAATAGGACCTATTTGTGTATCTCTGAACTAATTGACTTTTGTAGCTATGTTCCTTCCAGTCTTCTTTGTTTGAGATGTCCTCTATATTCTTAACTTCTTCCCTTTTTATTTGCTTTTTGTAAGAGCTTCAGCATAGCTCTTTCCTTTTTTGTGTTAACCTTATCTATGAAAGTAGTGGCCTCCCCTTTCTCTTTTTCAAAATTGATACCTATCTTATCTAACATTGATCTTTGAATTTATAATATCTTATGCGACATATTATTGTTATTCTCAAATTTTGAATCATTGGTTACTCTATCATTGATTTTTTAATTTATTTTCTCAAGATCTACTTTTAAAGAAACAATTTCAATAACATACCTTTCACATTCTTCACTTACTCTTTATAACTGTGTTGTTAGATCTTTTTCATTCTTCTTGGCTTCTTCAAAGTGTGTTTGTAGATCTTCAATTGTTTCCTTTGACTCCTTTTTTATTTTTCTCAATCTTGATCTTCAATCTTACATTCTTGTTCTTAAGAGATTTTAACTCTTCTAAGGCACAAATAAGTTCTCCTCCAAGATTTACTTTGGCTTCATCCTATTCTTCTTCTTGACCATTTATAATTTTTCTTGTGGGGGCATCTTCATGTATATCCATGAATATAATCTCTTCTTCTTTTGAATCACTAACTCCTCTATCTTTAGTTGAGCTAGGATATTTAGAATACAAACTCTTCTTCTCGAATCCCTTCTTGAATTTTCCTTTGAAATTCTTCTTGTATGTAGACTTTCCTTCTTCATTGTCACCATTACCCTTATCTAGGAACATAGCTACAAAATGTCTAATCCTTTTACAATTAAAACATTTAAGAGGTAATTTTCCTTGATATTTACATGTGCCCTTTTTAGCTTGCAAATGAATTGAACTCTATTGTCATCTTCATCATCACTAAAACTATCACTTCATTCTTTAATCTTAGCCTTATTTTTCTTTGATGTCTTGAAATCAACTTCTTTCTTTGAGAGTTTTTCTTATTTAGTCTGCATCTCATATATTGTAAAAATACCATGTAGCTCATCCATCTTTAGCTTGGCTCAATTCTTCATCTCTTCAATTGCCAAAACTTTTTCATCATATCTCAATGGTATATATCTCAAAAAAAAAAAATTCCATGATTGATTCTTCTAAATTTTCTCCAATACCTTGAATCTAATTAACTATTTGATCAACCCAGAAAAGGTAAATTTCTATATTTTATTCCTCTTGCATCTTCAAACTCTCAAACTATCTTCTAATATTCTAAAGTTTATCTTGCTGAACCTTTCCATCACCTTTGTAAATATTCTCAAGATTTACCCAAGTTTCATGAGTATATTTACATTGCATAAATTTAACAAATTTTGATTCACGTAAACCACATAAAATACCACTTAAATCTTTGGCATTATTTTCACTTGCCTTTTTTTCCACTGGAGTAGTTACAAGTGTTTATGGCTTTTCATATTCCTCCACCACTACTTTCCAAATGTCAAATCTAAGAGCCATAAAATAAGTCCTAATCTTTATTCTCCAAAAAGAAAAAAAATTCCCATCAAACAAAGGTTCCTTATTTTTAAAAAAACCTTAATGTGATCCAACCATCATGTTTTCCCTGATCTGCCTTCAAGTTGTAACTTTTTTTCAAAAGGAACTTATTCTGATACCAATTGTTAAGCATGAAATATACTAACAGGGGGTGAATTAGTATATTATTTATTTTAAATAATCTAATTTATTTTCTTTAACCACTTAATCACATATTCAAGATATGCAATAAAATTAAAATAATAGCATGCACCACATGAGAGAGAGAGAGAGAGAGAGAGAGAGAGATACCAATTTTTTATGTGAAAATACAAAGTAGGAAAAACCATAGAGAACAATCTTAAGTACATGAATGAATACCAACTCAAATTACAAAGTTTGCAAGCACCAACTTGTAGGAGCACCAACCCCTTTACCAAGAACCAACACAAAAAATATTTGTGAGCACCAACCCATAGGAGTACCAACCCCTTGCAAACATTTGTGAGTACCCACCCGCAAGAGCACCAACCCCTTTTGTGTATAAAACACAACTATCTCTTAATGTTGATTACTTAACAAAGGATAGAACTCTATAATATCTCCTAATTTTCTCTACTATTTTCTTATATAAAACAATTACAAAACCATGTACTCTATTTCATATTACAAATGGCTTCTCAAGCCTTTATTTATAGCTCTAAACCATGTCACAACTTTGACCACACTTGACAACACCAAGATATTGTAAATGACCCCTAACACTAGACAAGTACACATGAGACCAAACTTTAGACAAGGTTAGATAATGACTAATATGGCCATATAAAAACAATTTATGACTATTTAATACCATAAAAATACCATAAACATGGTTTGATAACACCATGGAGAGTCTCAAATTAGAAGGTTTAACCCATTTTTACTTGGGGTTAATTTTTGGTCAATAATACATACATGCTTCACTTATTTTTATCGAGTTCTTATAGATTTTTACATGACTCAAGTCCACTACTCAAATATAAAATTTATACCATCTACCCATTAGGGGAATAGAAATTTATATATTGATCTTCTCTTGATAGATTCTCCCACTTGGGGGCATCATTTACAAATTTTTTATTCCCAAGTTCTATCTTTATATACTCTGCATCCCAAATTTAACATTATTATATCTTTATATTGATCATGATACTCTTACTTAGATTTTTCACCAACCATTACTAATGTAGACTTAACATATGTACATACTAGCTCTTACACAGATTTATATTACATGTTCATGCATACTTTCATTTCTAGCTTACCCAGTTTAGAATTGATTATAATTTTATGATTCTTCTATTTGAATGAATTTAAATATATCATTACTCCTTGTCTCTACACCACTTCTATTCAATGTATGTATGATTTTGACATGTGCCCATGTTTTTATGTGTGCCTTCCTAATTGTGTGTGACAACATTTTAACATGTCCTTCTATGTGTCTCTAAGCCAACTTTCTTGTTGTTTGTGTATGTGTATATTTGAACATGTCCTTGTGTGTCTCATTTTTATTAGATTTAGTGAGATGTGCCCATGTCCCTTGTATTGTGGCCCCTTGGTCTACTTTTCATACCTCATATGTTTTGTATCTATGTTTTATTGTATGAATCATGGCCATGACACTTGTCTTTTCTTGTTACACTCGCCATATTTTGATTCCATGAGGGACCTCATGTATCTTCCCTTCCTACTTGGGTGTCATGATGGAAATCATACCCCATACCTCTAGGTAGCTACCTATATTTTACTCAGATTTTTTATTACATACATTGTTATATCCATCTTAACATCCTTGTGAATGCTATACATGACATATGTCTTATATTATGATGTTATGCATGCACATTGTTATATATGTCTTAACACCCTTGTAAATGTTTTTTTAATTTTGAGGATAATTTTTGTACATGATCAACAAATCCCCTCAAAAGAGGGGAATTCACATGGTTTATTATAGATATCATGATTCCATATTGCATTCATAGTACATTTTTAGCACACAGGCTCATATTATATAAAATCAAACTCAGGTAAACATATTAGGAAAATAATGAGACAAAAAGTAGTATATTTATATAGAAATTAGACTAGAAGTACATTATCACCTAAATTGGGATGTTAGGACCACATTTTTCAAAGTGACACTACTATCCAAGACATGGTGCTATTATTTTGTAACCTTAAATTCAAAAACACCTAGAGTATGCTTGTAAATTTGAGCTATGGATTTAATATACTATAAATATTAACTTATCCCAAAAATTATAAAAACATCGAAGGGAGAGAATATATAAGAAATAAAAAATTATAAATGGATTCTTACCATCACTTTCTCCTCTTCTCTTCCCTCTAAGATCTTCAAATAAATTATTCAATGATTCTTCACTTATTTGTTGGATTGAATGATAATGGTGGATTCAAGATTCAAATGGACATGAATGTATTAAAAATGGCTTCTTAGATGTTATGGATGAAAGAGTATGAATACTATATGAGATTTGGTATATGCATGTAAGTTATAAGGCTTTTAATTTAGTTTCTAATTAGTCTAACAAATATCCATGATTGGTTATTTATTAGGTGATGGGGGAAAATTAAAATGAATTTTAAATTCATTATAACCCTCTAGTTTAGATAATTATAGAAATTTATAGAAGCCTCTAGATTTTTTAGGCTTCTATATTTGATTAGGAATTAACAGGGATTAAGTTAGGGTTTTAGGGAGGTTTAAGGTTCTAGGTGTGTAGGAAAATATAGGGATAGGTTTGTTGAGGGGTAAGTAGAATATATTTGAATTTTAAATTAGTAAGTGGGTAAAGTGGTTAGTAAATGAGGTGGGATTAATGGTTTAATTGGGTGTTAGTGGGATAATAAAGGTATTAATATAGCATGGGGGTTGTAATAAAGTTAGCATGATGTAAGGGATATATGATGTGGGATAGGATTTAATTAGGATTATGGTTATGGGATTAATAAGATATATAGTAGTATTAATGGAATAGTTATGGTGAGTGAATTTAGGTGTATACATTTTCCCCCTCTTTGAAAGGATATTATGAGTGATGAAGTGAGGAATAATGGTATTTCAAGTAAAAATCATTATGTGAATGAGTTAGTAAAAAGAGATTACATGATGCCCCTTTGAGGGGACATGTGAGGAAGTATGAACTAGATGGACACTTAAAAATAAATCCACAGGGTGGGTATAAAATCAAGATGATGAGGGGTTGGGATGTCCCAAGTGGTATTTAAGCTACAAATGATAAGATGCCCCAAGCATAAATATAAGGGGATAAGGTTATAGGTGTAAGACTAGTATCAAAAGAGAACACACCTAAGAAACAATCATTAGCCTCTTAGGATGAGTCTTAATCAAAAACTAATGTCAAGGAGAGGGGAAAGTATATTAATTTAATAAGAAGAATTATACTAAGACAATCACATATGTTCGAGAAAAGGATAGATTAAGGCCAGAGTTTGTCAATATTTCTTGGGCAAGGATGCATGTAAAGGAGAGATGTATGTTGATAAAAAAATTAAAAATAAGTTATTTGTGATGGTAGATGGATTTGATATGATGACCATAGCTCAACATGATTTAATATATTTGAGTGACCAAGAGAATAAGGGATGAGAATTAGTGGTTGAGCTACCCTTGGGCACTAAAAAGAGTCCAATTGATACCTACATAGTCTAAAAATATCTCATGTTAATGTAGTTCTCACTTGGGATATTAGATAAGGAATAGGTTAATGTAAGACCATACCCATTGAAATGATTGAAATGACTTGTGGGATGGCTAATAGTTAGTGCAAACATGATTAAACATGATAAAAAGGATGGATGAGTGGATATGAGAAATAGAATCGGTTAGTTAGATAAATGGGTAGGGTTAATATGGACTAAATGGGGTGAAGGGGGAAATAATAGGGTTTTTAGGGGATAAAATATAAAAATTAGGGGTAAAAGAGGTCATTTTCGCCCTTGACTTTGGTAAAATTATTATCTTGAGATAAGGATGACGGATCACATCCCATGAGCTTCCTACCATGGAGAGAGAGTCCAAGAGTTTTAGAGACCAATAAATACAAGAGTGAATGAGATTGTTCTATATTAACTTTATCATTTTGTTCCTTTACCACATTTACTATAAAATTAATTAGGGTTAAAAAATGAGAGCATAAAATCACAACTGGGGGCATTGCCCTGAGTTACATTTTTTCACATGCAAGCTATGAGAATACACCATGGCCTATGGTTTTATAAAACCACATGTGGTTAATTTCAATTTTATAAAACCATAGTGAGTGATCTATTGTATTATGATAATGCATGGGGTCACATGTAGTTTCATAAAACCATAGGTGATGACTTGTGGTCATACAAAATTATAGGAATCGAGATGCAATTTTGATAAAGTCATGACTTAGGGTTATGGATGAGGATCAATTTTTATGGAAGTTTGTGTTAAGACTTAGTTTGGTAAAGGAGTTGGAAAGGAGATGGGTAGATTAGTAAGATAGGTGGATGGGTTGTTAGCATTGATATGGATAGGTAGCATTCATAAGTTCGATCAATATGGAGAAATAGGATAAGTAGGATTGATAGGTTTGTAGTGATCAAGGACCAATAGGTTTTTATGATGCAGAAGAATTTAAGTGTGTTAGTGTCTAGATTATGCCATCCACTATTTTACATGAGATGCATCACCTAAGTATGAAATATTATGGAGTGTTGAAGATGATTAGATTATAATACATTTCCTTGATGGCATTAATTAAGATAGATTGGGTACTTATCATGGCATTAGTTGAGTGATGAAATTCTAAGACTAACACTTTCCACTTTATCACTAGTGAGATATCAATCACTCTAGAGGATGTGTGGTACATATTTCATCTACCTATGAGGGAAAATGTGATCTACCGTTGATCATGGGCATTGAGTGTTATTATATGAACACCTATAAGTTGTAATGTGGGATTTATGGATACATATTGATAGGGATTTTAGGGACATGTCTATTGATAGGTTAACCCTAGTATTTATGTCTCTTGTTACTGGCATATTATTATCAGACAAGAGTAGTTAGTGGTTCTATCTAGGGTTGGGGGACATAGTCAAAGATATGGTACAGGACTATTAGGTGTTTTCATAGGGCTTATATTATTATAAAATTTGTAATGGGAGTTACATATGCGGGCCTATAGGGGAATAATGAGCTTTAGTCCTTCATTATTGCTACATATTTCATGTTGGGAGCATGTAGCTATCAAGAGACCACTATGCATTGAGCATACTAGGATCCTAATCAACCATTAGTATTCAGATGGTACATTATTTTAGCAGCAAAGAGAGTACGTATACGGGATATGAGGTATTATAGATAGGCATTAGATAGTTTGAGAGAGGATTAGATTATGTTGATGCCATATATATAGGTCTAGTGGCGATGGGCAAAGGAAGCCAACTACATTAGATATAAGTTGACAAAGTGATACTTGATAAGATGAATATATTATATCATTAAGAGATATCATCTTGATAGGGTGCAAAGGTAGTTTGGATGCCATCAAGATGTACCAAGTGAGGAGCATATATTTATGAGTAATGATAGCAAGAGGCCTCAATGGAGGTATATAGTGGATAGGGCTCTAGCATGGGTTGACTATGATAGATTAGTATATATTATATGGGACCATCAAACACTGATAGTAGATCCCAGGGTCACTTCAAATTATACATGGTGGTGGTAATAGAGATGGACAAAAAGAATATTAAGACCAACTCAGGGAGCTAAAAGGAGAGGAGTGGTGTGGAGTTAAAAGGAGAGGAGTGGTGTGGAGTCTAGTATAAGCATAAGTACATTTAAAGAGATGATGGGCACAGATGCCAAAAGCAAAAGATAAGAGAGAAAATGTTGATGATGGGAATGATAGATCTGATTAGATGGTGATTATTATTAATATGGGAGAATAGGAAGTAGGAGGGGGTGATCATGATGTGGGTGGAGGAGACCAAGTGATGAGAGGGGTAGGTCTTAATGTTGTACGGCCTTCTAAGACACCTATCAATGTATCAGAGTAGGCACATATTTATATCTTGAGGTAGGATGTGAGGGCTAGGGTTTTAGAGGAATTTGGGACTAGTATCGAGAGGGATACATAATGCACACATGTTACATAGTTAAAACAAAAAATAATTCAAAGATATAGTTAGATGGGGCTAGTATTATCTCATCTTATAGGTTTGTTAGGATAGATTGGTATTAAGGATGCATATATATCATCCTTAAAGGGTTATTTAGGTCAAATTCAGGCTAGGGATGCATACATAGCAGCCTCATACATTCAAATTTAGGTGTGATATGCATAGATTGTGACCTTACATGTGTAGATTGATTAGATTCAAACTAGGTTGAGCTAGAAGGAGATGGAGATATAGGTGGCTAAGAGGGCCAATGATGATGTAGCCACCCTATTAAAAATATAGGATTTAGAATATGTGACTTAGTAGATATCCCACTTAACTTGAGAGCCACAATACTATGGAATTTTGTATGAGAGTGTGGTGCCAAAAGATCAACATGCACCATTATACAGGGTTGTCACTTCTTTGCATTTAATACATCATCTATTGAGTAGACAACTATGATATCTATGATCTAGATTGAGACATTATTTGTATTTTGGACATATATTTCATATTTAACACATGGATTCCCATGAGGTCCACATTATATATATATATAGACACACACACACACACACACACACACACACACACACACACACACACACACACACACACACACACACACACACACACACACACACACACACACACACACACACAAGACTTTATGCACATTTATATGATTATTATGGGATTTATTATGGTATATGAAATGTGGTTATATTTTGATTATGTGACTATGATATTGGTTAGACTAGATAGTGGATTTTATTGATTAGATCAATGAGATGAGTATTATGGATGTTAGGATTGGTGTATGACTATGTATTTTATGATATTTATTGGTATATAATGATGTTAGTGTCTTTTAATTTCATCTATATGATGATATGTGATGACATGGTTAATTGGATAGATGAGGTGATGTTATGTTTTAGTTTTTATCTTGTATGAAATGAGTATAATGATTTAATTTGATAATATAATGAAAGGGAATGTGTGATCATTTGTGACATGTGCTAAGATTTAGATAGGTGGTCCATTAGTAATCATATGTCTCATAAATTGGTAATGTGTAAATCCTTTGGACCAAGGAGGTGGATGGTTAAGTTTATAGTTTAGGTGGTCAAATGGGATAGTTGAATTATTAAGGGATACAGATAGTGGGGTGTCTCGAAGCCATGTCAAATATTGGAAATATAATTTTACTAATTCACTTAATTAATAATGTACCTACAACATTTAGATAGTTGAGGCCATATTATATTATAGTGTGTGGGGGATTCAAGATGGAACCCCATCAATGACATGCCCAATTTAAAAAGGATATTCATTCTTATCCATCCTCATTCTCAAAAAAAGATATAAAAATAAAATATTTATAATATAAAAAAGTTAAATAGACAATTTTGACACAATAAATATTTACACACTTATCTAATACAAGACAAAACTTATCATAATGACAACTTAACATAGAAGATTATAATAAATATTCATATGATATAACTATAGACAAGGTAACTTAATTCTAACATAATAAAAAATTTAAAATGATTAAATTTAATAAAAAAGTTTCAGAAAAACATGACTTAAAATATGTATAAAGTATTTACAAATTTAAACAAAGTAAAATGGATTGATAAAATGGATAAATAATGTAAATCACATCTGGTTTTAATTACATAGAGGTTAACTATTATGTAAAAAAAAATTAAACAAAAAATGATGAGTATTTACAAAACAGGTTAAAACCCTAGACTAGCACATAAGGATAATGATGACCTAAGAGTTTTTATAAAAATGTTGTGTGTGTGTGTGTGTGTGTGTGTGTGTGTGTGTGTGTGTGTGTGTGTGTGTGTGTGTGTGTGTGTGTGTGTGTGTGTGTGTGTGTGTGTGTGTGTGTGTGTGTGTGTGTGTGTGTGTGTGTGTGTGTGTGTGTGTAAAAACTATTAGGTCATTATTATCCTTATGTGCTAGATATATGAGTAATGTAGATATATTATAGTGATTGGTTAGGATTAAGACTAGATTAAATCGGGTAGATTGTCATCTCAAGAACTAAGTAAATTTTTGTTAGGATTTTATGTTTTATCAAATGTGTTACACATACTAGAGGAATAATAATTAATGACCCTTTTTTAGTAATGAAATTATGGATTACGAGTGGATTTATGTTTAGGGAAACTAATGGGGATGAGTATAGTTTGATATGATTGAGGCTGGTAGGGAGAGAGTTGTCTGGGGGAATCGATTTTAATTTGGATTTGGATATCAGAAGGAAATATTGATTTTAGAGTAGATTGGATATTCCAAATAACTCTTCATCAAGTGACCCTTTCACACTTTTAATATTAATTTACCCTATTTTGAGACTCACATTTGCTCATTTTCAAAGCATGTATCTTACACCCACTATTAGAACCAGGGTCATACTTTAATAGATAAGATGGGATGATGGAATGAAGGGAGATAAGGAATAATGAGAGGATATTGAGAAAAATGGTAGATAAGATTTGCACCCAAGTATGGGTTCTTATAAACAAAGGATTTTACAGGCCCTCTATGTATAGAACCATTTAAAATGCATAATATTCATAGGCTCATCAAGTTAATTTCCATCTAGAGTAGCCAACTTATATGCACCTAGTCCAAAGTTGGCACTAATAAAATATGGCCCAAGACAATTTGCTTCAAATTTTCCCTTCTTTTCACATTCAACATTGATGTTTTTATGATTTTCCTTAAGGACTAGGTCACCAATTTTAAATTATTTAGACTAGATTTTCTTGTTAAATTAGCATTTGAGCTTATTTTGATATGACCTAAGGTGATCAAGGGAATTTTGTTGCTTTTCATAGAAAAATTCTAATTATTATACCCTCTCTTACCTATACTCATTATCTATTATCATGCCCTACAAAGATATATGTAATAATGGGAGTTAAACTTCGATTGGAAATATTGATTTTGTATCATATACCAAATAGTATAGGGTGTCCCTAGTGGGTATTTAAACACTAGTTCTATATGAAAAAGTGTTAGATATAGTTGTATATGCTATTTTTATCTATCATCTATAATGTACTTAGACATGGGTATAATATTGAATAATCTCACATACATTAGAATGAGTGGGGTAGATGATAAATAGTATAAATAAAGGGGCTTATGATGTCATAGGTATTTAATAAGTTAATTGTAAGTGAGCCTTGCTCAAAGGGGGTAGCCCCCTTGAAGTGGCCCACAGTTTTGAGTTATTCCTTCCATAAATGGAATTTTCTATAATCAGCATTTGAGTTCAATATATGTAGTTTATATTTTTATTATGTGAGTGTGAGTATGAGGTTCCTCTCATCTAGTATCAAAGCAGTTCTAGTTCATGTGGACTAGGGTGTATGCTCTTCTGACATCAAATTTTTGGTACATTTTATAGCCATTATGATTTCACCAATACATTTATTCTTCCTCTTATTTCTTATCATGTTTCAAGGGTGAAACATATTTAAGGGGGATGGAATGTAATGTACCTGGAGAGGAGTATAATATTAGAATAGTAGAATAGTGAATAATCCCTCATGCATTAGAATAAGTGGGGTAGATGAGAAATAGTATAAATAAAGGGGTATATGATGTTGTAGGTATACAAGAAGTTAATTCTAAGTGAGTCTTTCTCAGATGAGGTATCCCCCTCAAAGTGGCCCATGATTTAGATTTATTCCTTCCATAAAAGGAATTGTGTGTAATCAACATTTGAGTTCAATGTATGCAATTTCTATTGTTATTATGTTAGTGTGAGTATGAGATTCCTATTAGCATCATTAATAGTATTTTTTGAGTATTTTGATAAGAATTTTATTTATTACTTCTACTCATCCATTGCCTTAGGGGTAATATGGTGTGGAATTATACTAGACAATATGGTATCTATTGCATAGGTCTTCCACTTCTTGATTATTAAAATATTTTCCATTGTATGATATGATTTTAGAGGGGATTTCAAAATGGAAAATGTTTTTATTAAAAATAAACTTAGATATTTGTAGACCTATGGTGAATATGAGTGGCATAACTTCTACCCATTTTGTAAAATACTCTATAGAAGTGATAATAAACTTGTGCATTTCTGATGAGGTAGGATTAATTTTTCCAATAAGATCTAATCCCCATACTAAAAAAGGCCATGGGATAATTATAGTTTATAACTCTTTGGCTAGGGAATCTATGAGATTATTATGCTTTTGGTAAATTGCATACTTGCACACATATTAACAAGCATCATGATCTATGGTTGGCCAATAATATCTAATCTAGAGTAACTTCTTGGCTTGGGCCATTTCACTTACATCGCCTCCACAAATTTTGTGATGGACCTCCTTGATTGCAAGAAAAATCTAATCTAAATTCAATAATATTAACAAATACATGTCATAGACTCTCCAATAGAGTGTGTTGTCAAAAATGGTGTAATGGGATATGTATTGAATGAAAGCTTTGTGTTGATGGAAATTAAGGTCTGGTAGAAGGGTATTGTCATAGAGGTTGGTATATATGTCATGGTACTAGGGTTGATTGGGATCATGGATTGTACAAATTTGATCATGATCCAACATTTTATGGGTGGGAAATAATAATTATTTGACCATAAAATTTCCTTCAAGGACATCTTATAGGAGATCCATTAAAGACCCTATACTGGCCATTACATCTACAGATTTGTTAATTCCTCTTAGAACTTGCTTGAAAGTTATAAATTGAAATTTTTTATTTAACTAATCAACCATTTACTTTTAATGAAGTAAATTTTCATCCTTTGTTTGGAACTCTTCATTAACTTATTTGATAATCAACTAAGAATCCTTGAATACTTGAAGATATTAAATATTCCTTTGGATGGTAAGTTATAGCTTGGAAATTAATGCCTCATATTTAGAAATATTAATGATGCATAGGGAAGATATTTATAAGGATTTATGGATTAGGTCTCCTTATGGTGTGACCAAAAGTATTCCCACTCCTAACCCATGCATAGTAAAATATCCATAAAAATATAATTTATACCTAGGTGATTATTCAGTTGACAATATAAACTCATCAAGGAACACTTTCATTAATGATTTCATCCACCATGAGTGTTTCCACTAATTAATCTATGATAATTATAAACTTGATGGTTTTTTGATTCACATACTCAATGCCAAATTCACCTAACAACATGATCTATTTAGCCATTCTCATTATTAGGGTAGACTTAAATAACATGTATTTAAGTGGATTAACTTTGAAAATTAGCTTGAATTTGTTGTTTAACATATAATGCTTGATTTTATTTTTAAAAAATAACACATCCTAACATGATTTCTCTATAGGGTTATAATTGAGCTCATAGGAATTAAGTGTTTTACTTAAATAATATGTATCCATTCCTTTCCTTTGTCATTATATTGAGCTAAGAGAGGCCCTATAACACATGCCATAGAGAATATATACAAAATTAATGGTTTTCTCAATATTAGTGGTGAAAGTACTAAAGGATTAAATAAATACTTCTTTAGGTTATTGAACACCTTTTGACATTCTATATTCTACTTAAACAGAGCGCCTTTCTTTAAGATATGAGTAAATTGGTGGCCCTTGTCTATCAATTAATAAATGAAATAATGAATGGACATAAATTTCCCTTAATGGTTCCTTAGTTAATTCAAGTTCTTCAGTGGAGGAATTTAAATAATGGATTTTACCTTAGCGGGGTGTACCTTGATGCTTTATTGAGAGACTATTAATCTCAAGAGTTTTCCTAAAGCAACTACAAACACACATTTATTGGTGTTTAGTCTAACTTTATATTCTCTAATCCTCTCAAAAAATTTCCTAAACACTGATGGATGTGTTAACACTCCAAGTTTCACCCTTAAGATAAGATGTTTCAGTTATCTCCAAGCTTGGGGTAACATGGGATTGGCATAAAGGTTGTGGGTGACCTATAGGAGGACCAAACCTCTAGTTTATGGGGATATCTCCCTCAATACATCAAGTCAAGATCACTTTCTAAGACCTACTAATTATTGGGGTGAAAAAGGATAGAATGGATACATAAAAGTAAACCTAATCTAAAGATGGGGATGCACCAATATATTTTTGCACTCTATTTGATATCTATCAACAATAATGAAACAAACCTAAACATAAAGAGTCTCTCACTCTAAGGCTTCTATTCAACATTGATTAACATGAAGGTCATGGTGGGTTGCTACAAGTTGGATGTGATGGATGAGAGGCATATTTTTAGACACTTCTAACCAAGATACACTTCAAGTATAATCACCAATCTTTAACACATCATATGACCTAGATAAAATTACCTACTAGCATCTAGGTGAGAGAAGGACCTGTAGAGGGATAGAAACATACCACATATATAAATCAAACAAGTGTAACACACTAGAAATTTACTTGAATAAGATAAAATAGTTCATATATGAGTCCAAGAGGTCTATACGATACAAATCTAGGTAGTGTTTCCTCATACCCAAGTGAGGGATAGTTATAATGGCTTTAAGGCATGAATATGTAGAATAATGAATTAGAATTATAGAGAATTTTTCATGGTTAAAACATGAATAAGTAATGAATAACCATCATCCATTCAATTTCAATTTACAAGTAGTCATAATAGTATCTTCCTCCCTCCACACATTGGTGGTCTTTAATGGGTAGCTTTTGGTGTTGAAGTGGAGTGATGGAAGCTAGTGTAGACTTGGTTTACCCATTCAAGGTATTTCCATGCCAAATATGGTCAATTATATCTTACTTGGTAGTTAAAAAGTATAAATAGTTTCTAATTAATCCTCTATACATCTTTTAGTAGCCCACCATCTTTTGTGCATGTTGACTAGATTTAGAAACTACCCTCTATTCCATGATGACTATGAGGTGTGTCTATTCATGAGGTAATTACAAGGTGGTAATGGCACTACATTTAATCCTCCAATAAACCTCTACACCAATATATAACTTATTTTGTTGACCTAAGCAGACCTATTATTCTACAAGGCCTAGTTACTTGGCTATCTATTGATGAATGATTATAAACCTAAATAAAAACATTAGAGTAGGTGAATGAGCCTATTTAAATCTTGAATAATATGCTTATAACATGATATATTCCCCCCAAATCATAACACACTTGAAAATCTACCTTACTAAGATGACTAAGACTCCTCTTGCTAAATTTTATGGTCTTTTCATTTGGTATAGACCTATAAGAACATTTTTACTTTTCATTTGGTAATTTTGAATTATGGGTGATTTGTAAAGGTGAAATAAGTCTCAAAATACCCTATTCCATGGTTTTTAACTCTCCAAACAACTCTACACCTTTTTTCTACTCAAAACCTTTTAAAAGTACCATTTTTGACAATTCTAAATATCATTCTATAGAAAATTATACCATAAGTGGGATCTCCTCTGAGTGTAGTATGTGAATGAAGTGTCCCTAAGACCAATTCAAGGAATTTGGATGCACTTTTTCTCTAATTTCTCTATCAGTTCTCTAAGACTATTTTTGGTAGGTTTATATATGACTGACTTCCTAATGATTATTCATATCCTTGAGGGCTTGAAATGCAAAACAATTTCTAATAACATGGAGTATACAATCCCCCTCAACCTTACTTAGATATTGAGTTCACCATGCATTTTCTCTACATAGATGTGACATGGAGAAAATTGCTCTCAGGGTGAAAACATTGCAATCTAAGGGGGTTAATGGAGTGAAAGAGGTTTCAAAAGGGTAAAACATGTTTGGTTCTAACTTATAATTCCTCTTAGGGGTCTATGACACCCCTCCAAACATGTTTCCATTTCCTATTCTCCTTTCCCACTCAGCCAAGTGTTTGCAAACCTATTCCTTTGCCTAAGGTTTATCAGACATTAGGCCATTTTAACACTAGGGGTCTACAAATTTATTTTCTTCAATCCTTTTTAATTTCAAACTTTTATAATTGTCTTATGACATTTTTGTTCTCCATTTCTTATTTTTTTCAAACTTAAAACACTTTCCAAATGTACATTAGACCCCAATTTCTAGTCATAGGCCTATTTAGGCCTAAAAGGCCATTAGGCTATTTTCTTCCTTTAAGGAATAAATACTTCTAGTGGAAAACACTATTAATTTTTGTAAGTTAAGTGGGAAACACTTTATTCATCTTCATACCTCACCTTCTTTCATGATTTCCCACTCTTTCACCTTCCTACTAGCAAATACCTCCTCTTCTACTTAGTTTGAACCTTGAGGCTTTCCTAAGATGTGGAGGCATGATGTACAGGGTTTTCCATTGGCATAGAAATTTTTAATTACTTATCTATCTCATATACCATATAGTACTCTTGTTTCTCATTCTATCATGCAGGGGTAGTTTGTGACTTGACTATGTGAGAGGACGAGTCCTTCCATGAAAAATCATTCAATACTCTCTTGAGTGGTTTATCATGATAGGTTTATCTTTGTATTATCCATTCCTCTACACCTTATATATCCATCACATAATTTATGCTTCCTTCTAGTTTTTTAGACATTATTTTTTGTGCTTGAATGACTCTAAGGGGACCTCTATGTGTGTATGTAGTATATTGGCCTAATTATTTTTTGGATGAAACCCTATGACACCAACATACCTAATACCTATAATATTACATAACACTCATTTTAGTTTTAATATTTTTGTATATGGTTATTTTGACTGAGCCTTAACTATGGCTAACTAAGGTAAGGATGATCAGACCTAGAATAGGCCTAATCAGACCTTCTTCATTACTAGGCAATTATAACTTTGTTTTCACACTCTTTACCCCTAATTTCACCACATATATTTTAATATTCATAACTAATCCATCATTATAAGTGATGAATTAGATTTTGAGAGAGGTGAGTCTCCTTATGTAGGTGTTTTGATCCTTTTTGATGTTCTTGATTTCCTTTTGATTTGGACTCCAATCCTATTGAATAAATCCCTTATTGTGGATATGAATACTACAACCCTATAACCTTTTATCCATATTTTCTATCTTGAGAGATTTGGTTGACTTCATACTCCATATTTCATAGTTAAAGTTATATTAGATCCTAGTTGTAGGTGTCGAGGACTGTGTTTTAACTTAAGAGAGGGAAGGTGAGAGTAGCCAATATCTTGAATAGGTCCCCATAGACCTTCATCACTTAAAATTATCAAATGGTTTTTTATCGTTTGTCTTTGCCTCCATCCTTGTTAGTATACCTAACGCTACCAATATCCATCAAGAAGCTATGGATGTAGATGTTTAAAATAGATTGTGAGACCTGAAGTTGGATTTATTTTATTAAACTCTTAATAAATTTCTCTTGGTCCTTCCAATCACCTCAATGTTTTAAAGCTTACCATAGAGTCTACCTACCTTGTTTTATCCCTTACACATGTAGTCTTATGACATGGTTATGGCATAATGTTCTTGAGGGATTTTATGCACTTTACAGGGATTATATTAAACCTCTAAAAAACCTTCATCTCTATAATGAAACTCAAATGATGTTGAAGCTACAAGTAACATGGGTTCTCATAGAAGGTGTGATGACTCATTACTCTAATTAGTCAAACCTAACACCTAGTTAGTCCTTGAAAACATGCTTGCATGTTGTGAAAGATAACTAAAGGTTTATTGATTGAACTTAGGTCATAGGTACAACTTAAAATGTATGTAAATTCTCACCAAAAACAATTCTATCATGCCCCAAATCTTGAATTATCTAGACTCCTATATACAACCTCATGAAATATCTCATCAAACTCTAAAAAACTTTGGAAACATTATGTTTTAGACCCTCATATAAATCTACAGAATTATTGATTTTATCTAGGTCATCTCATTACTTGTGTAACTATGGGTAATGTCTATTACTTTGTTTTTAGGCCCATTTCATGACTGAAGATCCAGTGTTATAGATACTCAAGGGTGTTTTTAAGAGTTTTTAAACTTCACCAAGACCTTGTAATTGTTGGAAACCCTAAATTCTCAAGAATCCATTGTTACCATCCTACACGTAACTTTACAAGAATTTTTCATGTCACCTTGGTGGTTTACACATGTGAAGTGGGTATTTAAAATTATTTAAAATCTCTTAAATCATCCATTTATTTATCATCATTCTCAGGAAAGGAGAAAATAGATTAAATTGATACCCTACCTAGATGGAGAAGACACTGTGAGTTCCTCACCTTATTAGTTATTGTTCATAAATGGAGAGGAATTATAATAAAAAATTCCCAAAAATGGAATATATCTAGGTTCCCCTCCTCTACCCAAAATTTTAGACCTTAATCTTCTCTCTCTTATCTGTACTATTTATAATCCTTAAGGGCTCTACAAAACTACTAAAGAGCTCAATGGAGGAAGGATGTTAGTTTTTAACCTTTTTGACTGGAAAGTACCTCCAAAGCATGGATCTATGCCTTGGAGACATAGGGTAATCCATAAAAATTCATGAGCAAGATCTTTCTCTAACACACCTATATGGACCAATTGAAAACCTCTATTTTCTACCATGAACACTAACTATTCTACCTAAAAATGGATTAAGATGGTATGTCAAGAGTCTTTGAGGTTTTTGAAATGTTTTTACAGACCTTTAGTGATTATCCATCTCCCATTTTATGTCTTAAACTTGTCCTTTTATCATAAAACCTCTTTTAGATGTTATAAATTGGTCAATAAAACATTACAAAAGGGGTATAATTTTAGAAATGAATTTTATCACTTCTTTTAACACTTTTACAAACTAATAAAGGAGTGATATGACCATGAAACCACTTGAAATGATTCAATAAGACCCCTTAAACTAATAAAACCCATTTGACCAACTTGACTATGTTAGAAATGACTATGACGTGATAAGGTCAAGAGTAGCATTTACCTTAATATCATAAAAATAACCTTAATCAATGCTAAAAGGGGCTTGAAAAGACCATTTTGAATATTTTTCAATCATTTGATGACATATAAAAGCTCTTAGGATTTGAAAACTAAATTTTTGAATTTTAGGGGTTATAATTTGGCCTAGGGGTCAAATTATCAACATTCTTGGTGAATCTTAGGGGTTTACTAGCTTGTTATTTAAGAGAACCAGTTTTCTTAAGACAACCCAACCTAAAATGACTACTTTCATGAAATAATAAGCAAACTAGTACCTTATGAAACTCTCTAGGAATGAAACAACAACCTCTATAGGGACACCAAAAGGAAACAACACCCTACACACCTAAGAAAGTAACAAGATAAGACATTATGTTGAGAACTCTTATTGTAAACCAAGAAAACAAGAAGGTAACTAAATATGTATAATTGACTAGAATAAGGCTTTTTCCTCATGGGTCAAAAGGGAAACTTATTAAATCATTCACTCCATAGGATGAATAATGGCATGTTATAATTATCTCCTTGGACATTGGCATAATTATCTTCCTTTTCTCCTTAAATGTCACTCTTTTCATTATGCCCTCAAGTGAGGTGACATCTAAAAACCACTCTCCCATGAATATATATTGTTATTGTGCATCAACATTCACCTCTAACTATTGTCTAACCTTTGCAAGGTAGGAGTTCCCCAATCTATTTACTTCTTGGTTGATGGGGGAAATAACCTAAATCTTTGTCTTAATTGAATTTTCAAGTACAATATATTATTCATATTATAAGGTTTCATCTTGAGTTTGATCTTTGAACTCTTATTCAATAAATTTACCTTGTTCTTCTTATATTATTTTTTTACCAAGTCCTTCAAGATCCTTAACCATGCTCAAGTAGGACTATCTCATGTCATTATAACCTTTGATCTACTCTTGAGGCTCAATATGAATAACTTATATAATGTTCTCCTTAGGACCTTCTTTGAGATCTTCATTTTCCATGTTGACAATTTTATCATTCTCTTGATGAGGTGGATATCTATCATCTAAACTTGAGAAAAAAGTCTCTAAGTCTTCCAAAAAGGCAATCTTTTCATGATCAAATTAAAGGACATGGACCTCACTATCACTCTTACTATAATCTTTTGGAGTAGCATGTTATTCAAATGCTTCTAAATCCCCTACAAGGTCATGATAGTGTTAATGTTTTTTTGCAACTTGATCCTCCTCACCACTTGAACTGCTCTTATCTTCCATCTTGAGGGGTTCATGAAGACTATATTCATGGTTTTATTATATAATATACTTCATTTTTATTTCATCCACCTCAAAGTCATCCCACTATGATGACTCATCATCACTGAACATCTCTTTATGCTCAAAGTCTGATCTACTAGGGTGAATAGGAGTACTAATAGTGATCTCCTCATCATAGGTGCTTAGAGTGTCTTCTTTGAGATTTTATTAGAAGATAATTTTAGTTATAAAATAGTTATGCCCTTTAAATACTATCATTTTCTCAATGTTATTCAACAAATTCCTTCTCTAGTATAGATGTTCCAATTATGCCTTCAGTGCAGCTAGAATTTCTTCATAGTAGGAGAGGGTGGGAGGAAGGGTAGCTTCATGACTTGATTGAAAACTAATAAAGTGTCCTTCTAATTTGGATCCTTAGGAACATAAAATTTATCATGATTTTATTGGAGAAATGGAGAAGAGTAATCATCAAAAGATGATATATTCTCCCTTCCCTACACCTTAATTACTTTGTCATACCCAAGTATATCTTGATTCACATGAATGAATAAATCATGAAGGGTGTAAGGATAACTTCAAAATATTGAAATTTTTCATATATTAGCCTCCATATACCCCCTCTTCATTTATATTTTATTTATCTACTCTCCAAACTATAGGTTCGCCCCTCAAACAAGGAGGTGATGGGAGGCAAAGAGTGGTCAGATGGTGGGGTAAGGACATATGGATCCATAGGCTAATTTAAAGTGGGATTGGGAGGTTGAGGGGAAATCTTATAAATTTTAATATTACTAGGCTTGGTAGTTATAACTTCCTTCTCTCCTTGTATTCCTAAGCATTGATGGACAACTTATGATTGAGGAGGAGATGAGGGATATTGAAATCTTAGAAAGCTCCTTAACATGACTTCTAAAACCCTCCTCTCTTCCTAGTTTGGGTTTAGAATAGGGGTATAAATACAAATATATTAGCATGGGGTAGTAGGAGGTGTAAACTCATAATATTTATTGCATGGATATTATTGTTGTTTCAAGGCTAATATCTCATTGGTAATAATTTGGTTCATACTCTTCTAGCTCACTTGAGAAAATAGGTGTATATTGAAAGCGTATTTGGGGAGATAAATAGGGATATTAATAATATTAATTAGTCTAATCATGGAACTGATATGGTTCACATGGAGGATAATAAGGTCCATGAGGCTATTAAGGTGTGTGATTGGGTTGATAAGGGTGTTATTGTGGGACACCATACTATGTATAGATTTTATTATAGTGTTGATAGGGCTCATAATGGGGATTTTATGGATCATAGGGATACTAATAAGGAGTTATATGATATAATTTTTCTCCATATGCAACCATTTAATCATCATGAGTCAATAAGAGTAAAATAAACCATGAATAAATCCAACTTATTCTTACCATTGAATGACCCTTCTCATGTACCTTAGGATGAAATTATTTGTGTTGGTTTGGATATTCAATACTTTAAAATATTTTTTGGTTGAATTTTATCCAAACCTATTAAATATAATCCCATTTAGCATGCCAAAACTATTAACTCTCCAAAGGTGCACCCTTGGGAGAAGATGGTTCAGTTCTCTCCAAGCTTGGGATAACATGGGATTGGTCCAAAGACTGTGGATGACCTATAAGAGGACCAAACCTCTAGTTTATATGTATATATTCCATATTACATAAAATTAATTTCAATTTATAATACCTACTAATTTTTAGTGTGAAAAAGGATATAATGGATGTATACAAGGAAAACTAATATAAATATGGTGATGCACCAAAAGTAGTTTTCCACTATATTTGATCTCTAAGAACACTAATGAACCAAACCTAAAATAAAACACTCTCCCTCAAAAGATTACTTACAATTTTACTTCTAATAAAATTCATGTTTGATTGCTACAAGTTGTAAGTGATGGATGAGAGGCCTATCTTGAGACACTTATAACCAGGTTACAGTTCAAGTACAATAACCAACCTTTAACACATCATATGACCTGCATAAAACAACCTAATATAATTTAGGTGAGACAAATACCTATAAATGGAGATAAACCTACCACATATTCAAATAAAAAAAACCATAAAAAACTATAAACTAACTTGGAGAAGCTACAACAATCCATATATCAATTTATGAGGTTTAAAAGATAAAAATCTAGGTAGAGTTTCCTCATACCCAAGTGATGGATAGTTATAATGGCCTTAAGACCTAAATATATAGAAGAATTAATTGGAATAAAAGATAATTTATTTTTTTAATAACATTAATAATTCATGAATGACCACTATCCCTTCAATTGGTAGTTAAAAGTAGTCATAACAATCTCCTTCTCCCTCTGTGTATTGGTGGTCTTTAATGGGAAACTTTGGGTGTTAAAGTGGAGTGATGGAGGCTAGTACATATTTTTTTGACCCATTCAAGGCATTTAAATTGAAAATAAGGTAAATTATCTCTTACTTAGAAGTTACAAAGAAAAAAATAGGTGTAATTAGGCCTCTATATAGCATTTAGTAGCCCACTATGTTTTGTTCATGTCGACTAGACTTGGAAACTACCCTTTCCTTCATGATAACTATGAGGTGTGTTGTTTGGAATTCATGAGGATATTCCAAGGAGATAATGGAACTATATTGACTCCTATAATATACCTCTATCCCAATATGCAACATCCTTTGTTAACCCAAGTATACCTACTAAGCCACTAGGCCTAGTTACTTGACTATCTATTGATGAATGATCATTGACCTGAATAGAAACCTCCAAGTAGGTGAATTATATTTTTTAAAGTCTGAATAATATTCTTATATCATGATCTATTTACCCCAATAATTCACACATACAAATCTACCTTACTAAGATGACTAGGACTCTTGTTGTTAGCTTTTTTAGACTCACCATTTGGTAAAGATTTGTAAGAACATATTTAGGTATAATTTTGAATGATGGGAAATTTTTAAAGGTTAAATTAGTCTCAAAATACCATATTCCATGATTTTTATCTCTCTAAATAACTTTGAACCTTGTTTTCTTCTCAAAACGTTGTAAAAATTCCATTTCTAACAAGTTTGGACAACATTATGAACAAACAAATACCATGAGTGGGATATCATAAGAGTGGATTATGTGATTTATTTTTATATAAGATGAATTCAGAGAATTTTAATGCACTTTCTTCTCTCTTTTCTCCATTGGGTCTCTAAGACTAGTTTTGGTAGGTTTAAACATGTCTGACTTCTTAATGATTATTCATAGCTCAAGGGATTGACCATCAAAATAATTTCCAATAATATGGAGTATAAAATCCCCATTAAACTTCCATATATATTTATCTCACCATGCTTATGTTCCATACATATGTGACATTGAGAAAACTTTTCTTAGGGTGAAAACATTATAATCTGAGGGGGTTGATGGAGAGAAAGAGGATGTAGAAGGATAAAAAATGATTGGTTATAACTTTAAATTCCTTTTTAGGGTTGATAACACCCTCCAAGAATTTTTCCATGGTTTATTCTCCTTTCCTACTCCTCCAAGTGTCTATAGAATACTTATTACCCTACCTAGGATTTGTGAGACATTGGGTGAGTTTGACCATAAGGGTCAACAAATGTATTTTTTCCATCCTTTCTAAGATCAAAATTCCATAATTGTATTATGAAATTTTTATCCTTTATTTCTTGGTTTTTCCTAACCTAAAACACTTTACTAATGTGTATTATATCCCAATTTTCAATCACAGGGTTGTTTAGGCCTATTTAGGCCTAAAAGGCCATTAGGATCTTTTCTATTTTTTAATGATTAAATACTTCTAGTGGATAACACTATTAATTTTTATAAGGTAAGTTTAAAACCACATATTCATATTCACACCTCACATTCTTTCATGATTTCCCACTCTTTCACCTTCCTACTAAGGTCCTGCTTGTAGATAATAGTTAGGTCTTATTGGGATTGTGAGAACATACATTCTCTTTTGATTAGTTGGAAACTTAAGGATTTATTGAGAATTAGAGGCATGATTTATAGGGTTTTACATTGGCATAGACATTTTTAATTAATTATCTAACTCATATACCATATAGTACTCTTGTTTCTCATTCTATCTTATAGGAGGTAGTTTGTGACTTGACTATGTGAGAGGAAGAGTCTTTCCTTTATATCTCCTTTAGTCATTTCTTGAGTGGATTATCATTATATTATTATCTTAATCTCATCCACAACTATTCACCTTATATATACATCACATAATTTATGTTTCTTTCAATTTTTCCATTCATCCCTATGTGTGGTTGATTATCACCTTGACAAACTATACAAGGACCTAGAGGTGTGTATGTAGTATATTGGGATGAAAACCTATGAAATAAACCTTAATAATGCCTATAATAGTCCCTAACACTTTTTGGATATGTAATATTGTTTTATATGGCCTTTTAGACTATACCTCAACCATGGCCAGAGAAGGTAAGGATGATCAGACCTAGAATAGGCCTACTCAGACCTTATTCATCAATAGGCACTTATAAATTTGTATTCACACTCGTTTCCCATGATTTCACCACATATGTGTCAATATTAATAAATAATAAATGGTTTCAAGTGATTATTTGGACTATGAGAAAGGTGAGGATCATCATATAGGTACTCTAAGCCTTTTAAATATTGTTAATTACCTTTTGAGGTGAACTTCAATCCTTTTTAAGAAACCCCTTCTTGTGGATATGAAGACTACAACCCTAGACCCTTTTGTAAATATTTTATGGATTGAGAGAGTTGTTTGACTTCATATTCCATATTTCATAGTTAAAAGTATAGTAGATCCCAGTTGTAGATGTCCAAGACTATGTTTCCACTTGAGAGAGGGAAGGATAGATTAGTCAAGATCTTGAATAGATCCCCATAGACCCTATTCATCACTTAACATTCCCAAATGTATTTTTATATTATATATTTTCCTCCATCCTTGTTACTATACCTAATTCTACTAAACTCCATCAAGAATCCATGGATGTAGATGTTTAAAATGGACTGTGAGCTTTAAAGTGGGGGTCTAGGAACCTTAAAATTTTATTAACCTCTTGAGAAATTGATCTTGACCCTTCCAAAACACATCAAAAATTTCAACCTTATCACATGGTCCACATAACTTATTGTATCCCTTACATAGGCATTCTCATGATATGGTTATGGTATAATTCTTTTGAGGGCTTTTATGCACTTTACAAGGAATATATTAAACCTCTAAACAACTTTCATCTTTGTAATGAAAATCAAAGGATGATGAATCTATAATTAACATGGGTCCTATTATAAGGTTTAAGGAATCATTAATCTAGTTAGTTTACATGGATTATAAGTCAAGCCTGCCACCTAGTTGATCCTTGAAAACATGTTTATAAGTCTTAAAGGATAATTGAAAGTTTATTGATTGAAATCAGGTCATAGGGGCAACTCAAAAACTATGTAAATTCCCAACAAAACCTAATATATCATTCCCCAAATTTTTAATTCTCTATAATCCTACCTTTAACCTCACAAAATATTTCATCAAACTTTACATAACCTTGTAAACATTGTGTTTGAGACCCTAAGAAAAATATTCAAACTTTTTGATTTATTTTAGGTCACATGATTAAATGTGGAACTATGGTTAATTAAAATTCATTGGGTTTTAGGCCCATGTCATGACTAAATATCCATTATTATAGAGCCTCAAGAGTCTTCTGAATAGTTTTGAGACTTTACCAAAATCTTGTAACTATTGGAGACCCTAAATTCCCAAGAATCCACTGTTATTAGCCTATAATTACTTATATAATAAGTTTTATTATCCCCTCTTTAGCTCACACATGTTAATTGGGTATTTAAAATTATGTATAATGGTGTTTTAGACTCCTGAGAAACTCTCAAACCTTACATTTCTCTATCATCATACTCAAAAAAGGCAAAAATGGATTACATCAGTACCCTACCTAGATGGAGAAGACACTGTGAGTGCCACACCTTGTTAGTGATTATTTATAAAAGTGGGTGAATAAATATAAGAATAAATTAATATAAATATGTGATATTTATGGTCCCATCCACTACCCAAAATTTTATATCATTATCTTCTCTCTCTTGTCTGTATCATTCACAAACTTGAAGGACTACAAAGCTACCAAAGAGCTCAATGGAGGAAGGAGTTTATTTTTTGACCTATTTTTACTATAAATTCAATACAAAGCATGTATTTAGGACTGGGAGACATAAGGGAATCTATACGCACGCCCTAACAAGATCTTTCTTTGACACACATGTATAGACTAGCTAAAACCCTCTATTTTCTACCATGAAGATTGATTGATCTGCCTAAAAACTAATTAATATGGTATGTTAGGTGTCTTTTAGGTTTTTAAAATGTTTTTATATAAATTTATTGATTTTACATCTCCCTTTTTATGTCATACGCTTGTCTTTTTCTCATAAAACCTCTTTCAGACATTATAAAGTGGTCAATAAAATAATGCAAAAGGGGTGTAATGTTATAAATGAATGTTATCACCTATTTTGACACTTATATGGGATAATAAAGAAGTAATATGAACATTAAACCACTTTAAATGCTTCAACAAGACCCCTTAGACTACTAAAACCCTTTTGACCAACTTCACTATGCTAGAAATAACCATAAGGTGATAAGGTCAAGAATAGTATTTACCTTAATATCATAAAATTAATCTTAATAAATGTTAAAATGGGATTGAAAATACTATTTTTGAGGATTTTTAATTGTTTAATGGGCATACACAAGCTTTGAGGACATGAAAACTAAAGCGTTTAATTACAAGGGTTATTATTTGGCCTAGGGGCAAATTATCAATAGGATGTTCTTCTTAGAGCTTGGACTTTCCTAAGATGTCATCCACATAATAGTCCACAATATCATGCATAATACCATGTAAAATGACTATCATGGCCCTTTGGTAGGTTTCTCCAGTATTTTTCATTCTAAAGAGCATCACTTGATAGAAGAATGTTCTGCATGGAGTAATAAATGTTATTTTATGCTAATCTTCTGGAGTAATTTTGATTTAATTATAACCAAAAAATCCATCCATGAGAGAGATATTTTGTACCCTAATTTATATTCCACAATCATGTTTATATTTTGTAAAGTAAAGTCATATTTTGGACATGCCTTATTTTTATCTTAGAAGTTGGTATAAATATGTATCCCTCTTTGTGGTTTTGTGATAGGGGTGATATTAGATTTAGATACATATCCCTCCTACCTCCAATAAAATTTATAAATATTCATTAACTAATAATTATACCTTAAGGTACATTTTTTAGGGCTTATATTTAATGGGTTATCATTTGGATGCACTACTAAGTGATGCAGTACCAAATTAGGATCTAACCCAACCATGTTGGAGTAGATCCATATAAATATGTTGATAAAGTCCTTGATAAGATATATAATAATTTATTATTACTTAGAGGTGATAATTTCCCTTGGTTTGATTATTATAATATTTTAATTAGCTCTAATGTTTACTTCTATAACCTACTCTATTAAGGAATGTGATTAATCTTGAATATACATTGGGCGTGGTGGTAGTTCTTCTATTGAATAAACTTCATCTAGGAGGTTCATACCTAACTCTTGACAAGGCTCTTATTCATTATGGTGTGACTAAATTTCTTATATATATGGAGAGGAATTAGATTCATGATAGTCTCCCTCTTCCACTTGGTTTAATGCCTCATGTTATTTTCCACAATAGGTGAACTCATTTAAATTTATAGTGAATCCATTTTTGTGATCTCATAATGAATAAAATATCATTCTACCAGGTATTCAATAATAACCTCATCATTTTTGAATACATAAATGATGGATATTTCTTATGATCCCTATCTATTAGTTTAGAGTAGTGGAAGGAGATGATGATAGTGGAAATGGTAGTGTCAGAAAATAGGTTTGTGTCATATAAATATTTATAGAGGCTATAAATGGAACCAATCTTGACTTCATCATTATAATTATACTCATAAGGAATTAAATAAGTATCCATGGTGATATATTTGAGTCAATGCCTAGTGGTTTTTACCTTAGGCCAAGTCATTTTGGATGTTCTTAAACACCAATAGGTTATATTATTGTTCCTCCCAAACTAGTCCTTTACACTTATAATTCATGTTTTGAAGAATTTTTTATAGTTGGGGATATCTTTGCTTAAGAAAATATAGGGCCTCATCTTCATGACTAATCCAAGAAACATTAGGCTCCTTAAAATTTTCTTCTAATAGCATCCCTATGCTAGTGAAGGTAGTCAATCTAAATTGATACATGATAGGTTTATCTCACCTCATAATTGGGGACTCATAACTATGTGGGTATAGTGGAAGGTTTCCTACACAGAGAGTTTTATACTCATATTACCCACACCCCTTAGAAATAATCTTCAAGAAAGTTATTTTTGATGACTCAGATGAGGTGGGTGATAAACTATAAAGGTGGACATATTTCATATCTTTGGGATTATAATATGATCCTTGGGTACTAAGACAATAAAAATTAGGATTCGATTGTTCCTTTTGACATCTATGAAAATGTTTGATTTCACTAGGGATGGTGATCTCCATGCACAAATGTGGGAATTTAAGACATTGATGTAGGGTAGAGGGTACCACTCTCATCTCATGGATACGATGGCATCCAAAAATCATATTATAATGGAGATATACATCCACTACATGGATTATTGTGTGGTGGAACATAGGTCCCACAACTATAGGAAGATATATTATTCCAATAGATGGATTTTCATTATCAGCATATGTCTTTATCATTATGAGAGTAGGCCCTAGTGAATATTATGAATACCCAAACTTATTAATAAACTCAATATTACAAAAAAAATTAGGGTGGATCCTCCATCTATAAGAACCTATAGGATTTTGTGATTAACAATGGAGATTTCAATTAGTAAAGGATAATTGTGATAAGGGCTTATTGATGGCATGTCATGGGTACTGAAGGTGATTTTTTGTGATAGAGATAGGTGACCCACAAAGGATTCAAATGGATTTATGTTAATATCCCTAAAAACTTTTAATTCATGCAAGACTTGATTTAATATCTCTTGATGTACAGATGAAGTTTTGAGAAGATTCATAAGAGAGATTTGTGTCAAGGTCTTCTTGAGCTATTGAATAAAATCATATGGTTTATCATAAGAATATGAGAATTTATTAGTGATGATAACATTTTTAGATGAATTGGGTGGATATTTTGAGGGGCTCCAAGAACTATTATTTTTCCACATCTTATAGTGACTACATAATTAGTAGTGGCCTTATTAATTTTAGGGATATGTGATGGTGGATTAATAGGCTCTTAGGGGCCTTTAATTTATATTGTTATAATATAATGGTAGGGGATGGAATGATAAAAAAATTTATTGGAGGTATAATATTGAACCTAATCCCTTGGTGTTTTTTTATAGTTATGGTCATGATTTGGTAGAGGGTCTTGATATATCCCTAATTGCTGATTTTTAGATTGACTTGTTTAACATTCCCCTTCAACTTCTGTCTCTCCCTTTTCTACTAGGTCTGTGATGAAATGTCTTAGCTCCATGAATTTTTTATTATCATTCCCTTTGACTTGGTGGTAATTTAAAAACTCATCTTTACATTAGTATTTACGGTGTGCTTTATTGTCATTCAAGGGTCTAATATTGGGTAGAGTTATCATATTAGTAGCAATTAACTATTTTAGGACCATTTCAATGTGCACACCAAGGCTAGTAAGATCTCAATTTCCAATTATAGGCCTTGGTTTTTCCTTTGGCATAGTAATGTTGTAAATATTTTGATTTTTAGTAGTGGGGGAAGGTTTTTATATCATTTGTACATGTTTTGAGTCAGTGACACTATCCATAATTATATTCGTGTTCTTATCAAAGAATTTTGCCTTACCCAAGAAAGTATTATCCTAATTTTAACTTTGTTTATTTCAGGTATTAATTTAAGAGTTCCCCTTTCACTAGGTGCCTTTTCTATCTAGATATCATTTTCTATAATCTTACCAAATGATTTGGCACACTATAATTTCAATTTAGCTTTTAGATTATCAATGAATATATTAGATAACTTTTTTTAGGGACCATGCATTATAAATGGATGGATAGACTCCTCCAATGTTTTAAAAATGATGATATACCCTCTCCATTCCATTTTTGGGGATTGTATAGATCAATTATATAAATATCACATTCTATATAGAAAAAGAAAAGTTTCACAAATTTTTTCATTAGTTCTTTAAAAGTAGTTGTAGAACCCTTGGGTATACGCATGAACCATAAAAGAGTGGTCCATGTGAGAATTTTAATAAATATTCAAATTAAATAAGCATCATTATACATGACCTTATGGTATGATACATAAAACTCTTAAAACATGGTCTTGAGGGTCCCCTCCCCCTTACAGTTATCAAATTTTGGAACTTCAAAGTGTACCAAGAAGGGTACCTATATAATAATAATGTGTAATGAGGATTGCAAAAGTATTCATATATATATACATATATATATACATATATATATATATATATATATATCTCATTGCTTGAGTTTGAGGGTCAATCTTTTGAAGATTTTGCTTCATTACCTTCCACTCTTGGGAAAATGAGGGATCCATTAAGTGATTATAAGTATGAGTTTGGATTGTTTTTGCTATTAATGAGTTAGGATTAGTGTTCTTAGTGGTTCTTATAGTTTGTGTGGGCCTTTTATTTTAAAAATGGATTTTGGATGCAAGGGAGTTGATTTTTTGGGTTAATTGGTCTAAGCAATCCTCTAAGGCAGATCTCCTTTTATCAAGCTTGATGTAAATTTTTTTTTGGGGGGGGGGATTCTTATTCTTATTATATCTATAATTGATGATCTAAAAGTTTAGGGTTACCATCTTCTTAGTTAGTTTCATGTGTGTTAGTAAGAGTCTTGGGTCTAGATTATGGTCAAATGATATGTTATAAGAGATTGGAATTAAATGTAGGTCTAGTTTTCCCCCCATTCTAACAACTTGACCTATGATTTGGTCATGATGTTCATATATGTATTGATTAAATTGGGATAAAAAATTCATCACTATTGAAAAATTCATTAGTGATTGATTCATATCCTCTAGGAGTGTACATGCCACTTTGATTTTATTCATTATCCCTACTCTACTCTCCTAGCGTCTTAAGGGAATCATCTTCTTGGTTCAATCCTTGTCCCAATATTAGGACTTGGGAATGAATCTTAATTGTCCTAGTGGATAACATAGGTATCTTAGCCTAAAATTTTGCCCTAGATTAGTTGAATAAACCTTCTCAATTTTATGATAACATGAAATTATTTCTCCTCATAGACAAGCCACTACAAGAGATGGATCTCTAGGTTTGAAAGGGCTAACTCCATTTAATTATATTCTAGGCTCAAACTACACTACAGTAATCACTATTGAGGGTAAAAATGGTATAATGAGACATAAAATAAACCTATTATAATGGGGTGATACACCAAATATAATTCCACACAACATACTTGCATATGCACTTAAGAAAGAAGACTACTCAAACTAATTTCAACTCTATGTTCTTCTAGCATAAGTATATCTCATAGAGGTAGATTTATGTACCTATCTAGAGGTGGGTGAAAATAAGGTTTAATATAAGACACTACTATTCCCTCTCACACTTCAAGAAACACTTAAAAAATAATATGCTTTATGAAACCTATTAGAAGAGATATTACTCACACAAACATGCAAGAATAGAATTAGAAGATAGAAGACCAAACTCATCACTTGTCAACTACATAAAATAATTAACATACTTAAGAAATATAGTATATATAATTAATCAACCTTATAAAACATTATTCAAAGGAAAATGAGGTGTCAAGATGATCAAGGCTTCTCCATACCAATTGTGGATCCATTACAAAGCCAAAAGGACTTGAATATATAGAACATAGAAGAGGAAAGAGAAGAAGTGAAGATTAAGGGTCATAATATCAAGTGTTAAAATATGAGAAATAGTTACAATTCAAGATAATGAGTTAAAAAATAAGTCAAGAAGATTTCATGAACATGTGTCAATCTGAAACAAATCACCTTCCTTAGTAGAACTTTTCATTATCTTACATTGAAAATACCTTCATGATGATGATGAGTTTACTTGATTGTCCAAAACTAACATAAGGATCATTTACACATATCCCCTAACATAAGATATAAATTAGGCTAGTGTAGGTCACCTATGCATCTCCAATTGATATACTCATCCTTGTCACTTATCATTCACTATTTGAAGTCATTCATCACTAGACCTCTAGGTATTCCTTCACACTTATCACTGAGGTAGGCTATATTTTATAAAAGAATCTCATTGAAGAGGTTTTAGGAAACTCAAATAGGTCTCATTTATCTTATGGTCTATCAAATAGACCTCAAAGAAACTCATATAATGCTTCTTGCTTCCAATCATTGATAGTCATTTTGCCTTCTCACTATCTATTTAGAATACCTATGATGAATGAGATAACAAAGGTATTTACATGCACAAAAATATTTATAATTATGTTTTATAAGTTTTAACAAGTCCTTATAGACCTCCCTCAATGGTTCTAACTTGTCTATTCTCATTTGTACCTATCAAACACATAAAATCCTATAAGAAACATATTATTAGACTTGTTCATATAGATGATAGTATGACAAAATTGGATAATGAGGAGATTAAGAGAGTTATAGACAATTCTAAGTCATTTTCATGTACATTTCACCCCTCTTAGAATAATTTCCCACCATATATTTCTTATTGGCTTCACACAAGGGTTTTAGGAAGGTTTTGGGTGATTTTCACTATTAACAATGGTTAATAAAAGATAGACATCCAAATTTAGAAAAAAAATCTATGAATTTTGAGTATAGGACCCCATCAAACTCTCCACAGGTTCTTGAGGTATCATGCACATGGTTTGTATATATTTGAGCAAAAGAAGTTGGCCTCTTGAGCTCTTGTATGTTCTAGGTAGGTCTAAGAGGAAATTAAGCCAAATTGATCACCTCTATGTTGTTATTTTATAAAAAGTGATTATAAATAGTATTTCACTCTCCCTTTAAGGTCCTCATATGGTTTTAAAATATCATGTAGTCATATGGATGAGTTTAGGCACCTGTAAGGTTTAGGCCTAATAGGCCTAACTATATTTGATTATGCATTTGAACCTTATGAGGGTTTCCAATTAATATAGAGTCCTTAAAAAAATTCATATCTAATAAAACCTCACACATCATATAAAATCATTAAAAACTCTCCCTATTATCCATTTCAATCTTGACATACCAAACCTTCAAGTTACGTTGCTCATGGAGTGCCCTTTGTCTGAGAAAAAAAAAGGGGAATCTTCCATATTTACCTACCATATATAATAAAATGAGAAGTTATATTATGTATTCATGATTTTATTTACCAATTTTAATAACTTGATCATAAATCTAGACCCCTCAAACATTAAATTTATTAAAATTGGCTCACTAGGTATGATGATTGTAGGCAGGGTTTAATTAACTGTTGGTTGGGGTTCAAAATCTAGTACTTATTATTTTTACTATATATATGAAGGTAAAATGTAATGTGATATATAATTTTGAGATTTATTTTTCATAGTTATCTATATCTTACCCCTCTTCTCACCTTGTCAAACCTGCATTATCCATTAGTCATGTTAGTGTGTGATTGTGTCACAATTGTAGGTAGCCACTCAAAATTCAAAAGGTTTCTATAGGTGTTGATGATTTTTTAAGTACAACATAAAAGGGTGATATTATCCATTTAAAATTTATCATTCCACCTTATAACTTTTTTCTACCAACAAATATTTCCCCTTTCACTAGCCTAGCTAGTCTGCTGATTGTATCACCTGTAATTACTCATTTGGAGAATCAAGAATTCCTATAGGTGGACATTTTATTTTTTGAACACTATGATTCACTCCCTTAGTTCCATATTGATAAAATCATGGCAATTTCACCCTTTAATTTACTTTATTCCTTCCATGATACCATGCATCCATTCTTACCATCAACACATTTAGGTTTGCAAGTTATAGATTCATGTGGCCTTTTGACATTATGGCTCACTGGGTGTCTATAGTGGAAACATACCTAAATTTAAACCTAATTCAACCCTCATTTTAATTTGAATTATAAAATTCCTTTCATGTTGAGGTGTAACATATCCATCTAGGATTAAAGAGTGAAGTTATTAGACTTTCTTAGACCCCATCAACTCTTACCCATTGGTGGCATCTTCTAAGAGTAAAACTCATTCAGAGAAATTAAAGTAAGTTTAACTCATTTAAAAATTTCTCATCATGGTTGACTACAAGGTCTGAGTTGATTTCAAGATTAACACTTTGAGCTTGAAATATAATTGATAACATATATTCAACTCTTTATAATGTACATAACCTAATCCTTGGGTTTTTTAGTATCCTTACAGTCTTTTGTGCACACCTATAGGTGACTGTAAGTTACTGTGTACATTAGAGCTATAATCATTAATCACTTAGTGTATTATAAATTCATATCCATCAACTTACAATATTCTCAATGTAAATATGGATCATTCATTATATGTAGTAAGTAAAAACAACATATTAGTATTGAATTGAAATCACACATAGGAGGACACAATATTATAATTGATAAAACCCTATCCTGTAGACCATGATGTCATATTCTTACTCAATGAGAGTGTTTCTACTCATCCTTTCACATCCACACCTGAGCACTATTTTGAAAACCACATGAAAAGTATGTTAATTTCCTATAATTATACATACATCACTAGTTTTCTCAGATCAAATCAAATATAAAAGAAAAATAGAGCCAATGGGAATGTGCAAGTAGAATAGAGTCACTAGCATTCTCAAGGATGGTGCATGAATCATAGACCACCATTTTTGTAACTATTACCATGAAAATTAATGAAATTAATACTAATTTCATCCACCAAAATTATTCATCTCAACTCATCCCCTCTTATCTATACTTAGAGTAAACTGGTTGACTTATTTTACCTTGTCTAATATAAATATGAGGGAGATGGACTGATTTTTACCAAATTTGAAATTGTTAAAGCTTGTCAATCTTGTAAAATATGTTTGGGGACATTTTTATTTATCCTCTTGAACCTTCCTACATGTCAATTGGTTGTCTTTATCCATATGATTACCTTTAACTATCTATTTTGTAATTATCTTCTTGAATTAATGTTGAAACTGCATTTATTTAGTTTTAAACTAAATCCTAACACTAAATTGACATCTTGGATGTTATATTACACTTCTACATTTTCCATTTCATTAAAATTATGTACAAATTCTCCTAGAATGACCAAAAGGTGACCCAAAGGAAAATTAGGACAAATGATGCATATGACTAGAGTGAAACATATAATGTGAACCTAAGAAAAACTTAGAAAGACTCTATAGGAAGTTTTACTATATAGGGTGTTGACTTATTTTACCATGGGGTTAAATTATTCAACATTTTGGTGATTTCCTATGGGTAACAAAGCTTCTATGTTTAGGACTGGTTGCCTTCTCTTATCCTTTTGAGATGGAGTCATGTATATACTATTATTGACACTAATAAGACTTTGAAATGACATAAAACAAACCACACACAACAAGGAAGCAAGAAAAAAGACAAGAAATAAACCTCACAGTTGTGTTATCATGAAAACTTAAGGAAAAGACAAACCAACATAAGCAAAATCACACATTTATCCTAGCATGTATAATACCTCAAGACACTTGAGGTGAAGAAACATATTCATTGCTTTAACAAGGGTCAAATACATTGATCCTTGCCTCAATATTTCTCCAATAAATCAGATCCTCATATGATCCATAATTTTTAATGAATAATTTATTGTGGAAATAGTCAAAAGACCTATCATCATTGATGTTTTTATTGACTATAAGTGAGCTACTTGGAGATCTCATGAACACCCCATTTAACTCTTCAAGAAACTCACTTGAGTCGGTAGCTTGATTGAAATTTGACATGCTCATTTGATAGTAATAAATATGGTCATTAGATATCATTAAAACCTTCTCTACTTTAGGTGAATAATAAACAAGATATATATGTTGTTACAAGTCATCAAGACTATATTATTTGTGTTTATTAGATACTTCATCTTATACCAAGGTTGTTTCTTGTTTGATAGAGATACTAAGATATTCCTTGTGTCCATATGGATCATGATTCACCTCAACATAATATCTACACTATTTTTGAAAATTTATAGATTTACTCAACTCTTCAAAGTCCTACATAATGACATTGAACTATTGACACATGTCATCTGCTTCTTCATGATGTTCATGCTCACGAATGTTCTCTTTCTTTGTAGTTAGAATTATTTGTTCATTAAGACTAACATGTTTTTCCACATCTTGGATATTCATATCATCTCTATGTGTGCAAGATAGTTTTCCCATTCAACTTTATCTATAATGTTGTCATGATCCACCTCAAGTACTCCATCAGAATCCTCAAGAGTTATGTAAATTCTAAGACTGGTTTCTTCAAATCCACCTTACTCAACTCCCCACTCAACAAAATAAAAATTAGAGATGACATCATGGAGAGTTAGAGGACCTTGATCACTAGGTTGATCATCTTCTTCAATCACATTACAATTCATGTTAGAAGTGTAAGGCACATAAGGTTCAACATGAAAACTAAAAAGAGGTTTAGAATTGATTATCACTTTTGCACCATATTTAATCCTAAAACCAATGTTGGACTAGTCTAAATTTAGATAACCTCCAATATTAGTAGTGAACTCTCTAGATAAACAAAGTGAAAAATGAGGAGGCATATCTACCACTACAATATGTTAAGAAATGGTGAAGGTAAGAAAAGCATTTAGAATCAATTGGAAACCTCTAATTATGCCAATGGTCTTGGTAGTTGATCCATCTAATTATAACACTCCTTTGGTATGAGGCTCATATTTCAAGTTCAATTTGTCAGTTACTTGCTTGGTCATGACACAAGTAATAGTTCCACTATCAACAACACAATTATGTACCAAGTAATCTCCAATAATGATGGTTAGATATAATGGAGGAGCTTTGTATACCTTCTCAACTTTGCTTAACTATCCTTTACTTGAATTAATGTTGTTTGTCAAGGTTGCCTCTCTTTGGATAGATTGTTTAGTTGTCAAATTGATTTTGGCCAACTCCTCTTGAATTAGGTATACTTATCTAGGTATTTCCAATGTATCCCACACTGACACATTCAAATGAAACTTCTTCATTTGATAAATAGTGTTAGTGAAATGACCACTAATGTTTGTTTTTCCACTAGTAGGAATCATATTGCCTACACCTTAAGAGTTATAAGGTATGAAATCATTTCTAACATTCTAATCTCTTTGAGTTATGCATTTGGATTGACATTATACATAACTAACCTTTTTCTTGTTTGAAAATTCATGGTTGACCAATAATAGCCCTTTCAACATCTTCAATTATCTTCCTTTTACTCCTTATATTTTTAGCTATAAAACTTGTATCGATGATTGAATGTCCTTGATGATTGACTACACATGAGTCATATTGCTACCAATTTACCAATGTAGACCCCACCTGAGTACCTTCTCATCATCACTCTTCCATTTGGTACTTTATCTTGAGTCATAGCTAACATAGTTCCCAAATTTGACATGAAGGCTTGGTTGAAGGACTCATTGACATAAGAGGATAGATCATAAGGTCATTTAATGAAGGTTGAGTGCTATGATCTTGGGAAATATTATTTTGAGTAGGAAAGAATGTATTTGAAGTGGAAGGATCATTGGCATTGTAACCATTGTATGGATTAGATTGGACCAACTATCCTTGACCTTGAGTATGACCTTTGAAAGGAGGTCTATTGTCTTGATAGTTGGGGTATGACTTATTAGGTTGATAGTGAATTTTGAAAGGCTTAACATGATGTTGTTAAATTATCCTCTTTATACCTAGTATCTCTTTCTCCATATCTCTTATCATTTATTCCTTATTAGGTTTGTTTGGTTGGCAAAGGGTATAAGACTTGTGTTTAGGTGTAGGAATAAGAGACTTGTGTGGGTTAGGAGTGTTAAAGTTAGAAGGGGACCAAGGGGGGTTGACACAATATTGGTGTCTACATTTGCCCCTTTTTGTCTTGTGGTTTGTCTTAACGAATTGCAAGACAAAAATAGATGTAGGCTACCCCAGGTATGGGATAAGGTATTCCCCCTCAAAGTGGGAGTCAAGGGAAGGTAATCTGATATCAGGTGCCAATTTGATAGGCAATGGATGGGTAAGGTGAGGTTGGAGTTTGAATGCTACAAGAGTTGAGATTGTACGTATACCACTTCACTTGATAGGTAGGTCAAATTGTCGTAGGCAAGGTTGAGGAGTGCTAGAATCAAAGTAACTAGTCCCCAACTTATTAGTGGTAGCTGATTGGGTTAAATGATCAAAGTTGTAGCTCCAATGGTGAAGGAGGACTAAAATTAAAGTAATTGGTCCCCAACTTATTAGTGGTAGATGATTGGGTTAATCGATCAAAGTTTTAGCTCCAATGGTTGTCATGTTCCACGTATCCTAGGCTAGGAAGTGCTCCTAAAAAACATGAAAATGTCACAAATATTAGGGATCAACTTGGTCACGATCCAACAATACATGTGAGGGGTGCGTATAATTTGGTAACTATTCATGAAGTAGCATATGCAATCAAAACAACCAAGGTAAAGTTGTCTTGAAATTGGTCGTGGTCTGAGGAGATAATAGCGATCTCCAAGGTCATTTATCGAGTTGGGCTGAGATATAAGTGATCTCAAGTGTTGTTTGTTGTGGATAGGGAGATGCATGTGATCTCCAATGTGCCCCACGAGAAGTCTGAGGTGACCTCTATAGTGTCAGGGCTGGTTGTTTGGTCATGACTTTGAGCAATTTTAGATAGTTGGTCTATGTTTCGAGTAGCCAATGTCGGTGAGAAGACCGATGTCAATATAAAATCAGTCAATTTCAATGAGATAGGGCACAATATTTCTGACGTCGGTGGCATGCCAAACCTAACAAAAGTGGATTGACAGCCCACCAAAAGTCATTTGTGAGTTTTGAAGTGTTTAAAAAGAGAGCTTTGAGTGTTGAGTGACAGAGACCTCCAGTTTGTTTGTGTCAGTGGTGTTAGGTGTTAGGTTGTGAGTGGTGAGGATTATTGGTGAGTTTAGAGTGTTGTGAGTGTTTGGGAGCATTGTGGGCCATCGGCGATTGGATTGAGGAGATGGGGTAGATGGAGATGGCAGACATTGGAGGAGGCCCTATAGGAGGAGCACCACCACCGGCACCCATTATACCACCTTGACAATGACAACGAGATGAGGTAAGATGTGTTTTCTATGAATTTTTGATTGGTTTTTGAATTTAATGTTATTTTTGTTGTTTGTTGAGTTTTTAGTGATAAATCAGGGGGAAGGTTAATTAGAAGGTTGGGTAGGCTAGGTAGGTTAGTTTAGGCAGGTTTAGAAGTATTTTGGGGTGAAATGGGGAAGAAATGAGGAAGCCCTAATTTTTAAGGGTTGCCTCATTTGGCCCTAGGGCCGAACTAGTCACCGATGCTAGCGGTTCTACCGACATTGGCTGACATAGTGATCGACATTAGTCGGTTAGGTGCTAACATCAGCTAAGCTATCATCGGCACACTAACTGATATCAATTGCTTATTAAAGGTTAAAAGGGTTGAAAGTGGTAATCTGGAGGGGCTGAAGTCATGCTGATGCACTCCTAGGTGTAGTAGTTTATGATAGGCAGTGAGCCTAGGAATTTAGGGTAATTGGTCCATTAGGTAGGTGAACAGATGAATGGTTGAGCTAACCTCAAAAGACCTCATGTCAATTGAGTGCTACCTATATAGCCCCTATTTTAAGGGCATCAGGCCAATGTAGTTCTCCCAAAAGGGAAGAAGAGTCAAAGAGGTTATTAGTTGTTTGTGTAATGTTTTGCTAACATTATTGCGTATGTGTTGGTTGGATTTAGGCTAGGCAGATATTGATGCTGCAAGATCATCTCTCAACATTGTTGATGTGGATGTGTCGAGACATCACAGGAGAGGAGTGGGCACACATGGCCATGGTAGGGCTTGATGGGTTGCGGTGATATTGCTGACTAGCTAGGGATGTCAGTTTGATGGTGGCATTGATTGAGTGGTGGGATCATACCACCAACACCTTTCACCTATCGATTAGAGAGTTGATGATTATAATTGAGGACATGTATCATATTTTTTGGTTGTCGATACATGGGGCAGATTTATATGCATGATCGAGAGAGGAGCATGACATACATATGGTAACACTATTTGGGGAGCATGCTGTTGAGGTGACCTACCATTCAGTGAGTTTTGCATATGAGCTGATTTATGCTACAAATGAGGATGAACATCAACTAGCCACCCTGATGATGATTGGCATCACGGTTTATGCCCTTCTTGATGTAGAGGGAGGGAGATTCCTGATCGCGATGATCAGGGTTTTGACAGACATGATAGTGGAGTATACAATTTTTGCATGGGCTCCAGTGTTTTTAGCTCAATTATATAGGGAGCTATGGGGGATTAGCTGATGGTGGTGTTACAGCTTGTGTGTGGGCTACCTCTTGCACTATTGGGTGTACAAGCACATAATGGTTATACAACCTCTTGGCCTCCTAGTAGCGATCCAGGCTAGCTTCAGAGTTGGTTTCAGGGGATGGCGAGAAGTCATGACACAGACACATGTGGATGCCATTATCTGGGATATTGATTATTACAAAGGGATATTAGATGCCTTGATCCTAGTAGATATCATTTGGAAGCTGTATTTGGTATATCTAACATTCAGAGATCAAGTAGAGTAACTAGTGGGGGTCTAGAGCCTATGATGGGTGAAGGATAGGCGAGCTAGCGAGCTCGAGAGAGTGCCTGCTGAGAGAGTGCGGTGCCAGTATGGGATTTTATAGGATGTGCCACCTACTTTCCCATAGTATAGATGGGATGATATTGAGGTGCCCCTCCCACTACTAGAGGAGACGGAGTGGCTAGATTTTGAGGAGATACTCGTAGGTCTAGGGGTGGTAGATCTGGGGTGTATGGTGGCCTACTTAGCTTGGTGGGTTGGTCACTATGCTGGGATTCATAGGGGACCACCTCCCAATCCATAGGTAGTTATCAGAGAGAGGGATGCCACCATCAAGGAGAGAGATGTAGCACGAGCACAGGTGGTAGTTTTGATAGTGTAAGTGGCTACCTTGATAGGGCAGGTTACTACATTGTAAGGGTAGTTAGTTGCAGCCTAGGTACAAGTATTAGCAAGATAGGTTTTTGGAGGGTAGAGCCCTATTCAGTCACCACCATAGTAGCCAGTGCAAGAGCCAGTTTATCCACCACCACAGTAGTCACCTCAGTCACAGCCACAAAGTTCACTATAGGGCATGGCATCGGGATCGATGGGTCCATCGTAGACTATACCTATATCTAGGTACAATACTGCATTGGATGAGATTGTATATTATGAGGGTGCCATAATGGGATTTCCATAGATCTAGTGGTATTCTAAGATGGTAGCTCAGAAGAGATATGTGTCACGTGCCACTACCTCTAGTTCTCAGAGATAATGATGGTTAGAGGGTGGAGACAATTCAACATCTTCATGACCACCACCACCACCACAACCTTGAGGTGTTTGTAGTTAGTTGAGTTGTATATATATACTGGCTTGTATGCCGTTGATGTGAGATGTACATACATTTTGAGAGAGGCACACATATATGTCATACTATCTTAGATATTGATGTACATATATATATGAGATTTTTGAGATATTGATATGTTATGGATGTTTTGGTTATGTTAGTGTTTTTAGCATTTCCCAGATGTTTTGATGGTATATGCTTGATATGATGAATGTATGATGATGTTATAGCCTTTTCCATATTGTGTGATGGTGTATGTTGTAACATATGTTATGTGGTTTTTCACTCCTAACAATTTTCCAGATTGGTGATGGATGTATGCTAAAAATGAAATGAGTTTATTAATGCTTCAGCAGGTTTCCATATTGGTGATGGTATATGCTTGACATAAATTGTGTTTGGTTGATAGTTTCCATGTGTATTGTTTCCATAGAAACTAATGTGAATGGGTAAAGATAATTTATATAACACAAATTGGTATTTGCATTAAAATAAATCATGATGTTATGTTAGTGGTTAGGAAATGTTTTGGTTGTCATGTTATTGGCATGTGATGAAATGTGAGAAGTGAAAGGTGCATTGCTCTTTCATTGACAAGGACTATAATGATAGCATAGATAGGGTTGTTGTAAACAAAAGCCCCATTCATGCATTACGTCGTTGACCATTGGTTTGTGTTAGAGAAGTATTCTAATCACTTGACATTAAGTGAGCTCAAAATCCCTTGGGTATGGTGGGTAAATAGGTTTGATTATGTGATATTTGAGGATAGCGTAACCCTTTTCAACAGGGATAACTTTGCCCCTTTTATAGGTGACCCTGAGAATGACTATAGGCAAGTCCACGACTTAATAGTTTGTTAGTCAGTTTTTTTTTTGGAAGACTGATCAATGCGAGAAGTCTACTTGGGGATATTGTTTTGTTTTGTGGTCATGTGAAGCTGATCGATGCGGGAAGCTTCTGAGAGGGTGTTGTGTTTTTAGCAAAATTTGATCATAGCCATCTCTCGAGGGAGTAGTCTATATTGTGCTTTATATGTTTTGATGTCTTTGAATAGCTATCCTTCAAGGGAGCAGTCTACTAATTATAGCAATAATGTAGCTGTCTTTCGAGGGAGTAGTCTACATTTATAGTTTATGACCGTTTAATATTTTATTGGGCATCCCAGTTTTATGTTTTTTTTATTGACTAAAGTTTTAGTCATGGACTAGACTATAGAGGTTTAGGGGTTTCCCTTTTATTAAGACAAAGCATTAATGCTTAAAAAAGGGTTAACTAATGTTTGTAGGGAAAAAGGGTTGAAAAGAATAGGAATGAGGATGACAGGGGTTGCTTAAGGCATGAGCTCAAGTTAAACATCAAGTGAATGATTACTTGGTTAATAATAGAATGGTCATAGATGCAAGGCATTAAGGGGCTCAAGTTATAGCTGGCCTTCAAGAGAAGACAGACGATAAGTGCCTGATCCATACTTGTGCATTATTATATAAGGTTCTAGCCAATTAGGAGCAAACTTGCCTTATTTACTTCTTTCCATATTGGTCACATGTTGGTTTTCTTTAAGAATAAGATCTCTGATTTTAAAATCTCACACTTTTAGATTTTTGTTATAGGCACGCTTGATGTGGTCTTGGTAGATATGAAGATGATTAAGAGTAGCAAGATGACATTCATCGAGTAACTCGAGTTGTGATAATAGATCTTGACGAAAGTCATCGTTAGAGAGTATGTCATGTAAGGAGATCCAAAGAGATTGTATTTATACTTCAAGAGGAAAGATGGCTTCAATCGATGCTTGGTGAAGAAAATTCAACCTTTGGGCAAGCTAAGTTGAGGTTGCGATAGTCAGTATAAATTCAAATTCCCCCTGTTGCTTTTGTGACAAGGACAATGACACCCATTGCAAATAATCAATGGGTTGAATAAATGAGACAGAGAGAAGACGTTGAAGCTCTTCTGTGACAAGGAGTGCAATGTAAGGATGCATATGTGAAGCTTTTGCCTGATAGGCTTAGTTTGAGAGGGTGGGATCCTAATCTTCCAGGTTAGAGGTAGGAATCTTAGAATTACTGAAGGTGATAGAGGCAATGGTAGGTAATGATTTGACTAAAGCAGCTAGTGGTTGGGAGTCTTCAGGTTGGACCTCCACTGCTTGTAAAGCCTTGATCAAGGCTTGGTGATGTTGCAAAGAGCTTTGAATTATGTCATACAAAGACATCTTCATAGGGGTTTGGTGAGGTTGTTTCACCATGGAGTCGTGAATTGCCTTAGAAAAAGTTGGTTGAGATGTGCCCAAAATAAAAATCTTAGGCTTTGGTGGCTGAGAAGGCTTGACAAATGGATATGTCCAAGGGATAGAAACATGCTCTTTTCCTTTATCCTTTAGGGTTTGGGACCTAGTGGCCACATTAATTGTGTTGATTTTGAATAAAGGGGGAGAAGGTGGTAGGGGGACCATCATCTCGCATTGGGATCCTAATTCAAGTGATGAGGTTTGGGAGGCATGCGATGGTGTTGGTAGTTTGTCAAAAGAATCCTCAACAAGAAGGGTCTCTTTTTCCAAGTGTTGGCGAATGACAACCTTAAAGGCACAAAAATGCTCAGTATCATGCCTAGGTGTGCGATGATATGCACATATTTGAGTATCGTCGAACCAAGATGGTTTTGATCTAAGAGGTTGGTATGGCCTAATGGGTGGGAGAATGATGCTAGAAGACTACAACAATTAGCGTAACAATAAAGCATAGGAACCCACTAATGGGTCTGCACATGTTGTTGTAGTAGGGGTTGACAACTTCCATTTAGGAGTTGTAGGAGGAGCTTTTTGTACCACATTTTTAGTTGGTGGTGTGGCCACACGAGTAGATGGCACTTTATTAGTGAGAGGTGTCAAATTTTTTGGAGGAAGTATGTTTTTGACAGGTAGAGGGAGTAGTCGAGGTAGTTTGTTTTTGTGAGGTGTCAGAATAGGAAGCAATCCTATTAAAGTGGAAGGATGTGGACCCAAGATAGAGGGCAAGGATGAAGGTGGGGGAGTTTTTTGTACCACCTTTTTGGTTGGCAGAGGAGTAGACTGATGTGGTTTAGCATCCTTCTTTAGTTTGGTGTGAGGACCACTATTATGTAGGGCGAGGTTCAAATCTAACTTCACTTGTTGGTGAGTGAGGTTTGATATAGGGTGAACACCAAAATATTTAATCTATTTCGGCATGGTGGATGCCTACAAGGGTTTTGATTCAGATATGGAAGGTTGAGCTTCTGATGTTTTGGAAGTGGAAGCCCGATCCTCATTAGAGACTTTGGGGTGAATCATCGTGGAAGGGTTGGTAGTATGAGTTAAAGTGGGATGTGTAGGATAAGGAGCCTTAAGTCGCTCCCATAGCGCCTCATGTTTTAGGTTCTTAGAATGGAGAAATCCTAAATTTTCTACCAATCAAGAGAAGGGTTTAGGTGACATCATGCAAGGTCTTACAGTCATTTATTTGGAGGATTGGGGTGGTTACAAGAGTGGAAATGTGTTGGATGCAGTGATCTTAGGCCAAAGGTGAGAGAGAACCATCACCGGATCTTCCTCGATCAAAGTGGGAGAGGTGGTGAGTGATTCTCTCAGTGGAGAAGGGATTGGAGAATTTGGTTCTTCAAGAGGATAGAGTGTAGGGATGATCATGGCTTCTACATGTGGTCTAGGAGTGGGGAAAGTATGATCCTCCATTGGTAATAAGAAGGATGAGGGTGGGACCACCAGCATTGGTATCATCAAAGCATCCTCCACTATGGGAGAGGTCAAAGTAAACTCTCTTACTTTTGAAAGATGGGTGGATGGAGGACTCTCCTCTATTAGTGGAGGCAAAATAGGAGAGGAAGGCTCCTCTAAAGGGCAAAGTAAAGGGATGATGGCCCCTTCTACATGAGGGCATGGGGTATGAATGGTAACTTCTTCCAATGGTAGAAGAAGAGGGAAAGTGGGGGTAAGATGAACAAGTAATACGGGATCCTTAGGAGGTAGAAGAATGGGTAGAGGAGATGCTTGATGTTGTGGGGGTGATAAAGGTGAAATGGGTTCATCCATGTGAGGAAGAGGGCGAGGTAAAGGGATCTCTTCATTGCGTGGGGATGGTACATGAAAAATAGGTTCTTCTACCCATTGTGGAGAAATGGGAGAAATGGGTTGATTAACCTCTTCAGATTGTGGGAGAGGTTGGTTAGGAATAAAAGGAGAAACCATGTTGACCATGCGTATGTTGCACTCTTGAGGGTCATCGGCCATGGTCTGAACATTGTTCTAACTTGGGGGATGGTTAGGAAATGTTTGCCTAAAGAAATCTATGTTTTGGTTAGCCAGTGCATTTGGGTTATCCAAAACAAGGTCCCCTTTGTCTAACATGTCTTGAACAATGTTTTTGAGGGTTTTTCAATTATCCGTATCATGACCTTTGACATGATGATCTTTACAAAATTAATTTTCCCTATACCATACAAGGATGGCTCGTGAGGTGTCAAATTGGACTGGTTAGATTTGAGGGAGGTTGAGGACTCCCTGTTTCAATAATTTATCCAATACAGAAGCATACGATTCTCTTATTAGAGTGTATCATCGATGTTCATACCATTGTTGGAATTGTCTAGCGATGCTTTGCAAAATGGAGGGATCAGATTGGTTGGTTATGGTAGAAGATGGTGATCTAAGGACCACAACATTCATCGATCCCTTAGACTTGGGGTGGGATGAAGAAGGTTTGGAAGAAGAGGGGTCATTGGATTTTGTGTTGGTATTTTTCCTACACAATTTGACCTTATCTTCTTCGATTGCATGGAGTTCAAGCTTTTGGGCCATAGTGAAAGCTTCATCGAATGTGTGGAAAGTTTAAACCCATAGAGTAGACAAGATGTGCTTGGCACATTCTCTTGAAAAGAGCTTAATCAGCTCAAGTTGGGGTAGTGAGAAGGAGAGTTGGTTAATCAAACCTCTCCAATGGGTGATGAAGTTAGCTATTGATTCATCCTCAAATTGTTTAATGGAATAAAGGTATGTGATAGAGACCTTCTTGGTAATATTAATTGAGAAATGGTCGAGGAATAGCTGAGTGAGTTGAGTGAAGGTGAAGAGAGAATGACTGGTAATGGAGCTATACCAATCAAGGGCGGCACCAGAAAGTGACATAGGGAATGTGTGAAGTAATAACACATCATCATGTGCTATGAGGTATAAAGTGTGCCTAAACACTCGTAAATGTTTTTTTGGGCCCTCTTTACTCTAAAAGTGAGTAAATTTTGGGAGTTCCCACTAGCTAGGGTATGGTCGAATGGGAACTGCAGGGTGGATAGGTTCGTTGCAGATTTGTTCTTATGAAAGAACATTCTTCACACCTAAAATAGATGTCTCAAGGTTAAACATCTTACCCATCAGCATCTTAATTAGATCAGCAGATGGATTGGCAGGAGGGGCACCCCCTAAGTTATATGTTACTTGGAAGGCATTAGTAGGGGTGTATGACGTACTTGGTTGCATTTGTGTAGGTGCAACATATTGATAGTTTGTCATAAGGGCCAATGTCAAGGCCAAGGGGGCTTGTGTTGTGAAGTTGGAGGGAAAAAATTGACTAGATACCACCAAGGGTGGTTGAATGGTGGTGAGACTAGTTAAAGGATGAGTAGCCACTCTCGTGTTTATATGCGCAAGAGTGGATGGGATAGAGACAATCAAGTTCTGGAAAGGTGTCAAAATTGGTTGAATTGTTTATGGTTGAGGGGGTACAAAAACCCCGATGGAGGTAGGGCAAGAAAGGATAGAAGGGGAGACCAAATCTTGAACATTGGCCATGGTTGGGTTACTAGTTGAGGCAGTGGCCTGAGTGACCATAGGTTGGGTAGCGAAGGCTGTTGATATCATTGCTGCTTCAACCAAGGAAGTTGGCATCCCATAAATTGGGTTACCTGAAGGATCTCGTGTTTGGCTTCTAGTGAGATAGTGTTGGAGAGCCTTGACGTTGTGGTCAAGGAATCTCTCAAAGTCTTCATCTCCTTCAAGAATAATTGGAGGTTGATCGGGGGTAGGTTGGATAGGAGTATGCTTAGTATCTGAAGTATACTCCATTAGGTGACTTGGTATGAAGGGTGAAGGTGGGAGTGGTTGTTGACTCACATGGTCAACAAGAGATTTGCCTTGATTGTGTGTTAGAACCATTCAAGGTGAAAGGGGTTCAAGTTCTAGAAACTATGTGTTTCAATTTTAGAAAACCAGAAGTTGTGTTGAACAACAAGAAATTTGGGTTTTAAGCTTGCTATCTGGGAAATATTTTTTTATGACAGTGACCGATGTCAGTTTCCTAACTAATATTGGTTGTGAAATGTTGCCGAGGTTAGTCAATTAACTAATGTCAGTCAGGTTATGCTGCTAATGTCAGTGGAAAAACTGATGTCAGTTTTTGTGTGATTCCAAAAACATAGAAAATTGATAGTTTTTGGAAGAAGGAGAAATTTTGAGTTATTTTTGGACTTTAGAATGATGCGACCTTACCATCTCAAACAATCAAAAAAAAATAGCAGAATAGATGATTAGGCAAGCAACCTCTAAAACATTAGATTCCTAGGAATAAATTTTAGAGTCATGGTGGCTTATGCCTTAAAAGAATGTGTTGGGAAATGGGCTTGTAGAATAGGTCCTAGAGAAGAAGACTATGGCTAGTTTCAGGTTATGTTTTGGTGCTCAAAGATCTATGTTAGGTTTAGTATGTGCCCTGGTGCTGGGGCTTGCTCCCTTCACTTCATGAACCCAGAGCCAAGCTAGGCCGCTTAGCCAATATATACTTTGCCTATAGTTTATACTCTACTAGAGAACAAAGTGGGTCTTCTTCTTGGTGGTGAAATCCAAGTAGGATCACCAGGTGGGGTAAGGTATCCGCTAGTTGATGAAATCCTAGACGAGCCTTGTCTCAAGTAAGTTTAAGTGTTTGATTTAATTGCAATTGTGGTTTGGTTGTGTAACATTTGTGCACTACGATTTATTCATAATGCTTTAATTACTAAGTGGGCTAAGTATACATTCAAGCAAGAATGAAATGCAGTAAATTTTAACCCAAATCGAAATATGTTGTTCAAATGCAAAAAATTGGAGAAGAGGTAAAGAGTATGAATTTTCCTTACTCTATGATGCAGGCAAGAAGTGATAAGAAGAAAAAGAGATGTTCTTTTTAAATTCTGCTAATGGTTTCCTTTTCAAAATAAAGAGATAGAAGAAGGGATGCAAAAAGAGAATATTTTCCTAATGCATCTATTTGAAAGTTTGATTTTCTAAAATAATGAACCCAAGGAAAACTCCAGGGGTCCCACCGAGCATGCCAAAATGTTTCTCTAAGTTTTTTTGACAATTTGCTTTCAGAAGAAGGAAAAAACTAAGGTTAAAAGTTAGGGGTTTGATTGATACCCAGATTAAGTGCACACCGTATCCAAGATTTGTGGGAGCTCCTCTTTGGCTATGGAGGAAACACCTACAATAAGAATAAAACTCAAACAAAGAGAATGTTAGAGGAGGATATGGTCGACTACCAAGCTAGGCGCTTGGTCCTAGAAGCGTAAAGCTCTATAAGGGATGATAGTCCACTATTTAATGAAAAGAGTGTTGTATAAAAATAAATGATGAAAGACTAAGAAAGAGAAAAATAGATAACACGTACTTGTTCTCTACAGTTAGTCTATCACAGTCACTAATGTCGGTAGTCCTACCGAGGTTAGTTAGGTAAATAATGCTGATGTCAATTTTGTTACCGATGTCAGTACAGGTAGTGGGCCTTGGATGGGTTTTTATACTATGTCTATGGTCGACAGAAGAGTCTATGGAAATTTAAAGGTTTGTGTAGGGTTGTAGGAAAGTGAATAGGGTCTAAGGAAGGGTAAAAGTAGAGGGTATGTATGAGAAGAGGGTAATAATAAGAGGAAGGCTTTTCAGCCTTTCCATGAAAGAAGTTGGGTTTTTCAACAATTCTTAGAAATATCAAATGGAATCTAATTACCAATGTATTCTAAAATAAGAAATAGAATACTAATCTCTATTTGGTAAAGATCCAGAGGTGCTAGAATGCTTATTCCTATTCTGGCTGATGTTGAGGTCCTCGTACAGTGTTTCAATCAAATGTCTGGAGTGACTTCTGCAGAGTTTCTATAGCTAGGTGAGTGATAGTCAAATTTTGATGCTTGGTCTTAGAGTGTATGCATCAATGTCAAAGAGGTGGTGGGAGCTCAAAGGTTAGAACTAGGCTTATGTAACTGATGTCGGTGATCCCACCGGTGTCGACCGATAATTGACCGACGTCGGCGGCTAGAGAATGGGTAAAAGGACTATTTTTCGCTCTTTACCCATTTCCCCATCCACCAAGTGCATTTACCATTGGATAACGGTCCAAAGATGGGTTTATTAGGCACGAGAGTTAGTTAGGAGGTTAGGATGGAGTGAGAATAGGTCATGGGTAGTTAGGATTTAGATGACCTAATCTCAGGGTGACTCATAGATTAAGAAATGGTGTTAGGGTGAGGTGTCTAGGTGAGGTGTCCAAGGTGAGGTCATTAATTTAAAATAATTAGTTTATTTTAAACTAATAAAGTGTGCAAGTGTGGTTTAGGAGTGTTAAAGTTAGAAGGGGACCAAGGGAGGTTGACACAATGTTGGTGTCTACACACACTACACTATAATAATCACTATTTGGGGTGAAAAGGGAAGGAGACATAAAGGAAACATGTGCTAATGGGGTGATACACCAAATATAACTCCCCATAACACACCTACATCTACACTTAAGAAATAAGACTAATCAAATTGACTTCAACTATATGTCCTTATAGCATTAGTATTTCTCAAAGAGGTAGATTGTTATGCCTATATAGAGGTGGGTGAAAATAAGGTCTAATATAAGACACTACTATTCCCTTTCATACTTCAAGACACACTTAATAAATAATACACTTTATGAAACTTGTTAGAAGAGAAATTACTCACACAAACATGTAGGAGCATAAATGGAATCAAGGAAAGCATATTAAACAATTGTCAACCAAAAAAACTACTTAACACACTTAGGAAAAAGATTACAAAGAATGAATAAAATTTATAAAAAATTATTCAAAGGAAAATGAGGTGTCAAAAATAGTAGGGCTTTTCCATACCAATTTTGGATCCATTACAAAGCCAAAAAATATTGAAAAAATAGAACATAGAAGAGGAGAGAGAAGAACTAAAGATGAAGGGTCAAAAGACCAATTGTAAAACTAAGAGAAAAAATTAAAATTAAAGAGAATGAGTTGAAAAATAATTCAAGAAGTTGTCATGAATATGTTTTAATCTGAAATAGAGCACCTTCCTCAAGTAAGCATAGAACTCTTCATTATCTTGCTTTTAAACAACCTTCATGGTGATGAGGAGTTCACTTGATTGTCCAAACATTACATAGGAGTCATTTCCACATACCCCATGACATGAGAAGATATAAATCAGGTTAATTTAGGTCACCTAAACATATCTAATTGATGGACTCATCCTTGTCACTTATTATTCACTACTTACAATCATTCATCAATAGCCCTCTAGGTTTGTCTTCACACTTGTCACCTAACTAGCCTACAATTGTTCAAATAAATCTCATTGAAAATGTGTAGGAAACTCAAATAGATATATTTTATCATATAGTATATCAAATATATCTCACTGAAACTCATAGAACTCTTCTCACTTCTAATAGTTGATAGTCATTTTACCTTCTCACTATTTGTTTAGACTGTCTGTGATGAATGAGATATTAGAGGTATTTACATGGAAAACTATGGTGATAATTGAGTTTTATTAGTTTTTAAAATCCCTTATAGACCTCCCTCAATGGTTCTCACTTGTCTATTCTCCACTATACCTATCAAACACATCAAATCTTGCAAGAAACATTTTATTAGACTTGTTTGTACAAATGACAATATAAAAAAATTGGATAATGAGGAGTTTGATATAGTGATAGACAAGTAAAAATAATTTTCATGGCCATTTAAAAACTCCTAGGATAATTTCCCACCATATATTTCCCATTAGGTTCACACAAGGGTTTTAAGAGGGTTTTAGATCATTTTGACTGTTAACAATGGTTCATAAAAGATAAACATCCAACCCTAGAAACAGTTCCATGAATTTTGAGTATAGGACCCCCTTAAACTCTACCTAATTTTTTAAGATCTCATGCACATGGTATATACATATGTACATAAAATAATTTGGCCTCTCAATCTCTTGACTATGTTCTAGGTAGGTCTAAGAGGAAATAAGGCCAAATTGACCTCATATGTGATATTATTTGATAACTAATTATTGGTGATATAGGTTTCACCCTAGCTATGAAGAGGATTTTTCAAGTCAAAACCTCAAACCTAGGCTAACATGGCAATGACCTTAGGCTATGGGTTACCTAATGAGTTGGTCAGATGTCTAGATTTTATAGGTCTAACTCCCTTGATTTATTCATTCAAATGCTCTCTAAGACCTAATCCTATATCTAGGTCTTAATGTATTGGTATGGAAAGGGTAAATAATATTTAATGAAAGTAAACTTTTCCTAAAGTGGTGATTCACCATAATGATAACTCCATCTACTCTTTTAAGCTTGAACTCTTCACCACACTAATGAACTATGGATAGAACAAACACACTAGCTTTAATAGATTCCAAGCAACAGTGTTTCACCTAGAGCTCAATTTGAATGGCTAGAGCAAGAGGTAAATGAGGATAATGTATAGTTCAAAGGCACTTACCATAAAATATCTACTTCAAGTTTGAGACATCAACACCAAGACATACTGATGACCTACAAGGAAAGTTTGTTAGAACTTATGTAGAACTTAGACCTATAGAAGGGAGGATTCAATCACTTTTACATATTAAGGCAAGTATAAATCACTAATTAATAATTGATAATAAATTTACAATGATCTATTCATTATTCAATATGTGTATAAGTACAAGTATTGATAGAGTCTCCTCATACCAGTCTGAGGGATATAATACAAGGGTAAAAGCCTTCAATTTTGAATGTACTTGTAGAGACATTTACAACTAAATTTTCTAGAATGTTATGATTTTAGAAGTTAAATTAAGTCTCAAACCAACTATTCTAAGGATTATAATCACTCTGTATTATCAAACACCCTTATTTCTACTCAAAACCCTAAAAAAGTGCATATTTTTGATACTTTGTATCATGTATGTAAAACTAAAACTTATGGGTACATTCCACTCTTAGTGATCTTGACATTTCATGAGATTTTTAGGTTGTTCCAAGGTGGTATGGGGTCAAGATATCAAGATTTACGAGATTTTTTTATTAGGATTTTAGGGAGGTTTAGGAGTGCTCAAGGGTCTTAAGGATAGTTCATACTGTATGAATGTCTAAGTTTGTAATAAATTCCATGAATCCCTAGGTAATTAAACTACTCAACTTTCATGAATGTCTTGGACTACCATGTAAAGCATGGATGAAAATATGAACATCATAAAGTGACCTTAGGTTATTCTACAAGCCAATTTTAAGTGCCTAACTTCTTAAGTTTTTTACATGAAGAATATCCCCCTAATGCCAATAAATATATCATGGATTCTTAGTTCATATGTAGACTTAAACTTCCATAATATCTTTGGTCTTGAGAACCTATGTGATGGAGTGGGTGAGTGATTGAAGTTGGCACTTAGGTGGATTATTTTCAAGGTTAATTGTTTTGAGCAAGGTTTTGGAGATTTTATGATCTTTCCACACTTAGATCCACATGAAAAATTTATATAAAATCTTAAACACCTTCATAATCCCCTATTTTTTCATACCACTTGTTTCAAGAGCATTTAAGAACTTTCATGTGGTACTAGGGTGTTTAATTAGGCCTAGTGCTTACCTGACTAGTCTATTTCCAAAGCATTTGCCTTTGTATATGAGTGTTATCCTTTAAGATGAGGTCTTATGACACTTAAACATCATACTCCATTATACCAAAACGTTCTATGGGTTCCAATCTACTGAGCATACCTCCTAGAGACTAATTCTACCTATCTAGCTCTTTTACTACTTGTCTTAGACATGGCTTGGTCTGAGATAAAATAATGGTTTTATTAACTATTTTTATGAATAATAAAATATCATGGGTACCTTTTAATTTTTAAAAGTACCATCTCCTCCAAAATTGAAACCCTAACTCTGCTTATCTAGTTTCTAACTAATCATTTTGCTCAAACTAGCCATTAACTGCCTGCTAACTATGTTTGAGCATGGAATCCTTGAGTATGATATTTATTCCTTTATTTTTATGAATATGTATTTATTAAATTTATATTAGTCTCCCATAGGAATCATCTCCTTAAATTCATCTTTTTTTTGCAACTCTCTTGGTTTCCTAGATGCATATGTGTGTTCTCTTAAGGCCCTTCTACTAGGTTTCTTCTAAAAATAGAGTGAGTGGATGATGTTAGGACCTTGAATGTAACTACTCAAGTCCTAAATATTATCCATTTCCTCACATTAATTTTTTGAACTTATCAAAATCCTCTACAATCTTTGAATGGATCAACTTGCACTTTGAAACCCTGTGTCTTCTCCTTAACTATGATTTTATTGAGGGTATGATATTAGTTACATAGGTTATAGGTGTATACACCTCACCTTGTTTTATAATATTAGAGATTATTATGGAATGATATTATTATAGTTATGTCCTCTTCTTGCTTTTTCCTCTGATCTATTGAAATAATAATGCATCCTCATTCTCAAGTCTGACATGACTAGCCTATAGGTATCCCTTCTTTGCCTTTCTTCATTGAGTGAGAGAGTAATATTTCCTCCTCATGGGTGTATTGAATATATTTGGAGTAACCTTAGCTTTTAAATACCTATATGAGTCCATTTATTCAACTAACTAACCCAAGATAGTGACTTCCACCACAATAGTCTCTTCATCCCCCTATGGTATTCCATGCAAGCCAAATAGAGTGCTTGTAGAGGCATATGGAGAAGGGTTTTTATAAAAGGAGTTCCATAATAGTCTCTTCATCTCCTTATGGTATTATGGATGTGGTATAAATATTAAAATCATACCTAAACCAATGTTGACTTGACTTATATGAACTCAGTTTACTTACCTAGTAAGGAGATAAGAAGGACCTGGTTGTAGAGGCTCATTTAGGCTAAGTGTCAATAGTGAAAAAGGGAGATATAGGCCTAGAATGAGTTGAAATAGTCACTCCATTTATTGACATTATATATTTGGTCCTCTCATCCTTCACCTTTGTTCACAATGTACATGGTGGTTTCAAACTCTGCCTCTTGCAACCTTCTTATTTTGCCCTCATAGGTTGGCTATAAGTGGATATAGTGTATTGATGGAGGTGTTTGTCCTCTATGTCATTTTGAATATGTATGATGTTATAAGATATGGGTTCTCTCTTTAAAGGTCCTTATTACTTATCATATTTTACCTTATCATATTAGGTCTCTGTGCAATCTCATTTTCTATTGTTAGCCTTATTATCAGGTTCAAGGCAACTCACATTCTAGTTAAATTATGTAAAATTGACCTTGCTTATGAGTGTTGGTTTGATGTTATAATCAACATGAAAAATATAAGGTCCCTCATTTATGTGTTATAAACTCTTTTTAGTAGTGTTCACACAATGAACCTTCCATAAGGAACCTTATAGTCTTATCAATCACAACTTCTATTTAACCTTCTTAATATGTCAATTCCTAGGCCAATCAAGGTGTTGGTAGGTGCTCAAAAGGCTTGTGATGTAATAAGGTTACGAAAAGTCACTTTAAATTTTTATATCAAGATCTTGTATCATCATCAACCTTCTAGGATTCATATCCATTTATATCTACACCAATATTGTATGCCTTTGAATTTTCCTCATATTGTTCTTTGAATACTTTCCCATAATATCCCTAAAAGGTTGGTTTTAGGTATTGATTTGCCTCCTTTATTTGGTATATGACCAAATAGATTTAACACTTAATGATTTCATTCCTTTAAGGGTTCTAACGTATTATTATCATGGTTCAGCCTTAGGTGGGAGGGTGGATGGGTAAAGGAAGATGGAAATGGAGTGATAAGGAAATGAGAACATAAAAATAGGGGTATAACATAGTGTAAATTAGTGAAAATGTTGATAAATGATAGGGTAAAGATCTCCCAAGACTATCAAGAATGTAACTTGAGGACATTCAACATATATCCTTACAATTATGAGATTTTGGAGGCATAACACATCATATACATCCTTAAAAATAAACTTTAATAACTCATAAAACCTTAATTTTCATGAGAAAACCTTAAACTCTGCTAAAGGGTGACTGAATGATTTTACAGGCAAAGAAGGTGGTTTCTAAGACTACTGAGGTTGATATGAGGTTAGGGATCCTTTTTATATGGTCATGAATACTCTCCATCACCAATGTAACATATATTTTCATGCTCTTGATCTACTTTTGAACTCTACATATGTCATTGATAGACATACACACAGTCTATCACATAGTGATCTTCACTCATGTATAAATATTCTTTCCTTGAGATCCTCTAAGATATCAAGATTTATTGAACATTCACCCTTAGTAATAATACACTAAAAACTAAGAAACACCTCTATAACTCTCTAAACTCAACTAAATAAATTTTGATGAGCACCTCCAAATTGTTTAATACACTCAAATTTCTTGCAAATTGCAAACTAGGTTAGATTTGATGTTTTATAATCTCATGGGCGCACATGTGTGAGTTAAAATTATAAAATTCCATGGGAGTATATTGAGATACTTAATAAAATAATTTTGGTTGTTTGATTGAGCAAACAAGTCAAAATTCTATGAAAATCACCCAATTGAAATTGGCCTATGAAGATGTGAAGGACATACACATTCCTTAACTTACTAAGGAATGTTCATACAAATGAGAAGACCAATCCCCAAAAAAATTACCATGATTAGAATTTTCCTAAATGTACTTTTGGCCAAGATTTGGGAACCCCATTCTCTCTTTTGTATAGTATAAATATAATCCTGGAGATTTGTTTGAGTTTGCCAAGAAGGTGAAGGAGGTGCAGGACCAATTTTGAGCTTTTTCACCTCCATTTGTCATGAAAATTTGTAGAGACATCAAACATGAGTCCATATTGATCCTTTGATCTTTTAATGTGTGGTAAAGGCCATACAATTATGTATAACTAAAGAAAATTGTAAAAATTTATGATTTCCTATCATTTTCTCCAAGTTTAAGACTTTGTAATGCCATTTTATGGTCAAAATGAAAGAATCATCAATTAATAATATTTTTCAAGAAAAATAAAATGTAAGGAAGAATTAGTAAATCCATAACTTGTCATGTGGGGCCCACTTGGATAATTAAAGAGTTTGAGTGAGCCTTAAAGGGACTTCATGTGGTATGAAACACTTAGGGAAAGTAATTTGGTGTGGATAACATCTATTCAAGGTCCCTTTTTAAATGTAATTAACAAAATACTTTCTTTTGCAAAGGTTTTCCAAGGCAAATAGGCTCATGAAGTGACTTGAGGGGTGTTTGATGGATTAGAAGGGGTAATGAGAGTGCTAAATGAGATCAAAGGAATATATCATGGACAATATACCTTGAATAAATTATGATCTTCATATCATACCCTCCAGCATTTTTGAAACACCTTCATATTACCAAATACCACTATACTCCTCAAATAGGGCTAAATAGGGCTAAAGCATTCATTAAATTTCAAAGACTTTTAACAATCATATTTATCCCTCTAAGATACCATGACACCTAACATATTACCTAATAGACTTCAAAACACTAATGACATAGTGTATTAAACATGATACAATGGTACATCATGATACCCCAAATCTTGATACAAAGACTCTTATCAGGATAAGGATGACATGACCATGCTAGGAAGTAGGCTAAAATAGTGGTCACTAAAATTTTTTGATATCAAGGGTTGAATTTTGGCCTATGAGAACAAAATGTAAACATTTTTGGTGACTCTAATGAGTGACTAGCTTACTGGTCAAGAAAACTGAAACACTTTCATGGTAAAGGTGACATGATGGCTCAGTTAAGGTGACAAAACTTGAGGATCATTTGATGGACTAACAAAGTGGTCTGTACTTCATAACATCTCTTGGAATTAAAATAGAAACAAGACACAAAAAAACAAGCAAATAAATAACCTAACACTAAGAAGCACACCTAATACCTAAGAACAAACAAGAGAAAGAACTAAGGCAACAAGACAACTACTTACAAATTGTGCAAAGCATTTATTTTGATAAAAATAACTAACTACTACAAAACTAACTTGAATTTGACTTCATTCATCCAGGATCAAATGGGAATGCCCTATGATCATTATGGCACCATGATGTAGAGTTATCATTTGATGACTTGGGTGCAATCAGATTTTGATCAATTTGTGACAACCTCCACCCATATTTATCATTCTCATGGTCTCTTAGAAGAGTGATTGGACCTCTTAGATCCATTCCTAGGCATATGGGTAGAGTGTGATGATCACTAACCCTATCATATTCTTCCCATATTCTTCTACTTTGCATAATCAACCTTATCTCTTCATCAGTCTTGGGATGCATCTATTTATACCCATTAGATTCAAAGTGATCAACTGCCCAAACATCCTTGATAAATTCCTTCTCATGTCCTAATTGATTTAATAATGGGGTGTATAAACTCAATCAAAAGTCTTATAAATATTCCCATAATAATATCTCAGCATGATCAATGGGCAAACCATGAAAATAACTTTTATTTCTACCGTCTATTTTCAAGACATCATGTTGATCACTCATTTTCAATACTTTGATAGGGTCATCACAAGGTTCTTGCTATGTTTTAGCTTGTTCATCCTCCTCTTCAATGGATAAAATCATCTCCTCAACCCAGTGAAGATCCAATTACTCTTGATTTGGTACTTCTTAACTTGCATTGTTTTTTCCACTTGGAACTTCAACTACTATCATATCACCTCATTCAAGTCTTTCAAATTGATTAATTCTATCTCATATAATAACTAAAATGATAGGTATTACCATTGATCTTATAATGCACTTGAGATACTATTGATCTCAATAATAGGCTCACGAAGGTGATCCTTTTTATTATCTCCTAGGGTAGGATTTGCATGAATTGTGTTCCTTTATTTCCATCATGATAACATTGTGACTACCACCTATCATCCACTTTCCGTTCATGTTCTAAATCTAATATGATAGGATGTATAGGAGACCCAATCATAATTTATTATTCATGTAGAATTAATGTGTCCTCTTTAAGGTCGTCTTGAGACTCTACTACAACTATAAGATGGTCATGTTCTTGAAGGACTATCTCTTCATTGATCAATCTTGATAGGTCATCTATCATGCTTGGGTGTTCCAATTCTAATTTTGATGTACTTGTATCTCTTTCAAGAGAGGAGAGGGTGGGTGGGTAGTAGACATCACTAGGCTATTTGATACTTTCAAAGGTATCCTTCCAAATAGGGAATGTCCTTAGAGTAGCTTATAGGATATCTTTTCTTTCTTAGTTTGAGGTGAGCATGAGAGAAGATTACTGCTCAAAGGTTGTAGTATAAGGAATATAAAAAAGGTTATAAGGGACTTGAGAAATATCAGGTGAAGAACTAATAGGTATATACTTCCCTCTAACATCTAATTTTCTATCTCTGAGCTCTTGGTCATACACTACCATTTGCAGTAGACTTAGTACCAAAATATATTGAGTTGATATTAAACATGATATTTCAGGTGTCTTGGGTTAAAAAATTGGGCTCTCCCACCTCAAATTTTTAATTTATAAATACAACTAATCAATATTATTGCAAGGGGAAGTAGGTTGTTAATTTAAATAATTATAAGGGTAAAAAGGTTGTCATGGAGGTGGAGGAGGTTCAAAATAAGGTGGATGGTCTTGGTCATACCAAGGATGTCCATTATATGGATGATAGAGGTTAATATAATGGTGATATGGGCTATGATAGGGTAGGTATGGAGGTGAGGGATAAAATCCTACCTCATAGGCTACTATATCTCTTCATATGACACATGTATCACATCATAATCATAACTAGAACATTCTTACTCCTACAACCATGAATCCATGATGCCTCTAATTTTGAATATAATTTCAAAAGTTACCAAATATGCTTAAAAATACCCAAGATTAATATATATACTTTTAATGATGTCCTCAGCTTCCAAATGTCCTCCAAGACTATCAAAGAATACTTCAAAGCAACTTAAATCTTGTCCCATTATGTGTGCCAAAATTGTTACTACTCTAGGTTACACCTTAGCTAAGGAGATAAGTGTTCAAGTCCAAACCTCAAACCTAGGATAACATGGGAATGACCTTAGGTTATGGGTCATCTAATGAGTAGGTCAGACCTCAAGACTTTAAGGGGCTAACTCCATAATTTATTCATTTAAATTCTCTCTAGGACTTAATCCTATCTCTAAGTCTTAATGTATTAAGATGGAAAGGGTAAATAAGATTGCATAAATGAAAATATATCCTAAAGTGGTGATGCACCAGGATGATAACTCCATCCACCCTTCTAAGCTTGAATTATTCATCACACTAATGAACTATGGATAGAACTAACAGACTATCTTCAATAGATTCCAAGAAATAGTGTTTCACCTAGAGGTTATTTTGATTGGTTGTAGCAAGAGGGAAATGAGGATAAGGTCTAGTTCATATTCACTTACCATCAAACATCTACTTCAAGTTTGAGACATCAACACCAAGACACATTAGATGAATTGAAAAGATAGTTTGTTAGCACTTAGATAGAACTTGGACCTACAAAAGGAAGGATTTAACCACTTTTTCGTATCAAGATAAGTATAAAGTTATAATTACTTATTGAGAAGAAACTAAAAATTCTCTATTCATCATTCAAGAGGTGCATAAGTATAATTAATAGCAGAGTCTCTTCATACCAGCCTAAGGGATACAATACTAAGCTAAAATCCTTCAATATATATAATAAATGGGGATAAAATAAAGGGAATATGGAATAAAATTTAGATAATTAGGTCATAATTTACCAAGGTTCACTCCCAATGATAGTTACATTAGTTACAAGCACCCCTTTATCAACTCCTTATGCATTGATTCTCCTTAAGTACTCCTTTTGGCATTGGTGTGAGGTAAGTCAAGGATAATTTATCTTCAATTATCATTTTCAAAAGGTTGACAATACTTATAATATTCTATCACTCCCCCATTGTAATTTACATGGTGTAGGTGGGTGTAAGTAGAACTCCTAATAGGTGTTGAGTAGCCCACTAGTCTTTGTCATTGAAGGTCAAACCTTGAAACTACCTCCACTTGCATAATGGAATTAAAAGTGAGTTTTCACATTAAAAACATCAAATATTGGGTGGTACCACCTACATTAACTCCCTTCTCTAACTCTCTAATGCTTATTTTAACTCTCCTTGTTGACCAACTAGGCCAACTAGGCCAATTAGGCCTACTTGCCTGAGTGTTTGTATATTGGCCTCTATGAAACCTACCATAAAGCTTTATAATCTATGTGTGAGTGTGATTTATGCCTAAAAAAACACCTCCAATAATGATATATTCTTATATAAGCCTCAAACACTTTGAGATTCACTCCTCTTTGTTGATTGGTCTATTTTCCTTAAGCATTGGTGGACTAGTAGTTTTGAATGTACTTAAAAAGACCTTTATAGCTGAATTTTTTTTATCATTTTATGCCTTGAGAAGGTGAATTAAGTCTCAACCCAATAATTCCAAGGATTGGAATCACTCTGTATTATCAAATACCCTTCATTTATCTCAAAACCTTAAAGACGTTATTATTTATAAGAAATTTTTACCATGTTCATACAACTAAAATTATGGACATGTTCCACTTTAAGTGATATTTACCTTCCATGAGATGTTTAGGATATTCCAAGGTGGTATGGGGTCAAGATATCAAGATTTTTAAGACTAGGTTTTCCTAGGGTTTTAAGGAGGTTTAGGAGTGCTCAGGGGTCTTAAGGATAATTCATATTGTAAAAGTGTCCAAATTTGGAATAAATTCCATGAATCTCTATGGTGTTGACTTAATCAACTTCCATGAAAGGCTTAGACT
>JARHVA010002209.1:625000-755000 GCA_037957365.1 Torreya grandis
TGCCCATAGTAAACCCCTTTTAAGGTCGAAAAGGTTATGTTTGGGAGGTCAAGGACATGATAATATAAGGAAAACTATGGACATTCCATCTCAAACTACTAAAAAGAATACTATTGTAAAAAGGAGTGAACCTGAAGCACCAACAAAAGTTAGGCTACTAAAAAGAATCAAACTAAAAGTTGATGATAGCACAACAGACACAAGTATTAAACTATTTCCATTTCCTATAATTAAAAAGGAGTATAATGTTTGTCTAAATGAGTAGAACAAATAATTAATTAAAGTTTTATATGATTCAGAAGATTACTAGTTATCTAAGGGATAATATTTGTTTAGTGTTGAACTTTTCATGTAGAACTTGATAGTTTGGTTTGACACTTTGATATTTCAGACTTGATTAACTTTTGGTAAATTTTAGATAAAACAGTGATTCTAAAAATTTGATATAATTATATATGCTAAGTTGATTTAAATGCATTATGGTTAAAACATGAGTAGAATTTATCAATTATTAGTTTATTATTTTATGATTAATGTGTATTCTACTATATTATTAATTAATATGGTCCCCGCCCATTAAGGTTTTGTACCCTAGGTCTATTATTTTTAAATACCTTGATCAAATTAAGAATTTTTAAGTCTTAAATAAATCTGTCTTTTACTAAATATAGTAAATTAATTGATTTTGTTAAAATTCAATTAGTTAACATTAACCAATAACTAACTAAAGTTAGTTATAACTTATTTCATAACTAAGTTGAGCATATGAGAGGAGATCAAGCATTCATTTGAAGATAGAAGCACAACAGGTATTCAAGACTTAAGTATTTTTTGAAGTCCATCATTTATCCCTTATTTCTATGCAACTTCTCTAAGATATTACAACTTTTGTAGATAGACTTGATGGTACTTTATCTGACGATTGAGTAATCACTTATGCAACATATGTATATCTAGTTATATTTATCATTTATTACTGATTATATAAAGTTTTCAAAGTTTAATATCCTTTGGTGATTACTATTTGTAGTACTATGTGTATATTTCAAGTATGCAACTTGAATAATGATGATCATTTCATTATTTTATGACATTTCATTGATCTATTCAATTGTAAAGTTGTCTTTCAAAGTTTTGTAGAGAAATCATGTTCGTTTTCTCATTGAAATTTATCTTTTTATACTAAGACGACTCTCATTTTGAGACTCACACATCTTTTATAATTAATTGACTCTTGATTTAATACAAAAAGTATCTTCAGATTTCTTCTAAATCTAGTTTTATTGTTAGATATAGTTTAATTTATAGTATTTTTTGTTCTTGTTAGTTTAATTTAGAATATTCCTATTCTTTAGTTCTTATATTAGTTCTTTTTCTATTTTGTCTGCTTTGATCATTATACATTTATCTTAAATTTTTTTGATTTAGTATAGATTAATTTTAAATATTTAGATATGTTCTAGTCAACTTAGTAGCCCATTTTCATTTTATAATTTATCACTTTTTATTGTCTTATATTGTTAGTTTTATGTTCTCTAGTTCTAGTTAGGATAGATTTTAAGTTATTGTTAGCTTTGATTTTGTCTTCTTATTTTTAATATTATTATCTTTTTCTTATTATTTTTATATTAGATTTAGTTTAAATTTTAGTTTTTTATTTATCTTAGTTTGTTTTATCTTGTCAAGTAGTTTAACTAGATCATTTTTGTGTAGTAAACTGTCTAAATTTAATACTAGTCATCTGCTTATGTCACTAGTTTTCTTTATTCAGTTTAATAGGTTGTAGGCTTGTTTATTTATTTTTATTGATCTTTCTCCACATTTAAGTTTATAATTTTCTTTCTTTATTTATAATTAAGATTTCTTTAGTTAGCTTCTTTAGAATAATTTTTAAATTAAGTTCTCTAGTTCTTTTTATTTTAGATAATTTAGTTCCTTAAATCATTTTCATTTCTGTTATTTGAGATTTTCTTATTCTTAGAATGTTTTATTAGTATATTCTTATGTTTTATTTGTTGTTGTTTAGATTTAGATTCTTTATTAGTTCACATTGTATTTTAATTTTATTTCTCTTTCTATAGGATTAGATGTATATTTTGTTATTAGTTGTTTTAGGTTTGTCTCTCTTTCTTCTTTAATAATCTATCTCTTCTATATTTGATTAAATTTTGGAATATTGTAAGAAATAATTGAAGATATTATTTGAGTACACATATATATTATAGAATTAGGTTTTTATTCTTTAAGAGACTATCTAACTAATAGGTTTTCTCTATCAAATAGAATAGATTATAGATTTTCATCTTAAATTAATTCATGATTCAATAAATAGATTTTTGATTGTTATAATGGAATAATTTTTTTGATAACTTGTTGATTATTTCCCAAAATTTATAATAAAACACCCCTCACATCTTTAAGATCTTAAATGAACCTTTAGAACCCCTATTGTTAGACTGGTATGATTCCAACATGACCTTCACAATAGGCAAAATGGTTGATTCATTAATGGTACAATTTTTATCATCAAAATACTCCCCTCTTTGATCATACCACTTATTAAAGGATCATGGAGGAACTTTGATGTGATATTAGCATCTACAATTTAGCCTAAGTGATTTCATACCTTGTCTATTTCTAAATAATTTGCCTCTATCTATGATTGTTAACCTTTAATAAGAGGTCTTATGACCCTTAAAAATCATACTCCATTGTCTCAAAATCTTATTTGTGTTTCAATCTACTTTATAGATCTCCTAAAGCTTGGTTCTACCTATCTAGCTCATAAACTACTTGTTTTAGACATGGCTTGGTCTAAGACAAAGCAATGGGTATATCCACTAATTATATAACCAGTAAAATAGCATCCTTAAAATGGTTACAAGGACCAAAATTGAAACTCTAACTCTGATTATCTAGTTCATAATTGATCATCTTGCTTAGATTAGCCATTGACTATTTACTAACTATGTTTTGACATGGAATCCTTTAGTATGGTCTTTATTCCTTTATTTTTTTAAGGTTCCCTGAGTGTAGCTTTCATTGTATAGCTTTGGGACATTTTTATTGGTCTCACCTAGGCCTCATCTCCTCAAATTCATCTTTTTCTTCAATTCTCTTGGTTTCCTACATGCATATGTGTGTGTTTTTAAGGCCCTTTGACTAGGTTTATTCTCGAAATGGAGTGAGTGGATGTTGTTAAGACCTTGAATGGCACTACTCAGGTCCCACATATTATCCATTTCCGCATATTAATGCTTTTAACTTATCAAAATTCTCTAGATTATTTGAATGTATCAACTTACACTTTGAAACCCTATGTCTTCTCCTTAACTATGATTTGACTGAGGGTATGATCTTAGTTTCATAGGTTATAGGTGTATACACCTCACCTTGGTTTGTAATATTATACCTTATTAAGGAATAAAATTATTATAGTGATGCCCTCTACTTGCTTTGGCCTTTGAACCATTGAAACAATAGTGCATTCTCATTCTCAAGTCTACCATGACTAGCCTATAGGTGTCCCATTTTTACCTTCTTAGTTGAGTGAGGGAGTAATATTTCCTCCACATTGGTTTATTGGATCTCTTGGGAGTTATTTTTTTCAAAATTTGACCTACATATGAAACTTTTTCCTAGATGGATCAAACAACTCCCTTGGACCTTTCAGTAACCTTCTACCCCCATGACTAGTCCCTTTATGGTCCTGAATTGATAATGCAATGCCATATTCTAGGAGGTCTCTATGTGGTGTGATAAATTGAGAATATTTATAGTTGATTGAGTGATATAGTGGTGTAAAAATTAGATAAACATCATGAACCTACCACATTTCACTTGCAAGTTTAAAGGTGATTTTGGTGATTTTGAGGAAAAGGCCTAGAAATAGGTCTAGAACTATAAGTGAAGGATCCAATAGTTTTACATGGTATTTGAGAATCTATGGGTGTGAAGGAGGTTTTAAAAAAGTCTAAAATATTCTAAGGAGCCAAAAATGAGGCCTAGATAAGCTATTATGCTCAAAAGAACCCCAAAAGTGTATTAGATGACTTAAGTGGCCTCAAAATAAAATGTTCAAGTGAAAAAGTGAGTTATTAAGGAATTAATTTTTTTTTTTTACTTCCTAATACCTCCATATATTTATTTTCACCCTTTACATCATTTTAGATCATTTGGAGTGGAGGGAAGGAGTTTGAGATCAAAAAGATGTAGTTTGGAGCCTTTGGAGCTTTGGTAGAATAAGTTTTTGGAGGATTTGATTTAATTAGGGGATAAAATATCATATTTATGAATCCATAGTGTCTATAATATCCCCTCATATGCACCCAAATTCATATTCCAGCATAATAACTACTAGAGGTGAGGAAAATGTAATGGCTACCAACTAGGAATGAAATGAGTTTTCTAGCATTAATGGAGGTCAAAGTAGTTTAAAAGGTTTATATAAGTAATTAAAGGTTATTTATAGCCTAAAAAATATTTTCCAAGTATTATGTTTCATAGGTAGACTTTTGGTTCTTTATGCTAAGCAAAAACTATTTTGGGCAGTTTGGGACAACCCTAGGAGAGCCTCAGATTTTCACTGGGTATTGCTAGGAGAGAAAGAGTTGGGATTAAATATTTTGGGAAATAATAGGTACCCTAATTTCCTTCCAATTTTTATCATTGTTTTTATTTTTCATCTCCCCATATTTATGAACAATCACTAATAGTTTAGGGGCGTCTAGATGGCTTACTCATCCAAATAGGGCCTAGGTTTTCCCTTGTTTCTTCGCTTTAGAATTAAATGATAAATATTTGTTTTATATGAGTAATTTTAGGGTCAAATAGGACCTATTAATTTTTTTTCATCAGATATTTCATTCCAAGAAGATACTTATGGCATAAAATAGGTTTTCCTTACTATCCTTGTGAAATGGTCATTTGATCAGTTTTAGAGCAGAACATGTGTTATAGGGATAATGTACCTCATACTCCTCATGATAGATAAAATTATAAAATTTAAATTTATCATAAATCCTTAGTATCTCATTTAATCATTTATAGGACAAACAATCAAGTTGCTAGTTGGAGCTCCAATGGAGTTGTAGGTAAGTTTATCAACTATAGAAGTTTTCCTTTCTTGTAGTGGGTTAAAAATAAAGAGGATATGCTATTTGAACCCATAAGATACCATGTAAATAATTTTTAAGTCCAAAATTTCTAATAAATTTGGAATAAACCATCTTCAAATTTGAATGATTGTGTTAAGGACAATTTTCCTAAAACATAAAAGGAGATGTCCCAGGGACTTTTGTTGATGCCATGAAATAATGTTGCAAGGATATTTTATGCATATAAATATTTCCATATTATATACATATCATAGGGGAATATCATTTAAAAATGAACATGGTGTGTGAATAGAGGAGAGTATTATTTGAGGGCCTTTAAGTTTCACTTTGTTCACTATGATCACTCAATGTATTCTACAGGATTTGAGCATTAAATGACCTTCACACCCCAAGATATAAATTCAAGGTCTAAAATTTGTCATGGGACATAATGGTATCTTCCCCAAGGTGAATCAAAATTTTTCTAATATTTTTCATACATGAAAAGGATAAAAAATACATTTTTTAGTTTTTTAGGCCTTGAGAGCTAAGAGAGGCCTAGAATACTAGAATAGAAGGGGGTGAAAATAGTAGTTTAATTGGGATTGAGGACCTGAAATTTTTAGGATAGTTGGGTGCATAGATGATACACAAAAACCTCTCTCATTTTTTCTTGTTTACCCCTAAAATTCAAAAACCATCATCAAAGTGAAAACAAGTCAATAAGCTGACACTTTTTTATTATTTTTTGTTTGAGATCTTGGTGATGGTTTTATGTTTTTTTCCAAATGTCTTAGGTCTGACCCATTCATACCTATCAAATTAATCCAAAAATAGATCTAGGTGAGGCATATAACTCATTTTAACCCCCCAATCCAAAATAGGATCTCAGAATGAGCATGAGAGAAGCCCTAAGCTAAGGTTTTGAACATTATAATGTATTTCAAAGTTTTCTAAATGATTTAAGAGGTTTTGGGTTCATTGGAGGATATATGGTATGGTTTCTAGACCTAAGGTGTGCTTAAGGCCAAATTAGGCCTAATTGAGGGGAGCTTAATGGAGTGTGGTCTTGGAGTTGAATTTGACCATGAAACTTGACACACACATAAACTTTGGTAGAGGATGGATGAAAAGGTGGTTACATATCCACAAAAGTGCCTAGTTTGACCAAAACAAAGAGAAATTGCAAAGAAAAGGCTACAAGCATCATACGGTCATTAAAATATTAGAAGGTGAAAAATGAATGTTAAAGTGTGTTTGGGAACATCTATTATGTTGGAATAGATGTGAATTTATGTTAAAAGAGTAACTACCATTGGATAAAATTCTAGGTTTAATAAACCATGCTCAAGTTTGAAGAACTCAGTTTGGGGACATTTTCCCTAAAACACAAAAGTAGAGGTCACAAGACCTTTTATTAATTCCAAATAATAATGTTTCATAGTTTTCTGATCAGTTTAAATGAACTTATATTTCATCCCTATCATAGGGGAAAAGACTTGGAAAAGGAAAGTGGTGTATGACTAGAGGAAAGGAGTGTTTGAAGGCCTTTAAGATTGGCATTTGTTCAATGAAGTCATTTAGTGATTTATACAAGATTTCATGTTAAAATAAGATGATTAAGGAGAATAAGTGGCATTATATCATTAAAATAATGATAAATTTTTTCAAACAATGCAATATATAGTCATACACCTCTTATCCATCACCTACATCACTGAGCACACAGGCATCCATGGATTTTCCTTGAGGAGCTTAAGCCATATATGGTGGAATGAGGTTAAAGGAAAACAAATGAAGGGTTTAATAATTAAAGGATAATATCAATGAGAAATTAAAATAAAATTCAACTTATTTTATCTCAATCCAAGTCAAAGGAAATAAAAAATCAGTTGTGAATTTTGACCATGCAAGCACACGTCACTAGCTTTTGCGAAAATGGGCCTACAGGCAAAAATATGCAGAATCTAATCATGAAATTTGGTGGAGAGGATCAATATGACATAATATACCTATTAAAAATAATTTATTTATTTTTTTACAATGGTAACTATTCTTGTTTTATTACAGTCAGCCCTATGTCAAATCACAGTCAACATTGGAACATGCCTCAGAGGAATTGGCCATTTTGGGGCATCTACAAGTTTAGTCAAAGCAATAAATTTATTAAATATGGTATCATTGACCTAAAAAATCATCCAATTACATCATAAATTTATTATAAAGAGTTAAATTAGCCATTGTTCTTACATAGTCGACAAGTACTTAAGAAGACTTTTATTGGAGACCAAATGATGTTTTGTCAATTCTGGACACCAAGAAGTATTTTAGGCCTTATAGAGGTCTAAAAATGGTATAATATGATGTTTTAAACCTATATTTTCCAATTTTATTGATCACATTCAGGTGTTTCATGCAAAGGTTTGAAGAAAGACAAGTTTTGGCATGAAGGAAACATCTAGACAACTCAAGATAACTTTTTGTAAAAAGGGTCTACATGACAAAGTACACATAAAAAATAATTTAAAATTGGTAATATTAGTAATAATGACATATTATATCTATAAAAAATATCTTTAAGGTCATTTTATTAGTGTAAGTTCTTGATATTTATACACAGTCCACCCTATGTCTTATAATGGTCACTATTCATGCATTCACATGTTTTGGAGTTTTAAGGTGTGTTTGAGGTTTCAAAGATTATAGGAATATTTAAGAATCATTTTAATATTTTTTTAATCCTCTTAAAAACCTTTAAATAGTGTTCACACTCTAAACTTCATAAAAAATCCAAAGGCAAGCTCAAATCCCCATAGGCAGACTCAAAGGTATAAAAGGCAAAGTTGAGTTTTTATAATTTAGAGAGGTGTTATAATATTTTTTATATTTAATTAATATTTTTTAAATAAATTAATATCATTGGGAAATTTCAAATGGTCATTTGGAAAAATTCAAGCTTTTTAAGTCTAAGACACCTAGTTTTAGCCCATCTTCAGAAGGTTGTTTCTTTCATACCATAAAGATTTGGGACAAGTGATTCTAGTATGTTTTGAGTAACCATATTTTATAAATATTAGATATGGATTTAGGTTGTTTAATTTCTTGAGTTTTATGAATAATTGTTAAGAGTGTAAGCATGTCTAGAATGCTTCCAAACCCTGCAGCAATCATCTTTACATGTGTATCTTTTCACAAATTCTACATGGGAGCCCAATATTTTAAAGGGTTTTGAAGGGGTATATGTACCAGATATAAATTTCAATAATTTTTGTAATGGGTGTCTTCACTATATGAACAATTGTTTTGAAAGTGAACTTGCTTAAGCTTGTAAAGGAGCTTTTTGACCAGTTTTATGTTTTTGGACTCGTAGGTCCATCAAATGGCCTAAAATTTGTTGAAAACCACACATAATGTGTATATTACTCCATAAATATCTTTAATAACTTGTCTTATAAAATAATCTGGCTTGTTTGGGTGCCTAAGAGGCCCAAAATGGCTCGAAATTACATATTTTTGTAGGTCTTCAATGAATTAAATGGTAAAAAACCATGAAAGGGGTCTAATAGGACATGAAACATCATTAAATGTAAATTAGAGCTCTTTAAAAGTGTTTTAGTGGTGTTTTACTGAGCAAAAGGGTCAAAAACCTAGTTTTTGACATATTTATGCATTGTTGAAAGTTTAATGGTGATTTTCACCATTGTTACAGGCAATAAAGGTTTTCCAAATGTTCATTTTATTCATCATAAACATTCCATGGATGTTTTTAAGTATTTTACAGTTCCAAAAGTGGTCTTTATGGTGCTAAATGTCCTTAGGAGCAGTTTTTAGGGCAGTTGGTTAATGGTGGCTCAAGCTTGTGACCTCCATGAATGGGGTTTATGGGGGTATCATGGAGTTTATTTTAGGTTATAAGATCAAATTAAAGTTTAAAATATAAAATAACCTCAAAAATCAAACATGAAAGATAACCTCCATGGTTTAATTAAGCATAAAATACCAAGTTAGCTAGCCTTTTACCTAATATCTTCTAGAAGAGCAAGTGGAGGGGGTGTAGAAGTCTATGGGAGATATATTTGGAGGTTGGAAAGTCAAAGTGGATCATTAAATACATTTTCAAAGTCTTTGAATACTTTTCCTTCTTAGTGGATCATGACATCATCTTCCTCAACAAGTTTCTATCTTTTAGTGTGTTTCTCAACCAATGAGAGGGTTTGAAGACTATTGGAACTAATGGAGGTTAATTTATTGAAAATGGATTAGTTATAATCAACCCAAATGTGGGTGAGAATATATGGAGGGTGTTTTAATCTCATTTTTTTAATTTTGTTTGTTTGTCTCTTCTCTCTCTCTTCCCCTTTTCTCCTATATCTCCCATTTCTCCCCCAATTTTGAAAGATATTCTCATTTGACAAGGACAAACCCTACCAAAATTTGTAATCAATACCTGTTGAATCAATAAAGATAAATTTTACCTATCTCTTTCCTCCAAATTGTGCTTATCAAGCTTGTAGATGATGGCCTTGTGAAGAAGTGCTCTTTCATGTCCATTATCCTTCTTTTTTGCCTATTTTTAGGTGTTTTCAATTTAGTTTTAGGTCTGAACATGAGATATTTACAAAATTAATGGATTATTGGTGTGAAGTTTTAAATTCCTCTTTGCTTCATGTATTGTTTGGTGAGCCTAGTTTATGAAACACTTATGTAAATTAGCTAGTTTGTTAGGTTGTGTGAGAAAGAAATATCTTATGCTAACTTAGTGTTTATTTAATGATTATGTGAGTGTCAATAAATTTAGTGTATCACCCATTTATTTCTCTTATTTACCCTATACCCCCTCTCTACCTTTTTTACAAAGCATAAACATTATTTTAGGTGGTATACCAAGAGTAACCTAGCGTTATCCAAAGCTTCAACCTCACTATAGGATACCCATAGCCTGAATTTGCTCCAATATTATAGCTAGGAGTGAGAGAGCCTAAAAAACTCTACCACAAAGGTTAAATTCTATGCTACAATAGTAACCTTACTTTTTAAAGGCCTCAATGAGTCCATTCATTCAACTAACTACCCAAAGATAGTGACTTCCACCACACCATACTAATTCCATGAAAGCCAAATAGAGTGGTTGTAGGAGTATATAGAAAAGGGTTTTCTTTAAAGGAGTGATATCATAGTATATCCATCCCCCTATGGTATCATTGAGGTGGTCTCAATATTAAAATAATCACTAAACACTATTGACTTAACCCATATGCACTCAATTTACTTACCTAATAAATAGACAAGGACCTCGCTGTAAAGGCTCATTTAGGCTAAGTTTCAATATTGGAGGGATAAATAGGCCTAAAATGGGTTTAAATGGTCACTACATTGCTTTACATTCTACATGTGGTCCTCTCATCCCTCACCTTTGTTTGTAATGCACATGGTGGTTTAAAATTTTGCCTCTTACAACCTTCTTGTTTTGCCCTCATAGGTTGGTTGTAAGTGGATATAATGTACTACTATAGGTGTTTTGTCCTCTATGTCATTTTAACTATTTATGATGTTATAAGAGATGAGACTCCCTTGAAATTTAACTAGTGTTTCTTCTTTTTGACCTTAGCACATTAGGTCTCTATCCAATCTCCATTTTGGTGGTTAGCCTTATTATCAAGTTAAGGGCAACATACATTCTAATCAAATTAGCCAAAATTTCCCTTAGTTATGAGTGTTGGTTTCATGTTATAATCCACTTGATAGATCCAATGTGTTGGAAGAATGGATATTGATAAGGGGGTGAATCAATTTCTTCATGTTTTTTAATTCAAATTTATTCAATATTTCATGAGATATTCATTCATACAAAAGATTAATACATACACAAGCAACTATACAAGCAAATTAGAAGAGAACACATAAGTTATGTGGAAAACCCTCTAGATGGATTAAACTCACTAAACCATTCACATTAACTACTATCCTATAATGACAAGATTCATAATTATAATGAATCACCCACTTCACAAGGAGCTACAACCCCTACCTAGTTGAGCACCCACCCAACTAGTCTTCTGCAATCTCAAACTTACAAGGAGGTTCCAACCCCCTAGGTATCTTAGTAACAAAAAAGTTACCTCTAATTTATTTTAACCTTGTAACACCTATTTATAACTCACTTTTATATGACAACCTTTTCTTACACTCTACACCCTTCAAACTCACTCAATTAGCTTTTCATGCCTTGTCACTCAATAAGCCCTTTATCTATGGAAATATTAGGTCAATTAACCTTGTTCAAAACCTACATAAACATATTTATATACACATAAAATATTCAAAATAATCTTCTAATGACATCCAATCTCTCAACTTGCTCACAAAACTCTATTTTCTTTGCTCAATTTCTCAATATTCTAACTAGTCAAAATAACCTTATTAGGCCTTGCCTTTATACTCAATTATTTATTTCACCCATCTTGGTCAGAAAATTTACTTACCACTCTTATATAAGGATTTAAATATATCACTACACATGTTTCATGAGTGAAAAAACCCATACATTAGTTGGTCATATTCCACAAGGACTAAATCTACCATTAAGCCTAATGGAGACCTAATGTAATTAGGTCTATCATATCCACATGTTAAAAATTTGACCCTTAGGAACAATTCCTACCTTATAAAATGGATTAAAAACTTCATACATGCCTCAAATAGACCCATAATAAGTTCAAATTTTGTCCCCAACTCCATTTTTCCCATTTTGGACCTGCCAATTAGGTCTCCTCAACAATAGGCCTTCTCTCTACATGTAAGTCTATCTTGTAAAAATGAACCAAATACATAAAATTATCACATAAAATATGAATAAAATAATATTTATAGGTTCATCATGACTTATGAAACTTCTTTAAAATATTTTTTCTCCACCACACAACACAAAAGGCCTCAAGAACACTCTTGTACATGACTTACTCATAAGCACTTAACACTGTCAAAACACAATCAAAATCACTTGAATTTCCAAGATTGATTATGGACTTAAAATTATAATAAATGAATTAAAATTATCATATTATTCATTCATAACACATTTTATAAATTTTTATCAACCATCTTAGTGAAAATAGACCCAAACACATCTTTTTCACACACATAGAAAAGTTGCTTGTATGACATAAAACACAGTCAAGAAAATCAACTTGTGGAACACCTATGGGGATACATTTGTGATCTTAAAATTAATTTTTTTAAACCTTAATCCTAATTATAAATTATTTTAAGAGATATATTTCATGTTCATTTACCAAAACTGGTCTTACAGACCAATCTCACTATGTTACTCTACACATACTACATTGTGCTAGACAAACTAGTTTGATGACAATATTTTAATTGAATATAAAAATTATAAACATTTAAAAATAAATTAACTTATATTAATAGGTATTTAATTATTACCCCATTCCTTTGGATCCATACCAAATCCTTTGTAACCAATCCCTAAACTCATATTCACTATCACCTAGTTTTCTCACTATTTAGCTTATTAGACCAGTTCAGTGATAGGATACCTTCCATGACTAATTTTTCATAATTTTTTTTGAAACATACTCAAAAAATTTAATGAACATAAAATATGAGTCTTTAAAAACATCCTCCATTCACTTTCATTCTTTGACCAAGTCAACCCTACCTTCAGCATCAAAAACCCTAAAAATAAGGGTTTTCCTATAACTTCTATTTGCCATCAAGATAAACCAAAATTACCTAGGGAGATATTCAAGAATACGTTACATTTTAAAAAACACTAAACTTTTCCAATTTTACTATATTTATGCAAAAACATTTATATATTTCCTATCAAGTTTGATTAAGGGTTTTAGGAGGGTTTTGACTACATTACCTTCTTAGCAATAGTTCATAAAGGATTGCCCCTCAATCCTAAAACCATTTCAAAGGATTTAAATCTGGTGACCTTACCCAACTAACATTAAGTTCTTAGGTTCTTGTTACCACTTAAATTTTCACACTTTGGAAGGAGGTTGTTAAGGCCCTTTCCAACTTGAGCAGAACTATGGGAACAACCCTAGGTTGTGGGTCACCTATGGTGGGGTTAAACCTCTAGAGTAGGTTAACTTCCTATTTTATGGTCATCTAAAACTAATTATTCATAGAGAAAAGAGTTAAAAATATAAAATGGATCCTAAGAAAGATAACTAGGTGATGCACCAAATAAAAATGGGGAACTCCCATAAGCTTGAACCCACACTAGATCTACAGACAATACTAGCTCACACAATCTCAAGATCAAGATAATTTCATAAGTGTTTCATGGAAGAGGATTAAGAAGTAATGAATGAAAACAAAGAGGAATTATAAGACTCACTAAAATATCATGTTAATGGTAGAAATAACACTAAACTAAACCTACAAACAACATTGAAAACTCCCTAAACAAGGTCAAAAAGAAGGACGATGGGCAAGGAAGATTCTACTTCACACAATGCCATAGTACACAACTCACCAAACATAGATTCAAGGTAAAATATAGGTAGATAAAGTCTTATATAGAATCAATAAGAAGTTCTTACAAATACTTGATAGGGTTGAGCCTGATCAAGATGACCATATTTTACAATATCTCATAGACTATCCTTCCTCCTTAGAATCAAGAGTCCTTATGAGAATCAGAGAGAGAGAGAGAGAGAGAGAGAGAGAGAGAGAGAGAGAGAGAGAGAGAGAGAGAGAGAGAGAGAGAGAGAGAGAGAGAGAGAGAGAGAGAGAACTTTAAAATGGAAAGAATGGGTAATATATATAAGGGTAAAAGAGAGATAATTGGGAGCATGTTGTCCATAATCATTAATTGAGTTATCACATTTCATTCTAATCAAGACTAATCTATCATCAATTAGTTATCCTGTATTGAATCCAGTAGTCTTCAAGTTATTTTCATTGGTTGAGAGATCCACTAGAAGACAAGCGCTTATTTTTCATAATGAGTCATTATTATTTCAAGGAGAAAATATCTCCAATGGCTATGATTATCATTAAATATTATAACTACCTCTCTAACCACCAGATCCTCTTTTTCTTTGATTTTATAGATCACCCTCCACTTGTCATCTTACACTTGGTCTCATTATTAAGATAAAAATCATCATGTTCATAGATCTAGTAGAGCCATGCCTAATTATACTTGAGCAAATATTTGTACTTGCTTATTGAGGATATGGCCATTTTGGAATTGAAGACACTCTTTCATATCTTATTTATATTTTCACCTAACCTAACCTAGACATATATTAACTATAGATTGAAAACCAATATAAATTATTGGTTTTCATATATCTATTATATCGATATAAACTTATAGGCTATGTAACCTATATCCTAGACTATATTTAGGTTTAAATAAAATTATTTTGCCTTTAAACCTTAGGAAAAATAAGAAATATATGTATGCATAGGTCTCCTTTTGACAACGAGTCATCAAATTTTGATCTATATATTAGGTCCAAAATACCTATTCTATCTCTATGACTCATTAATGGTGGATCTAATCCTTTAAATGTTCATATGGTTCAACTCAAATCATGTCTAGACTTGGTTCCTTTGTTTTTTACCTTAATTGAGTTAAATAATACCCTATTGACCTTTGATGAAATGTCTTGAGATCAATATTTTGTGTATTAGCTATCAATCATGACTCATCATGTTTGACATTTTGACCCATCTCACTCTATTGATCTTGATCTATACGATTTGAGTGAGACCCATCAATCTTTAACTTGACTTGTCAACCTTATCTAAGCTATTGCCACTTGGTAGTCTTGTATTTGCCTTCAGGATCCACTATTAGTCTATCTTCTTTACATGTGGTGGTTTCTCAAGCTAAGTATGGGAAAATAATGTCAAACTACCTAGAAGCCCAAATTTACACATGTGTGTCTTTTTTATACTTCATTTCATGACTCAAAACTTGGTGCATATCAACTTGGTAAAAATTTTAATATACCCATGTGATAATTTTATATTAATATTTCCACATGTGTGAGATATATCATCATAAAACTACCCACTCAGCTCTATTTGAGCTCCTTTGTAAATTGGCTAAGTATGGAAACTTAGAAAATTTTAATTGAAAGGCCAAATTTGGACCTCAATAAAAAATTTGCACTTACATGTATGTCCTAAAGTTTATCATGTAGTAATTTGGGATTAATGTGATCACAGCCATATGAGAAATTCTCCTCAACTCACCCACATGTGGCAATGATAATGTTAGCAAACTACCTACTCATAATTTTTGTCACTAGACCCAAAATGTCTAGATGAACACAATGAAGAATTAGATGAATACCATACACTTTCATACTCATTCCAAGCACTCTTTACACCCCATAGGGTCTTTGAAATTTTGGACTTGTCCTTTACAAATTGACAATTTACACTTTAAGTTAACTTAAAGTGTTTTAAAATCTTTACAAGTTGTATGATCCTTTTGGTCTACTCATTCCATCTAGAACTTTTCTCAAGCTCTTTGATCATTTGAATAATTACGAACTTTGCTTCTTCCTCTTCATTAGGACTTATTAGATAATACACTACACCTAGGAAATTTTTTATGTTGGAAAAAAATGCAAACATTTTTGGTGACTTGTAGGGAAGCACTCTTGTTATGCTTGAGAACCTAGACTAATTTGCCTTGTCTAGTCCATTGGGAATGGAGTCTCCTACCTCTGCAACTGAGCTAGTCTAAAATTGGATACAAGGTTGACCCTTTCTATATAACCCCTCTTGAACTAAAAGGATAACAACAACAACAACAACAATAAAAAAGTGGCCAAGGCACTTATGGAAGGTAAACACAAAACATAAAGGAAACTAACCTAAAAAAAATCAAGGACAACTAGTCTATTAAAAAATATGCACAAAGGCACTTGGAGAAAACCATGAAACTACCTATCCTAAACTAACCAAATATAAAATAACTAATAAAAAACTATTGACTAGTTGCACAAAAAATCTTCCATTCTCACTAATCTAATATACTTTATAATATTGAGGGAAGCCACCATAATCTAGAGGAGGAGTGGATAATGAACATATTGACAATACACCTATCCAAGAAAAATAACAAAAATAAACTTACCCACCCAATCTGATTGATTGGACATATAAGCATCTTGGAGTGGATAAGCAAGCTAAGCTTCCTTTTTTTTATGTTCAAATTTATGCTCTAAATCAAGCATAACCTATGATGGCTCCTTCTTTTCATCTTCTAACTGAACTAGGTACATGATAAGACATCCTCTTGTCAACACAAACATTGAGCAACCATATTTTAAATCACTCTTGCATTTTGTTGCTTCATCATTATTCTCTTTAAGTATAATCAGGTCAGAGTCTTCCTAAATTTCCTCCAACACACAAAGTGGTTGTTTTTAAAGCTACATTTCTTGAGAACTCAAGATGTCCTCTTCATCAACCTCACTTAAGGTTTCATCTTTTTCCTTAACTACAAATTAGGGTTGATTTGATAATATAAAGTCTAAAAAGTCACTTTTTCTTGCTCAAGGTCTGATTTCCCTTCCACTATCATCAATTCATTAGGTCTACCTTATTTTGATAAATAATCCTAGAGCAAACCATCTTTTGGTTCTTGGTCCTAATCCACTTCTTGATCTATGTAGAATGGACCTTCAGTAGTCCATTCAAGGTTTACTCTATTTTCAACTTGAGGATTGTCCTCAACAAGATCCGAGTCATTAGTGTCAAATCCATGTCAAGAAGGTCATTTTAAACCTAATTCTTCCCATTTTGAATGAAGTGGGTTGCTTATTATGATCTCCTCATCATAGACACTTTCATTTTCCTCTTCAGATTCACCTATGACTACAAGCTCCTCCTCTATCCTTTATATAATAGGTTCCTTATCTAAAAGGAGATGGTGGGAGGGTGAATAATTTCACATAACTTGTAGCTTATAAAATTATCCTTCCATTTAGGGAATTTAAATGGTCTATTTGGTATTTCTTGAACTGGTGCCTCCTTTTTCTTTATGCATTTCTTGATTGATTCCCATGAGGGGAATGTGTAAGAAACAACCACCTTTTCTTGATTTTGACTCTATTCCTCTTTCTTTATCTTCAGATCTAATTCCTTGATTTTTATATCTATATTCTCTTTTAAAATCCTCTCTTTAAGGTGGTTAGTGGCCTCATGAAGATCAAGAACACAATAGGGATGGTATGAGATACAAGAGGATTATTGAGGAAGATAAGTGGGATATTAGATATGAATAATATGTTATTCCACATCAATCTCCTTTTTTATTTAAAGGATTTCTTGGATTGAATTCTAAGAATGGAAAGTCTAAGGAATACATGAATAACTTGGAACATAACAGGGGTCAAATGGAGTAGTTCTTTGGAGGGGATGGGTGGCATATATGAGGGCTAAGGTGGTGTATATGAAGACACGTGATATTATTGGAATTGGACCTGCTATCCTTTAAGGCCTCTTAGCTTATCCTTGATGCTTTTAATGTAACCATTTACATCCATCATCTCACTTCAGAAGTTTTTCCAATTTATTGCCTCAATAGGCGTCTATTCTTCCTTCATTAGCTATAATGCATTTATCATGTCATGAATGATGTGACTAGGGATATCCTAACCATATCCCCTTTGTATATTAAAGTCTATCATATACCTTTAATAGCCTGAGAGCATTTTCCTCCAGCTTGAAATGTATTGGTTTGGGGAAAAACTAGGGACACCTTGAGCCTGAGAAGGTTGATATGTTGAATTTTGAGAACCACTTGAGGTGAAGCCATAAACATTAATAATCTGATATGAAAGATGTTGAGGCATAGAGTAATCATTTTGATCAAAGGACTGATGATACATACCAAATGATGGTGATTATTTACTTGGGATACTTAAAACCAGTATATTTGATTTGGAGTTACCATTGAGGTTAACTTTCTTGCTTGCAAAAGATAATTAGAGAAAGGACACACCAACAATATTTCCACTCCTTTGGACTTTTATCCCACCGAGCATGCCAAAACTATTACTTTTCAAATTATCACCCTTTGGAAGAGGATTCTTTAGGCCCTTTCCAACTTGAGTAGAACTATGGGAACAACCTTAGGTTGTGGGTCACTTATGGTGGGGATGAACCTCTAGGTAGGTCAGATTCTTGTTTAATTTTCACCTAAAATTGATTCTAAACTAATTATTCATAGGGAAAAGGGTTATAAAGAGAAAAGGTCTCCTAAGAAATTTAAATAGATGATGCACCAAATAAAAATGGGTAACTCCCATAGGCTTAAACCCACACTAGATATGTAAAGGACAATACTAGCTTACACAATCTCAAGATCAAGCTGATTTCATAAGTGTTTCATAGAAGAGGTTCAAGAAGCAATAAATGCAAACAAAGAGGAGTTATAAGAATCACTAAAATCTCCCATTAATGGTAGTAAGAATACTAATATATACCTAAAAAAACATTCAAAACTCCCTAATCAAGGTCAGAAAGAAGGACCATGGATAAGGAAGATTCTCCTTCACATAATGACATAGTCGACACCTCACCAAACATAGATTCAAGATAAAATATAAGTAAATAAAGTTTTATATTTCATCAAGAGGTACTTATTATAAATTATTTACAAGATTGAGACTAATCAAGATGAGCATATTTTTAAATATCTCATAGAGTGTCCCTACTCCTCAAAATCAAGATTCCTTGTTATAATCTGAGAGAAAGAGAGAGAGAGAGAGAGAGAGAGAGAGAGAGAGAGAGAAATTTGTAATGGAAAGAATGGGTAATATACAGAAGTGGAAGAGAGAGAGAATGGGGGAGCACATTGTCCATGATCATTAAATGACGTGTCACCTTTCATTCCAATTAGGACTAATCCATCATCAATTAGTTAGCCTATATTTACTCCAATAGTCTTCAAGTTATTATCATTGGCTAAAAGATCCACTAGAAGACAAGCACTTCTTTTACATGATGAATCATAATTCTTTTAAGGAGAAAATATGTCCAAGGGCTTTAATTAGCATTGAATATTATAACTACCTCTCCAACTACCATATCCTCATTTGTTTTGATTCTGCATGCCACCCCCACTTGTCATCTTCCACTTGGTCTCATTATGAGGACAAAAATACTCATGTTCATGGATCTAATAGAGCCATGCCTAATTATGATTGAGTAGAAATTTATACCTGCTTGTCGAGGATGTGGCCATTTTGGAATATAATATGCTCTTCCATATCTTATTTATATCTACACCTAATCTAACCCAAACATATATTAACTATATATTGAAAAAAAACCTAAATTATTGGTTTTCATATAGCCATTATAATAATGAGAACTTATAGGTTGCATAGCCTGGCTTGTGGATTGTATTTAGGTTTAAATAAACCTATTATACCTTTAAACCTTTGGAAAATCAAGATCTCTATGTATACATAGGTATTATTTTGATAACCAATCATTGACATTTTATCTATGTATTAGGTCCAAAATACCTATTCTATCTATATGACTCTCTAATAATGGAGCTCGATCCTTTAAATATCCATCTGGTTCAACCTTGATCACGGTTGGACTCAATTCCTTTTTTTTACCTTGATCGAGTCAAGAATGCCCTACTAACCTTCATTAAAGTATCATAAGCTCAATCCTTTACTTATTGGATATTGATCATGACTCAACCTATTTTAAATTATGACCCATCTCACTCCATTGATCTTGATTTGTATGATTGAACAAGAGGCATCGATCTTGCTCTTGATTTGTCAACCTTATCTTAGTTGGTTCCACTTGGTAGTCTCATGTTTAACTTCAAGATCTAATTTTAGTCTACTATATAAACTTATGCCACATGGTGGCTTCTTGATATCCTTGACCTTTTGACTCATGTCTCTCTATCGATCTTGCTTAGTATGAATGAGCACCAATTGTTGGAACTACTTCAGTTTGAAAACAAATGGATATTTATCATGTCATAAAATTGATGTTTTTTTGCCATTTAATGTCCATGCATATGTATTTAACATCCCATAGACCATCAAATTTAAGCTCCAATGTATTTTTTTAGTGGATTAAAGTTGATGTCTATGTTATTGTATCCCATTATTTGATCAACTTTGAACATTTATATCTTGAAGCTCAAAAATCATGGAGGGACCAAATTTTCTAAAGATGTTCCTAATATTAAAAGGATTGTGCCCACTTGGTATGTTGGTTTTAGGAGATTTTTAAGTGTGTTTATAAAAATTTTAAGTTATTTTACCTATGAAATTATACATGACACCCTGACAATGGTCTGGTTTATTTGGCTAGGTATGGGAAAACACTATCAAACTGATTGGGAGCCCAACTTTGCACATGTATATCTTTTGTTGCACATTATCACATGATGTGAAACTTGGTACACATTAACCTGGTAAAAAGAGGAATAAACCCATGTGATCATTTTATCTTGATACTATCACATGTGTAGGATATATAATCATCAAACTTCCCACTTAGCTCTATTTGAGCTCCTTTGTAAACTAGCTATGTATGGAAACTTAGTGACTTGTTTTTGAAAGGCCAACTTTGGACCTCAATAACTTTAGCTATGCTTAGATGCATGTTCTAAAATTTATTGTGTAGAAACTTTAGACTAATGTGATGACATCCATATGACCAATTCTCCATGACTCATCCATATGTGGCAATGATAACATCAACAAACTGCCTACTCATAATTTATACCATTAGACCCAAAATGTCTATATGAACACAATGAAGAATTAGATGACTACCATGCACTTCCATACTCATTCCAAGCACTCTTAACACCCCATAGGGTCTCTAAAACTTTGGACCTTTCCTTTAGAAATTGTCAATTGACACTTTAATTTAACTTAAAGATTTTTAAAATCTTTGCAAGTTACATGATCCTTTTGGCCCACTCATTCCATATAGAAGTTTTATTAAGTTATTTGATCATTTGACCAATCAGGAAATATAATTTTTTCTTAGCATTAATACCTCTTAGATACTACATTGCATCCAAGTAGTTTTATGTGGGACAAAAATGGATAACATTTCTGATGACTTGTAGGGAAGCATGCCTGATATGCTTGAGAACTCACACCAATTTTCCTTGTCTAGTCCATTGGGAATGGAGTCCCTTGCCTCTATAATTAAGTTGGTTTGAAACTAGATACAAGACTGGCCCTTTCTAGATAACCTTACCTAAAGAAAAAGGACAACAACAACAACAACAACAAATTTCCCAATGCACTTATGGAAGGGAAACATAGAACATAAAAGGAAACTAACCTAAAACAAATCAAGTAAAACTAGTCTACTAAAAAAATGTGCACAAAGGCACTTAGATAAAAGTATGAAACTACCTATCCTAAACTAACCAAATAAAAAAGAACCTATATAAAAGCATTGATTAGTTTCACAAAATAGCTACCATTCCACAATAATCTAACATACTTTATAGGCTTGAAAGAAGGCACCCAAATATGGAAGAGGAGTGGATAATGAACATATTTATAATACACCTCTCTAAGAAAAGGAACAAAAATAAACTTACTCACCCAATTTGATTGATTTAACATACAAGCATCTTGGAGTGGATAGACAAGTTGATCTTGTTATTCTTGATGCTCAAATTTGTGCTCTTAATTAAGCAAAACCTGGGATGGATCCTCCTTATCATATTCTAATAAATATAATTACCTGATAGGACATCCTCTTGTCAACACAAATGTTGAGCAACTAGATTTTACCTCACTGTTGCACTTTATTGCTCCATCATTATGCTCTTCAGGCATAATCAGGTTAGATTATTCTTCAAAAACATGCTCATATTAAAATATTTTTTCATCCTCTAGGTTTTCCTCCAACACACAAAGTGGTGGTTCTTGAAGCTACATTTATTGATCACTCAAGATGTCCTCTTCATCAACCTCACTCAAGGTTTCATCTTATTCCTCAATTGAAAAAGAGCATTGATTTGACCAAACAAGGTTTGAAAAGACACTTATATCTTGGTCAAGGTATGATATCCCTTCCTCTAGCTCTAATTCATTAGGTCTACCTTATTTTGACAAAGCATCTTGAATTAAACCATCCTTTGTTCTTGGTTTTGATCCCCTTCTTTATCTATGTAGATTGGACCTTTGGTAGTCTATTCAAGGTTTATTATATTTTTCACTTGAGGATTGTATTCATTAGGATCAAAGTCATTAGTGTCAAATCAATTCCAATAAGGTAAATTTAAACATAATTATTCCCCTTATAAATGATGTAGGAAACCTATTATGATCTCTTCATAATATACACTTTCATTGTCTTCTTCAAGTTCACCTATGACTGTAAGTTCTTCCTTAATCCTTTATAGAATAGGTTCCTTCTCTAAGAAGGAGATGGTGAGGAGGTGAATAAGTTCACCTAGCTTACAACTTATATAAGTATACTTCCATCTAGGGACTTTGAATTATCTCTTAGTGGTTTTTAAACTAGTTCCTCCTTTTTTTGTATGCCTTTCTTCACCGATTACCATGAGGGGAATGTCTAAGAAATAACCACCTTTTCTTGATTTTAAATCTCTTCCTATTTCTTCATCTTCAAATCTAATTCATTAATTTGTCTATCTATATTGTCTATGAAAATCCTCTCTTTAAGGTGTTTTATGGCCTCATGAAGATCAGGAACATAAGCGGGTTGGTATGAGATACAAGAGGATTCTTAAGGAAGATAAGTGGGATCTTGGATATCAACAATAGGTTATTCCAAAATAGTCTCCTTTTTTATTTGAAGGCTTTCTTGGATTAAATTTCAAGAAAGGAAAGTTTAAGGAATACATTAAGAAATTGTAACATAAGAGGGGTCACTTGGAGTAGTTCTTTTGGGGAGGATGGGTGGCATATATGAGGGATGAGGTGGTGTATATGAAGACACATGAGGTTGGTAAAATTATGCCTATTGTCTTTCAAGGCCTCTTAGGTTATCTTCGATTCTTTAAATGTAACCACTTACATCCATCATCTCACTTAAGAGGCTTTTCAAATTTACTACCTCAAGAGGTGTCCATTCTTCCTTTATTAGTTGTAATGTATTTCTCATGCCATGAATGATGTGACTAGGGATATCCTGATCATATTTCCTCTTTATATTAAGGTCTATCATGTACCTTTTATATCCTGAGAGAATTTGAATCTAGCTTTAAATGGATCAATTTGGGGGAAAACTAGGGACACCTTGAGTGTAAGAAGGTTGATACACTAAATTTTAAGAACCACTTGAGATGAAACCATAAACATTACTAATCTAATATGAATGACACTGAGGTAGATAATAAACATTTTGATCAAAAGAGTTATGATACATACTAAATGATGATGATTAGGAACTTGGGATAATTAACCAAAATCTTTGATTCAGAGTCTCCATTGATTTTAACTTGATTCCAAAAGCTGATTAGAGGAAAGACACACCAACAATATTTCCACTCTTTTGTACCTTTATCCCATTGAGCATGATAAAATTATTACTTCTCTAATTTTCACCCTTTGGAAGAGGGTTCTTTATTACCTTTCCAACTTTAATATAACTATGGGAACAACTCAAAGCTATGGTTCACCTAACGCATGGCTAAACCTCCAGAGTAGGCCAGCTTCCTCTTTAATGCTCACCTAAAACTAATAGTAAACTAATTCTTCATATGTGAAAGGGATAGAAAGATAAAAGGGCTCCTAATAAAGTAAACTATGTGATATCACAAATAATAATGGGGAACTCCCATAAGATTAAACCCACACTAAATCTTTAGAGGACAATACTAGCTCAGATAATCTCATGATAAAGTTGATTGCATAAGTGTTTCATGGAAGAGGTTTAGGAAGAAATGAACTAAAACATAGAGGAGTTATAATAATCACTAAAATATCACATTAATGGTAGAAATAACACTAATCTAGACCTAAAAATAACATTAAAAACTCCCTAAACAAGGCTAGAAAGAAAGACCATGAATGAGGAAGATTCTCCTTCACATAATTTCATATTGCACAACTCAACAAACATAGATTCAAGGCAAAAGATAGGTAAAAAATTAATGTATTGAATCAAGATGTAGTTCTTACAAATACTTGATAGGGTTGAGCTTGATCAAGATGAGCATATTTTTTAATATCTTATAGAGTGCCCCTAGTCCTCAAAATTAAGACTCCTTGTGAGAATTTGAGAGAGTGTGTGTGTGCACTTTACAATGGAAATAATGGGTAATATAGATAAGGGGAAGAGAGAAAGAAGGGGGGAACACATTTTCTATGATCATTAAATGAGTTGTCACCTTTTTGTTCTAATCAGGACTAATTCATTATCAATCATTTAGCTTGCATTTGTTCCAGTAGTCTTCAAGTTATTCTCATTGGCTGACAGATCCACTAGAAGACAAGTGCTTGTTTTGGATGATGAGTCATGATTATTTCAAGGATAAAATATCTCCAAGGGCTCTAATTATCATTGAATATTCTAACTACCTCTTTAATTACCAAATCTTCCTTTGCTTTAATTTTACACACCACCCTCCACTTGTCATCTTCCACTTGGTCTCATTATGAGGACAAAAATCCTCGTGTTCATGGATCTGATAGAGCCATGAATAATTATACTTTAGTGGTGGTTTATACCTACTTTTTGAGGATGTGGCCATTTTGGAAGATAAAACACTCTTCCATATCTTGTTTATATCTTTACCTAATCTAACGTAGACATATATTAACTATATATTGAAAACCAATCTATATTATTGTTTGTCATATAGCTATTATATTGATGAAAACTTATAGGCTATGTAGCCTAGATCTTGGACTATATTTAGGTTTAAATAAACTTATTATGCATTTGAACCTTTAGAAAATTAAGAGCTCTATGTATGTACAGGTCTCCTTTTGATAATTAGTCATTAACTTTCGATCTATATAATAGGTCTAAAAGACCTATTATACCTTTGTGATTCTATAATGGTGGAGCCTGATCCTTTAAATGTCCATCTAGTTCAACCTAGATCATGTGTAGACTTGGTTCCTTCATTTTCTACCTTACTCGAGTTGAAGACTACCCTATCAACCTTCATTAAAATGTCTTAAGCTCAATCTTTTACTTATTAATTATCGATCATGACTTAGCCTATTTGACATTTTGACCCATCTCACTCTATTGATCTGATCTATATGATTAAGAGAGCCATCAATCTTTCCCTTGACTTGTCAACCTTATCCAAGCTAGTGCCACTTGGTAGTCTACTTTTTACCTTCAAGATCAATTGTTAGTCAGTTTACTTTATGCACTTATTCCACATGGTGGATTCTCAAGGTTCCTGACCTTTTGACTCATCTCAATCCATCTATCTACCTTGGTATGAATGAGTGCCAATCATTAAACCTCCTTTAATTTGAAAATAAATGACTATTTACTGATTCAAAAATTGACATCTATGTGAATGTCATTTAATGTTCACATGGATATATTTGACTTCCTGTAGACTATCAAATTTATGATCCAATAGATTTTTTTAGTGGCTTAAAGTTGACATCTGCAAAAATGTATCCCATTATTTAACCAACTTTGAAGATTTATATCTTGAAGTGAAAAAATCATGGGCGGAACAAATTTGTTGGATATGTTCTTGATATTAAAATGATTGTGCCCATTTGATCCATTTTATTTTAGGAGATTTATAAGTACATTTACAAAATTTTCAAGTGAGCTCACTTGTACAATTATGCATGATTCCCTAATGATGGTCTAGTTCATTTAGCTAAGTATGGGAAAACACTATCAAACTACCTAGGAGCCCAATTTTACACATGTATATCTTTTATTGTGCTTCATTACATGACCAAAAACTTAGTGCATATCAACTTGGTACAAAGATGAAAAAACCTACATGATAATTTTCACTTGAGGTTACTACATGTGTGATATATATCATCATAAAACTACCCACTCATCTCTTTTTTATCTCTTTTTCAAATTGGCTAAGTATGGAAACTTAGCAAATTTTGTCTGAGAGGCCAACTTTGGACCTCAATAACTTTTTCTTCACTTAGATGCATTTACTAGAAATTAGCATGAAGTAACTTGGGACTAATTTGATCATAACCATATGACCAATTATCCTTGACTCATCTAAATGTGGTAATGATAATGACAACAAACTACCTACTTAGAATTTCTACCACTAGACCCAAACTGTTTAGATGAACACAATGAAGAACTAGATGAATACCATGCACTTCCATACTCATTATAAGCACGATTGACACCCCATAGTGTCTTTGTAACTATATACCTATCATTTACAAATTTACAATTTACACTTTAAGTTAAATTAAAGTTTTTAAAAATCTTTGCAAGTTGCATGATCCTTTGGGTCCACTCATTCCATCCAAAACTTTGCTCAAGCTCTTTTATCATTTGACCAGTTAGGAACTCTACTTCTTTCTCTACATAAGGAACTCTTAGAGACTAAAATTCATCCAAGTAGTTTTATATGTGCAACAAAAATATCCAAAAACTCTCATATAAAGGTTTCACATGCTAATGAGCATGATAAACTTCATCTTAGGTCTACAACCCTCAATTATGTGCACATAGTCAATGTTTTCATCAACAATATTGATTTATCTTGTAGGATATGACTTAAAACTTTTTCAAAATGCATAACATGACATATAACACTTATATAAATTATCTCAAGAGCTCTGGCATCCTTAAAAAATAACTTGACCCCTCCTTAGGCCACTATAGATCACTTTGTGCACTTAGGCCTTAAACTGCCAAGCATACATTGAATATGTTTATGCCTTGAAACATCCATAAATAAATTCAACACTCTAACCTCATGTCATAAAAAATACAAACATGTTCTCACACTACTACCCTTACTTATTTCTCCAATGGTTCAAATCAACATGTTACCATGTTTATCTTACTAAGGCACCAATACTACAACTTCTCACTAGGTCTCTTTATATAGGAGATAAAATTAAATATTGTAATTTAAATTCTTATGAAGGGTTATTTGTCTCTTTGTCTATGTTATCATGGATTTTAAATATTACTTATAATTTTGTTATCTTAAATCACAAGTTTTTACCAAACATTTTATCACAGATCTAGACCAAGCTACTCAAGATGTCTAGTGCTCATAATTTAGACACAAAAAGCTAGTTAAATGATGTGATTTATTAAAAATTCATTATTATCATAATTATGAATTTTGTCTCAGGCTCAGCATAACCTTGTATCATAACCTCATGAATTTTTTTTGACCCAAGTACTTACCTTGTATGTGTCTTCAATACTTTAAAGTTTTAAAACAAGATGCTTCCTTCATATTTGAACATGATCTTGACAAGTCACCAAACCTTATAAAGAATAACAGGTTGCCTTCAAATTTTATCTCAAAGGAGAAATGAAACTCTTCAATCACACATGCCACTTCACCAACCATGAAATTAATCCTAAATTTTAACATGAACGATATTCAAATTGACTTTGACATCAATGACAACAATAATGTCTTAAAACCAACACTAAAAACATACCTCAAAAATCTCCCCCTTTGTCATTGATGTAAAACATTTTTAATCATGGAAAATCATTCTCCGATTCTTGATCTTGAAACATGAACTTTCCTCCCCTTTGACATTAATGATAAATTAATACATTTTCAAAACTATGACTTGGTTTGATCATGTCATTATAAAAACCTTTTGTGACTTGTATTTTTTTGATTACATCTATAACAAACTTTTCTTCATCTCCATCATGGCTGAAGCTTGAAAACTTGAAGGTTTCCCAAGGACACAAAACTCCCCCATGATTGTGCATCCTCTATGCTTCTTACTTACCATCTGAGTGCATACATGAAGCCTAATTGAGTCATCATTCCTTTATAGCACTATTAAAACATGAGTTATAGAGGTTAATAGATATCCATGTCCTTATACGATTGAAATTCCTTCATAATCCTCTTTTGCTTGATTCATCCTTATGGCTTGACTCCTTCATTCTATGCTTGACTAACATTCTAACTTGTTTTGTTAGTCTTGACTTCTATGTTGACAAAATAAGCTGATAAATAATATTCTTGGCATTCCTTTCTATGTTGTATTTGCACTATCATGGTAAATAGTCCACTTGGACTTGAAACTTGATTATAAACCTTATCTAACTTAGGCTTCCACATGTTGTTTCTCTCTTGTGTTCTAGAATCCTCAAGAATCTTGTCTTGTCCTAAAAGGTTATGCTTATAGTTGCTTGAAATGTGACCAATATTATGATAGTTAAAACATATTATCCCTGTAGATGGAAACACATTATGACCCATACCTCTTAGCTGATGATTCTCCTCATATTTACATGGAAATTCATTCTTGAAGGACCTTCTACAATTCCTTACTCTATAACCAAATTTGTTACAAGAATAACAATGGCCATCAAAATGAATAGCATACCTTATGGTGTGAGGTTGCTTGAATGTGTTTGTCTTCATTCTATCAACACCATCCTTATTTGGTTGATTATTAACCTTCTTGACTTCATTTGATCCCTTCTCTTGATCTTCAATGAAACCAAGACCTACCTTATCATCAACAATCTTTTGACTACTTAGAAGGTTGTATAGATCATCAGTGCTCTTTTTAAATATTACAAATGACTTAACCTTATTTGATGCTAGTTTTAATTCAAGTCTCAAAGAGTCCACTTCAGCCACATACCTTAAACACTCTTCTTATTTTGCTTCTAGGCCTGTAGTCATATTTTGAAGTTGGATTTCCACTTGTTTAACTATTTCCTCTTGCTCATTAGAGCTGTTGCTTAGTCTAAATTCAAACAAGTTGATTTTTTCCTCACAATCTTTGATAAGGGATCTCATCACTTTGTTATTTTTATTGACTATCTTCAATTCTTCTAGGGTATTCATCAATTCAACTTCAATATCCACCTAATCACCTCATTCATCTGATCACCATAAATACCTCTAATTTATATAGATTCTTCTTGATATGAACAACTTGCTTCTTCATTCATGAAGTTAACCTCATTAATATCAGGTCCATAATTATCATAATCACTCTTTGAATTACTTATCTAACTCTAATTAGATGAACTACAATCTTCCTTGGTATAAAGATTCCTTTTGTTTTTGAAAAACCTTTTCTTGTTGTCATATCTTTTGAATATTTTATTTCACTTATCAGAACTATAGGACCTTTTATCATCATCATAACCTTCATCATTCTTGGCCTTGGGATTATGATGGAATTTTTTAGCAAATTATCTTATCTCTCCATATTTAAAATATTTTAAAGTTATTTACCTTTGTACTTACCTAAGCATGTCTTTAGCTTCCTTGTGAACAAAGATATCAACTCATCATCATCAATATCATATTCATCATTATATTTAGCATTATTTCCTTGTGTTTTCTTATATTTGGATTATTTTTTACCTTAAATGTATATTCCTTATTTTCAAATCTTCCTTTAGTTATCTTAATTTCATAGGCTGTTAGAGTTCCATATAGTTCATCCATCTCTAGCTTGTCTAGATCCTACATTTCTTCAATAACACATACTTGGAATAAAATTTTAGAGTTAGATACCTTAAGATATTTTTAAAAATAGTGGTCTCTTTCAATTCTCTTCTCCTAGACCACTTATTGTGTTGACTACCTCATCAACCCTTAATAGGTAGGCTATAATAGTCTCATCTTCATTCATTTTTAGACTCTAAAATTGTTTTCTATTTGTTTGTAACTTGACCAATTTGACCTTAGAGTCTCCCTCATGAATGGGTTTTAGTTTATCCCACATTTCATATTGAATTAACTTTACAAGTTCTACCTCTAATAGGTCACACATAATGCCATTAATTACTCTTGAGTTATTATCACTAGCCTTCTTATTTGTTGCATCCATAAGAGGAATAAGGGTGTAGTATACCCCTCCAAGACTTATTTTCAAACATCATGGTCTTCGAACATTATATATGTCCTCATCTTGGTGTTGGAGACATAGGTTGAACCCTAGTTGAGCAAAGGATTATTCAGGTCCTCTTTCTCAAACCTAGTCCAACATGGGAATGACCCTAGGTGATGGGTTACCTAATCTTTGGATAGACCTCTAGGATTTTTAATGAGGATAGCTCCTCTGATGCATCACTTAAATGATCTCTTAAGACCTAAATATGTTGGGATGAAAATATCAACGGAATTGCATGAATTAGACCTACACTAACATGTGGTGATGAACCATGAATTCATTATATCCACTCATAAGTTTCAACTCTAAACACACTAATGGACTACGATTATAAATAACACAGTGCTTAAAATGGTTTTCAAGAAATAGTGCTTCACCTAGAGGTTAATTTTATTTACTTAGGCTAGAGGGAAATGTTAGTAAGGCCTAACTGAAGGCACTTACAGTCAGTAATCCACTCTATACCTGAGATATCAACATTAAGACACACTAGATGGACTACAAGGAAAGTTTGTTATCACTTATGTTGAACTTGGACCTACAAAGGGAAGGTGAAAACCATTTTTGCATATAAAAAAACACAAAACACTAAGTACATATTGGTAAAAAAACTAGAAATGCTATATTCATTAATCCAAGAGGTGAATAAGTACAAATTTTGGTAGAGTATCCTCATACTAGCCTTAAGGGATGAAAATCAAGATCTCAATACCTACATTTACAAGAACAAAGAAAAACTAGGGAGAGAAATTTTGGCATTGATTAGGTCATTAATGAGCTTAATTACACTTAGAACAAATACCCTATGTTTATGCTCCTTAAAAACTCTTAATTGATCAGGACCACCTCAAAAAATGGTTACAACAATTATACCATTCTTTCTCCCACTTCTCCCTACATTGATGCTCTTTTAAAAGATCCTAACTGATTAGGATCCATTATAGAACACACTCTTTACCATAATCTCAACCATACCATATATTTTAGACATGTCTCATCATCTCATTTGCCCTTCAAAGTTTGCTTTCAATGCCAACCATTGATCCTTGACCTAGGGTTCATAGATTGAGACACTTGTCACCACCATGTGCTTTCTATGGATTCACTATTAGCTTCATTTGGTTAGTACTCTTGAGCCATGTGGTGGCCTCACATTTAATCTAAGCTCCTTCACCTATGTGTCATTAATTTCTTTTGCATGACTCAACATGTGAAGTTCATTTTTTTATTAAGATTAAATGTGTACCATTGATCATCCTATTCACTATGATCATGAAACTTTATATATTCATGGAATAATTAAAGGCATACCATTGGATCTACCTGGATCCACTAGATTCAGTTATTTCCCACATGCCATTGATATTTTGACTTGATTGAATACAAATTTACCACTTGGCAGCTTCACATTTAATCTCAAGATCCTTTGACTTTTTGACTATGAGCTCATTGTTGATCTTTGAGTCCATGATTAAACATTCTTCATTAGATCTTTGAGACCCACTTTCCTCATTAAACATGCTTCATTATATCTTTGAGACCCATTGACCTCATTGATAACTGCTCACCATTAGATCTTCTCTAAGCTTCTATGATCTTGACACTTGTCAAAAATGCATTTAGACTAAGGAATATTTGAATTAAAATGGTTATTTTATAATGTTTTAACTTGATGTCCCCATGCACATCACTTTCTATCAAATTACTCTTGCATGACATTTCAATGATAGTTTGGTTCCTTTAATGTTTAATTTAGTCATGTTTTCTTTTAAATAAGGAAACTATATGACATAAAAAAGCAAGCTAAGGTAATGGTCATCAAATATTTGAATGATAGGGGTTGACATTTTGGCTTGTGAGGCTAGAATTTTAGCATTTCTGATGACTTTTATGGCTTGGCCAGCCTTTTACTCATGAAACCCATATAATTTGAACTAAATTGTACTCTTAACACCTCAGAGACTTGCAGTAGAAATAAGACACATATACACAACAAAGAAACAAACTAACACTAAAAAACACCCCTAAAAACTAAGGACAAATAAAGGAAAGAACTAAACAACAAGTCACAACTTAAAAACTTATGCAAAGCACTTATTTGGACAAACAAACAAAATATTACAAATCTGACCTGACTTTGAATTCATTCCCCCATGGTCAAATGGGAATGTTCTATTGTCATTATGTCACCCTAATGTGGAGTTGTCATATGATGATTTATGTGTAATTAGACTTGGATCAATAGGTGACAACTTCCTCTTACATCTATCACTCTCTTGATTACCTAAAAGAGTGAAATGCCCATATGGGTTCATCCCTATGTGCATGGGTAGAGTATGAGGGTTCAGAATATAATAATAATCATCCTAAATATTTATATCTTGCATCACAAACCTGATCTCCTCTTCAGTCAAGAGATGTAATTGGTTCTACTCTTTGGGTTTAAGTGATCAACTATCAAAGCATTCTTGACAAGTTCCTTCTTTTCCATATTTGACTAGTATTGAGGTAAGGTATCTAAATTTAGGAAGAAGTATTCTAAGTCATCCCAAAATGACATCTCATCTTGGTAAATGAAAAAATCACAAGGTTAATTTGAACTTTTGTCATCTATCTACAAATCATCAAGCTAATTACACACCTTCTTCACTTTGGCAAGATCATCATAAGGTTCTTGATCAAGTAAAGTTTGCTCATCCTCTTCATCAATAGAAATATGTGGTTCCTCAATCCAATTAATATCCAATTCATATTTCCTCTACACTCATTTATTTACATTACTTTCCTCATTTGAAGCATTAGCCTGTTATTCAATTATATCACTTAAATCTGCCCTGCCAAGCTATTCCATTTTATTCAAGAGCTCCAAACACAAGTGTTTCCACTTGTCATCCAAAGGATTATTGACTTCAATATCAGTAACATCATCATGGATTATACCATATAATTGGTCTCTTATGAAAATATCAGCTTGTGTTTCATTTGCCTTAGCTCCATCATTAAGACATTGTAGCTGACCTTTATCATCTAAGCTCTACTCATGCTTACCTTATGATCTAATGGAGTGCATAGGAGTACCAATTTGAATATATTTTTCCAATACATTATAAGTGTCATCTCCAAGGTGATCTTGGCATTTAGCTCAAATTTTATCACTATCTATCTCTGAAATGATTTCCCCCTCCTTTATCAACTTTGATAGTTTTCCCACCATGCTTGAATAATCTAATTCTAATTTTGGTTTATGTGATTTATTTTCAAGATGGAAGAGGGTGTGTGGGAAATATATATCATTAGGTTTATTGATACTTTCAATGGTATCTTTCCAACTAGGGATCTTGAATGGTTTCTTAGGAAGTTCATATGATTGAGTGGGGATGTGAAGAGGGGCAACAAGTAATTGAGTAATAGTATATGAAGGACTAATAATAGATTTCATATCTAATCCTCCTTTTTTATACTACTTTTGAAGGGTGGCATGATGAAATTATGATTCATGGCCCATGAAGGCTTCCATGTGATTATTCTTTTAGGATTTTTGGTAGGTATAATATTTTGAACACAAGTGGACTGCCTTGGGGAAGGAAGGTGAAGGTAGTCTACCTTTGTGGTGATTGGAGGAGGCTTAAAGTATGGTGGATGATCTTCATAAATTGTAAGATATGGATTATATGGTTGGTAAGGATTAGTGTATGGGTCATATGGGATATGGTAAGGTGGATATGGGGGTGGAGGGTAGAAACCTACCTTATAGGCTACCATGGCTCCTTATGAAATATGTGTATGAAATAAAAACCATGACTAAAAACCTTCTTACCACTACAACCATGAAACCACTGATATCTCTAAATTGAAGATTGATTCCAAACCTTCCAAAAATTCCAAATGTTGTTGATGTCTTCAGCTTCTAAATTTCCTCTAATATATTTAGAGCATGATTTTGGGCACTTGAAAGCTATCCCACCAAGTGTGCCAAAAACTATTAGAGACTTATGTTTCATCCTAGCTAAGCAAAGGATTGTTTAGGTCCTCTTTCTCAAACCTAGTCCAACATGGAAAATCTAGGATTTTTAACAAGGTTAGCTCCTCTGATGCATCACTTAAATGATCTCCTAATACCTAAATAGGTTGGGATGAAAAGAGTGAAGTAATTGCATGAATTAAACCTACACTAACATATGGTGATGTACCATGAATTCATTATATCCACTCATAAACTTTAACTCTCAACACACTAATAGACTATGAATAGAACTAACAAAATGCCTACAATAGTTTCTAGGAAATATTTATTCACCTAGAGGTAAATTTGATTGACTTAGGCTGGAGGGAAATGAGGGTAAGGCTTGATTAAAGGTACTTATAGTCATAAATCCACTCTATACCTTAGACATCAACATTATAAACACTAGATGACCTACATGGAAAGTTTTTTAGTGCTTAGGTTGAACTTGGACCTACAAAAGGAAGGTGAAAACAATTTTTATGTATTAAAAAAATACAAAACACTAATTACACAATGGTAAACAATTAAAAATTATCTATTCATTAATCTAAGGGGTATATAACTACAAATTCTAGCAGAGTATCCTCATACCAACCCTAAGCAATGAAAATCACGAGCTCAGTGCTTACATTTATAATAATAAAGAAAAATTAGGGAGAGAAATTTTGGCATTGAAGGGTCATTAATGAGCTTAATTCAACTTAGAATAGTAGTTAAAAATACCCTACATTTAATATCTTTAAAAACTCTCAATTGATTAGGGCCACCTCAAAAAATAGATGCAACAGTCACACCATTCCTTCTTCCACTTCTCCTTGCTTTGATGATCTTTTAAAAAATCTTAACTAATCAAGATACATTATAGAACACACTCTTTACCATAATCTTGACTATATCATATATTTTTGACATGTGGTATCATCTCATTTACTCTCAAAAGTTCTCTTTCAATGCTAGCCATTGATACTTAACTTAGGATTCATAGATTGAGACACTTGTTGATATCATGTACTTTATATGGATTCACTATTAGCTTCAGTTTTTTAGTGATCTTGAGCCATGTGGTAGCCTCACATTCAATTTTATCTCCTTTACCTGCACATCATTGATTTCTTTTGCATGACTCAATTCATGACATTGATCTTTATCAGTAAGATCAAATGTGTACCAATGATCACCATGTTCACCATGATCATGAAACTTGGCACCATTTTATTTAATATAAAGATCATCTAACTCTTTGACCCTCACTCACATCATTATGTCTTCATGGCATTATTGAACACATGCCATTGGATCTATTTAGACCCACTAGATTAAGTTATTTCTTGTGTAACATTAAAATTTTGACTTGATTAAAAGAACTTAAACACTTGGTAACTTTGAATTCAATCTCAATATCCTCTAAATTTTTTACTATGATCTCATCATTGATCTTTTAGTGCATGATTAAATGCACTCTATTGGATCTTCAGGACCCACTGACCTCATTGATCACTGCTCACTGTTAGATCTACTCTAGGATTCTATGATCTTGACACTTTTCAAAAATGATTTTAGACTCTAGAATATTTGAATCAAAATAGTTAATTTATGATTCTAAAAAATTAATTCCTCGTGCACATCACCTTCTTCCAAATTGATCATGCATGACATTTTAATGATGGTCTAGTTCCTCTAGTGTTTAAGTTAGTCATTTTTTCTTTAAAATAAGGACACTATGGGGCATATAAAATCAAGATAAGGAAATATCCATCAAAGATTTAAATAATAAGGGTTGAAATTTTATATTGTGAGGCCAAAATTTTAACACTTGGAACTCTAAAAATCATAATTTCATACATTGAATAATGGAACTTTACTTGTGGAAAAACCACCATATGTTTAACTAACCATCTTTATTTGTTTTAGAATCTCCTTTACATTATAAGACCTCCTTCAAAGGACCTTATCTAATACCAAATTTTAGAATAATGATAACTAATATGGGTGTTGAATCAATTTCATAATGTTTATCTATTTAATTTTATTCAATATTTCATGAGACATTCATTTATATGAAATATTAATGGATAAACAAGTAGCTATACAAGTAAATAACAAGAGAATATATAATTTATGTGGGAAACCCTTTTGGGGAATAAAACCACTAAAAATTTTATATGGATTATTATTTTATAATGAAAACATTCAAAATTTTAGTGATGCACCAACTTCATAAGGATCTACAACCCCTACCTAGTTGAGCACCCACCCAACTAGTCTTCTGCAAGCTCAAACTTATAAGGAGGCTCTATCCCCCTTAGGTATATTAGCATAAACCAAGTTACCTCTACTATTTTTTCACCTTGGAACACCTGTTTATAACTCAAATATATATTATAACATTTTCTTGCATTCTTTACCCTTCAAACTCACTCAATTAGCTTCTCATGCCTTCTCACTCAATAAGCCCTTTCCTTGGCAATATTAGGTTAGTTTACCTCGTTCAAAACATAAAAAAACATATTTATATATTTATAATAATATTTTTATGAAATCAAATCTCTCAACCTATTAAAAAAACTATATTTTATTTTCTCAAATTCTTAATATTCTAACTAGTCAAAATAGCCTTATTAGGCCTTGCCTTTATAGTCAATTATTTATTTCACCCATATTGGTTAGAAAAATTACTTTAAAATATTGCATTAGGATTTAAATATATCACTAAAAATGTTTCATTATTTAAACAACCCATACATTATTCGGTCATAGTCCACAAGGACCAAATCCACCATTAAGCCTAATGAAGACCTAATGTAATTAGGTATGTCCTATCCACACATTACCAATATGACCCTTAGGAACACTTCCTAAATTATCCAATGAATGAAAAAATTTATAAATTCCACTAATATACATATAATAATTTCATCTTGGGTCCCCAACAACATTTATCCCAATTCACTACTTGGACCTACCAATTAGGTCTCCTCACCAATAGGCATTCTCTCTACCTATAAGTTTATATTGAAAAAATCAACCAAATATACAAAATTATCACATAAACTATGCATAAAATCATATTAATATGTTCATAATTACTTATAAAACTTGTTAAAAATCTTTGGTCTCCACCATATAGGCTAAAAGGCCTCAAAAACACTCATGTAGCTGACTCAGAAGCACTAAACACTATCAAAACATAATCACAATCACTTGAGTTTCCACACTTGATCAGGGTCTTAAAATTATAATAAATGAATTAAAATTATACTAATATTTATTTAAAACACATTTTATAACTTTTTATCAACCATATTAGTGAAAATAGACTCAGACACATCTTTTTCAAACACAGAAAAGTTACATGTAGGACATAAAACACAATCAAAAAAATTAACTTGTGGAAAACCTATGGGCATACATTTGTGATCTTAAAATGGATTATTTTGATCCTTAATATTAATTATAACATATATATATATATATATATATATATATATATATATATATATATATATATATATATATATATATATATATATATATATATATATATATATTGTATGTATGTATGTATGTATATTTCATTTTCATTTACCAAAATTGATCTTATAGAAAAAATTCACTATGTTAATCTACATAGACTCCACTATGCTAGATAAACCAGTTTGATGACAACATTTTGCTTGAATATAGGAATTATCAACATTTTAAAATAAATGAAATAGGATTAATATACCTTTAATTATTATCTAATTCCTTTTTATTCATCCCTAATCTTCTTTAACCAATTTGTAAACTCATATTCATTATCACCTATTTTTCTCATTGTTTTGCTTACTAGGCTAGTTTAACAATAGGCTACCTTCCATGACTAATTTTTCACAATTTGATTTTAAACCTACTCAATAAATTTAATGAGCATAAAATATTTATATTGAACATCATCCTCCATTCACTTACATGTTTTGACTTGGTCAACCCTACCTTTAGCATTAAAAAACCTAAAAATAAAGGTTTCCCTATAGCTTATATTGACTATCAAGATATACCAAAACCACCTTGGGAGAGATTAAAGATTAATTTATAGGTTCCAAACACTAAACTATGTTAATTTGACCATTTTGAGCCAAAACTATTTAGATATTTCCTATCAGGTCTAACTAAGGGTTTTAAAAGGGTTTTGATTACCTTACCTTTTATCAACCATTCATAAAGGATTTACCTTAACTATTAAAAAAAATTCCAAGAATTTAAAGATAGAGAACTTAAAAAAATACCATGAAGTGATCCATTTGTCATTAAAAGGTTTCATGTGCCAACGAGAATGAGAAACTTCTTCTTAGGTTTGTAGCCCTTAATTATGTGAACGTAGTTAATGTTTTCATCAAGAATCTTACTTTTTCCTATAGGATATGAATTAAAACTTTTCAAAATTAATAAAATGACATCTCACACTTCTTTAAATTATCTAAATATCTTTTTTATCCTTGAAAAATATCTTGACCCCTCCTTAGGCCACTATTGATTACTTTTCACACTTAGGCCTTAAACTGCCAAGCATATATTGAGTATGCTTATGCCTTAAAACCTCCTAAACTAACTTAAGCACTCTACGCTCATGTCATACAACATCCCAAAATTTTATCACACTACCACCCTTACTTACTCAGCTCTCTAATGGCTCAACTCAACATGCTACCAAGTTTATCTTACTAAGGCACTAATCTTATAACTTCTCGTTAGGTATCTTTATGGAGGAGCTAAGCTTCAATCATATCCTTTGAATTCATATAAAGGGTTATTTTTATATTTTCCCATGTTATAATGGATTATAATTCTTACTTATACTTTTACTATCCAAAATCATAAGGTGTTATCATACATTTTATCATAGAGCTAGACCAGGCTACTCAATATGCCTAGTGTCCATAATTTAGACAGAAGTTAGTTTAATGATGTCATTTATTCAAAATTGATTCTTATCATATTTATGAATTTTGTCTTGGATTCAAAAATAACCTTGTATCATAACCTCATGAGAACTTTTTGACCCAAGTACTTACCTTTCATGTGTCTTAAATACTTTAGAGTTTTAAAACAAGATGTTTCCTTCATATTTGAACATGATCTTGACAAGTCACCAAACCTTAAAGATAATTTTAGGTTTCCTTGAAATTTTATTTAAAAAGAGAAATGAAAATACTCAATCACACACCCCACTTCACCAATCATGAAACTAATCTTGATTTTTAATGTGAAGTATATTCAACTTGACTTTGACATCAATGACAACAATAATACCTTAAAACCAACACTAGGAAAATACCTCAACACAAAGTCGCTCATTTATGTGCTTTGATCCCTTTTAAGCATTTATCACACCATGAACCTTCCATAAGGAACCTTATAATCTTATCAATCAAAACTCCTATCCAACCTTCTTAATATTTCAGTGCCTAGGACAATCAAGGTGTCTATAGATTCTCATTAGGCTTGTGATGGAAGAAGGTGAATTTAAGTCACTTAAAATTCTTATGACATGAGCTTGTACCATCATCTACCTTTTAGGATGCATATCCACTAATATCTACACCAATATCTCATGCCTTTGAATGGTCCTCAATTATCTTTTGAATACTCTACCACAATACCCATAAAAGGTAGGCTCTAGGTTTTGATTTGTCTCCTTGATTTGGTATATGGAAAAATGGGTTCAAAAATTTATTATTTCATTACTTTAAGGGTTCTAAGAGAGTACGGAGTTATCATCATGGTGAAACACCTCTTTAGGATATTTTTCATTTATGAAATCTTATTTACCCTTTCCATCCCAATACATTAAGACTTAAAGATAGGATTAGGTTTTAGAGAGAATTGGAATGAAAAAATTAGGGGATATATCCCCTTAATATCTAAATTTATTACCTACTAATTAAGTAACCCACATCCTAAGGTCATTCCCATTTTAGCCTAGGTTTGAGGTTTGGAATTGAACACTCCTCTCCTTTGCTATGGTGCAACCTAGAGAACTAACACCAATTTTTCCAAATATTCTTCCAATCCCATAAATATCCCCATATGGTTGGTAAATTTCATGTACTCATCTGGATGAGTTTAGGCACTTGTAATGTTTAGGCCTTGTTCTAGGCCTAACTATATTTGACTATGTATTTAAACCTTCAAAGGGTTTAAAATGAATATATATTTATTAAACACTTTTTTCATATATAATACAACTAAACACATCATATACAATCATTTAACACTCTCCTCATTATCAATTTTACTCTTCACATACCAAACATGCATGTTACATTGTTCATGGAGTGCCCTCTATCTAAGACAAAAATGAGGGCATCTACCCTATTTTCCTAGCCTAAATAATACTATTATGAGTTATATTAGGTAATTATGATGATATTTACCAATTTTCATAACTTTAGACCCCTCAAACATCATATTTCTCAAAATTGGCTCACTAGGTCTGATGACTGTAGGTAGGGTTTAGTTAATTATTTGTTACGGTTCAAAAGCCAATACTTGTTATTTTTAATCTATGTTTAAAGTTCACATGTAATGTAATATATAATTGTGATACTTTTTTATCATGTTTATCTCCATATTACCCCTCTACTCACCTTCTCAAACATGTATTCTCCATTAATGAAGCTAGTGTGTGACTATGTCACAATTGTAGGTAAACACTCAAAATTCACAAGGTTCCTGTAGCTATTGATGCTTGTCTGAGGAAAACATATAAGCGTAATTTTATAAATTTTATAGTGATCATTACACATTATAACTTTATTATACCAACAAATATTTCCCCTTTCACTATCCTAACTAGCCTATTGACTGTATCACCTGTAAGTACTCATTTAGAGAATCAAGAATCCTTGCAGGCAAACATTTTCTTATTTGAAAAATATGATTCAATCCCTTGGTTCCATATTGAGGTTATCATGTACATTAAAACCTTTAATTTAATTGTTTCTTGCCATGATACCATACAAGCATTCTTACCATCAACAAACCTAGGCATGTTATATATTCATGTGGCCTTTTGACACTGTGGCTCATTGAGTGTTTATAGTGAAAACTTACCTAAATTAAAAGTTCATTCAACTCTAATTTTCCTTTAACGTAACAAATTACTTTCATTTTTATTTTTATCATATATATAGGATGTATGATTGAATTTATTGGACTTTCTTAGACCCCATTAACTCTTACCCACATGTGACATTTTCTAAGAGCAAAACGCATTTGGAAAAATTAAGATAAGTTTAGCTCATTTAAAAATTTATAACTTTCATTTAATCCAAGGTATTATTTTATTTCAATATTAACACTATGATAATTTAATATACTTAATAACCTCCATTCAAGTCTCTATAATATACATAACCTGTTCCTTGGGTTTTGAGTATCCTTACAATCCTCTATACACACCTACATGAGACTTTAAGTTACTATGTAAATCAAAGATCTAATCATTATTCACTTAGTGTATTATAAATTCATCTCCATAAACTTACAATATTATAATTTGGAAATATTTAGCATTCATGTTATCCAAAAATTAAATACAATATATTATCATTGAATTTGAATCACACACAAGAAGATAATAATTCAAAAAACCCTATCCTTAAGACCATGATGTCAACTTCTAACACAATGAGAGTGGTTATACTAATCCTTTCACATCCACAAATGAAAAATAGTTTTAAAAAAACATGAAAATTATTTTCATACTCTACAAGTACACATACATCACCTAGTTTACTTAGATCAAATCAAATAGATAATAAAAGTAGATCCAATGGGAATGTACAAGTACATTAAAGTCACTATCATTCTTAATGATAGTTCATAAAGAACATACCACCATTATTAGAACTAACACCATGAAATAAAATTCCATGAATACTAATTTCATCCACCAAAATTATTCATCTCAACTCATCCCCTCCTATATATACTAAGAATAAATTGGTTGACATGTTTGACCTTGTCTAGGTGAGAGATGGACTAATTTTTTCCAAATTTGAAATTTATAAAGCTTATAAATCTTGGAAAATAATTTTGTGGGCCTTTATATATCCTCATAAATCTTCCCACATGTCAAGTGGTTATCTTTGTCCATACAACTACCTTTAACTATCTATCTTGCAATCATTTTCTTGAATCAATGTTGATCCTACATTTTTTAGTATCAAACTAACTCTTGACACTCAACTGACATCTTAGATGTTAAAATAGACATTGAAATTTTTCCTTTCATGAAAACTAATTACAAATTTCCCTATAATGACCAAAAGGTGACCTAAAGGAAAATTAGGACAAATGACACATATGATTAAATTGAAACATATAATTTGACCCTAAACATGACTTAACAAGACATTTTAGGAAGCTTGAATATATAGGGGGTTGAATTATTTTACTAAGGTGTCACTAGCCAACATTTTGGAGATTTCATAGGGGTAAAAAACCTACTATATTAATGACTAGTTGCCTTATCCTATCCTTAGGAAATGGAGTCACCTATACATTATTCTTGACATTGACAAGACTTTGAAAGGACACCAAAAACAACACACAATAAAAAAAAATTAACAAGACAATAAATAAACCTCAAAATTATGTTATCATGAACACTTATGGAAAATAAAAACTAACATAATAAAAAACACACACATATCCTAGCATATGCACTACCTCAAGACACTTGAGGTGAAGAACCTTATTCATTGCTTTAACTAGGGTCAAGGACAATGCTCCTTGCATCACTAATTCTCTATGAAAATAGATCCTCATAAGATTCATACTTGTCAATTAATACTTTCTTGTGGATATATTAAAAATACCTATCGTTATTGGATTTTTTAGTGACTTCAAGTGAATTACTTTGAGCTCTCATGAAAATGCCACTTAATTATTCAAGAAACTTGCTTGAGTTGGAATCTTACTTGAACTTTGGCATGCTCATTTGGTAGTCCTCAATATGTTCACTAGATATAATCAAAACCTTATCTACCTTAGGTGCATTTGAAACAAGATATACTTGTTGTTTCAAGTCATCAGGACCATCTTCTTTGTATTCGTTAGGTACTTCATGTTGTACCAAGGTTGTTTCTTGTTTGATAGAGATACCATCTCTTCCTAATGTCCATATGGATCATGATTGACCTCAAAATCATATTTGCATTACTTTTTAAAACTTGTAGGTTTTCTCAACTTTTTAGAGTCCTACACAATGGCATTGAACTATTTCCACGTGTCATATACTTCTTCATGATGTTCATGTTCATGAATGTTCTCTTTCTTTATAGGCAGAATTGGTTGCTCATTTATACTATCATGTTTTTCCACAATTGGGATATTTATATCATATTCCATGTGTATAAGATAGTTTCCCCATGTTTTCATGATCCTCCTTAAGGACTCCATCACAATCCTCATGAAGTATGTAAGTTCCAAGACTAGTTTCTTCAAATCCAACTTGCTTAGTTTCTCACTCACCAAGATACAAATCAAAGATGCCATCAAGGAGAGTTAGAGGCTCTTGATCACTAGGGAGATCATATTCTTCAAACACATTAAAATTCATGTTATACTTTTAAGGCATATAGGGTTCAAAATGAAAACTAGAAAGAGGTTCAGAATTGATTATCACTTTTCAACCATATCTAGTCTTAAAACCCATGTAAGACTAGTCTGAAGTTAGATAACCTCCAATTTTATTAGTAACCTCTCTAGATAAACAAAGTATAAGATGCGAAAGCACATACACCAATACATATTTAGAAATGGTGAATGTAAGATAAGCATGGAGAATCAATTTCAAACCTTTGATTATGCCAATGGTCTTGGTAGTTGACCCATCCAATTGTATCACTCCTTTGGCATGAGGCTCATATTTCAAGTTTCATTTTTTAGATACTTGTTTGGGTATGACATAATTACTTTCCCAACTGTAAATAATACAATTATGTGCCAATTAATCCGTAATAATGATGGATAGATAGAATGGAGGAGGTTTGTCTACCTTTCAACTTTGTTTGATTATCCTTCACTTTGCTTCATGTTGTTTATCAATGCTACCTCTATTTTCCTAGAATTTTTGGTTGTCAAACTAGATTTGAACAACTCCTATTGAAGTAGGTCTAATTGAAAAAATATTTTCAATGTATCTGACATTGACACATTCACATTATACCTCTTCATTGGTCTACAATGGTAGTGAGAGGACAACTAACGTTTATTTTTCCATTAGTAATAATTATGTTTCCTACATATTCATAGTTTTGAGGTATCAAATCACTTCTAACATTATAATCTCTTTGAGTTACTTGTGCATTTGGAGTGAAATTAAACATATGTGACCTTTTTCCTATTTTTAACATTCATTAGTTTACCATTAATCTCCCCTTGAACATCTTTAATTGCCTTCCTTTTATTCCTTGTATTTTTAGCTATATAACTTGCGTCAATTATTGACTATCCTTGATTATTGACTACACATGAGTCATATTGCTATGAATTTACCAATGTAGACCCAATTTGAGAACCCTTATATTCATTAACTCTTCTATTTGGTACTTCATCTTGAGTTATAGCTGGCATAGTTCCCAAATTTTGCATGAAGGCTTGGTTAAAGTAACTCATTAACACAAGACGATGGATCATAAGGTTAACTAATATGCTCTTGGGTAACATTATTTTGAATATGCACTAGTGTCCTTGAAGTGGAAGGATCATTGGGATTGTAGCCACCATATGGCTTAGAATGGACCTATTATCTTTAACCTTAAGTATGACATTTGAAATGAGGTATATTATCTTGATAATTGGGGTAGGACTAATTAGGTTGAGAGTGTATTTGGAAGGGATTAAATTATTATTTAATGATCTTTTTTAGACCTAGGATATCTTGCTCCATAGCTCTTATCCTTTATTCTACATTAGGTATGTTTAGTTGAATAGGGGTAGTAGACTTATGTTTAGGTGTAGTAATAAGAGTAATAAAATGTGTAGGTTTTTTCAAGTAAGGAAATAGAGGCATGGGAGGTCTTGGGGAAATATTCCTAGGCTGAATCAAATAATTATCTACCCTAATGGCTAATTTATAAGCATTAGGTAGAGTGTTACCTACAATAGATTATATCATCATTGCAATATCACTATAAAATGCTTTAAAATATGAAAGCAAAGCATGGTGATTTTTTGGTCTTACCAAGAATGGTATTCTATCACATGTCTTCTAAAATCTTGTGTTGAAGTCTTGAATGTCTTCTTAAGGTGTTCTCTTAATGGTGGTCATCATCTTTGTTAGTGACAAGTTGTCACTCTTGTCCTCAAATTTTCTTCTCAATGCATATCCTAACTCATCCCAAGTTATTATTTATTCAAGTGCCAAGTTTCCATACAATTCAAGAGATTTAAATTTGAAGGAGACAACCAACAACCTGATTGCAATGTTATCCTATATAATGTGATAGAATTGCATAAATTAGTAATATTTATTATATGGTCAATAAGTGTGATGGAAGTCTCACTAGTGTATGATGGAACACTTTTGAGGGATGATATGGGGATGTCATCATAATGGGAAATTATTATAGGGATATAGCCATTGAAGGCAAAAAAAGGATGGTTCCTTTACATGGTGGCTTTAGGACTTTGTAAGAATGAGGAAATAAATAACTTTATTATGGGCTTATGAGAAAGATATGAATTCTTTGGATAGAGATGGGTGTTTTAAAATATACTTTCTTTGTAATAATAAGGATTAAGCTCTTGAAATTCAAAAGGTATGCCTTTTCCAAGAGACCTTGTGTTTACCTTAGGCATGAAAGAGTGCACTAGTATATAACAAAAGATTGAAACTTTGGAGTGACCAGATACTATAGGAGGTGGATTTATACAACTCCTTATTGTCAATGCTAGCATATACATGGAACAACGTTCATAGACATTAGGTCCCACTAGGATTGATAAAATTTTTATAGCCTAAAATTACACCATGTATAAGTTGAATAAACCTTATAAATTTTAGGATAACATGGAACTATTTATCCTCATAGAAATGCTACTATAAGAGATAGATCTCTAGAATTGAAAGGGATAGTTCCATTGATTTATCTTCTAGGCTCACACTACATTAGAATAATCACTATTAGGGGTGAAAATATAATAAGGATACATAAAATAAACATATTTTAATGGGGTGATACACCAAAGATAACTCCACACAACACACATCTGCACTCAGGAAAGAAGACTACTCAAACTGACTTTAACTCTATGTCCTTCTAGCATAAATATTTATCATAGAGCTAGATTGTTATGCCGTCTAGAGGTGGGTCAAAATAAGGTCTAAAAAAGGACACTAATAGTCCCTCTCACATTTCAAGATGCACTTAACAAATAATACATTGTATTAAATGTTTTAGAATAAATATTACTCACACAAACATGCAAGAGCATAAATGGAAGCAAGGAGAGCATATTCATCACTTGTCAACCACACAAACCACTTAACACACTTAGGTTAGAGATTATAGATAATGAATCAAATTCTAAAAACTTTATTTAAAGGAAAATGAGGTTTCAAAAATATTAGGGATTCACCATACCCATTGTGGATCAATTACAAATCTAGAAAGGATTGAACATATTGAACATAGAAAAGGAGAGAGAAGAAGTAAATGTGAAGGGTCACAAGACCAAGTGTAAAAATATTCTAACTAGTTAAAATTAAATAAAATGAGTTGAAAAATAAGTCATTAATTTATCATGGGCATGTGTAAATATGAAATATAGCACCTTCCTCAAGTTGGTGTAGAACTCTTCATTGTCTTGCTTCAAAATTGCCTTCATGATTATGAGGAGTTCACTTGATTGTCCAAAAATAAGATAGGGTCATTACCACATATCCCCTAAAATGATAATATATAAATAAGTTTAGTGTATATATCAAATTGTACACCTTAGGACATTCTATGAAATTCCTTCAATTTGATGCAATATTGAATCATCCCTCAAGTTTGTGGGAACTTATAAGTGAGATGACTCTCTAGGATTGAAAAGGGATAGATCCCTAACTTCTTCTCTAAGTGTCTATCACCTAATCTAATGCTTTTCATGAAAAAATTCAAGAGTTTACATAAAACAAAAGACTATGCTGAAGAGGTGATCCACCAAGAATTTATCCCACTGACTATCAAACTTCTAATGAATAGCAATGATTTCCAAGACTAATTCCATGCATTGAAAGATACTAACATAGTGTTTCAATGTGAAGGTAACATGCTTGAGACAATCAACAAGATAATCTCCCTAAGGGGCAGATTACACACCATAGATAAAATTGCATACTTGAAAGAGAGTTTAATGCATTTAACACACTTCACATGACTTGTTAACATCAAAACCTTTATTCAAACATGAAGGGTAAAGGGATTAAGAATGATGTTATCACTTAGCTCCACTATACATCACTCACATACTCAAACATAATTTCACAACTCAAAATTGGTCTTGTATTCAATGTTCAAAACAAAAATGCAATGTCATCTTAGTAGGGCTTCACCATACCAAAAATATGGTCCCTTACAATAGCCAAAAATGGCTCAATTTATAGAACTTTGGGGAAGAGAGAGAAGAGAAGTTGAAGAGGCATAAGGACATGTGTCCATATGTGAGAATTAGTTATAGATGCATGGGAGAGATGGATAGGGTGAGCCATGTCATGCTAGAAGGTTTACTTATCCAAAACAAGTCATGATAATGGTGGCAAGTGGCATAAAGCCTTCAGGAGTGGCACAGGAAACTAATTATATTGAAGATCATCCATGAGAGTTTAAAACTAAAAATAGAAAAGTTAACAAATAATACTACTAAGGGGGAATGCAACTCATGAAGATAGTTAGAAAATGTTCTTTATAACTACTAACTATCTTCTAGACATCTGTAGTTGTCAATTTCATGGAAGCAATGACTCTAATGGTCAACCTATCTATTTTGTTTGCTTTTTTTGTACCAGATGCTTGGGATTCAACCATTTTTTATCTCCATGTTTGATCTCATGTTCGTGCCAAGTCTTTTGAATAGAAATAACTACTCTTCATAGTCTAAAATTGACTTTTTGTGGGTTATCATCCTTGTTTGAATAACAATGGCTATTCTTAGACGATTTCCCAAATATTTTCTTCAACCTTTTTGTTTGGTCCTCTTCTCTATAGAGGGGTACCCTTTAGAAAAACTATGGAGGACACTTCCATATAAAAGTACCCTTTAGGGAAATTGTTTTAGGTACTTTATCTATAAGATTCCTTAAAAAAAGTTGCAAGGGTACTTTAGATTTTTTTAAATGATATTTTCTTTGGACTTTTTATCTCTTACCCTTTTTTTGAAAGAATGCAACAACTTTTGTTTATCCCTTTTAACTTTGTGAAATGGACTATCTAGAAAGAACACTTGACTAAAAAATACGTTCTAAAAATTTGTGGAGAACCATTTTAGGTGTAAGGTACCCTTCAAAAAAGTTACAAAGTACCCTTCAAAAATTTTTGTTTTGTCCATTTTATTGCAAAAGAACCCTTCAGACTTTTTGAAACGTACCCTTTAGAAAAAGTGAAATATACCCTCCAGACTTTTTTGTAAAGGGCATTCTTATAGAAAAGTGCCCTTCAGATAAGTTTCAAATTAGCCTTCAAAAAGGTGAAATTCCCTTTAATAAAGTTTAAATTATCCCTTTAGAAAATTTGTAAAGTACCCTTCAAAAAAGTGAAATGCCCTTCATGAAAGTTGAAATGATCCCTTTGAAAAAGTTGCAAATTACCCTTTGGCTTTGAAAAGATATCTTTTAAAAAAATATGTAGAGTAACTGCTCATAGACTTATCCTTTAGGAAAGTTTAAAATGAAATGTCTAAAAGAAATACACTTAAGGAAAATGCTTCAGATAAAAATTCTAAAAGAATTTGGCAAAGACCTAAAACAAAAACCTGAAGGAATTTGGCATAGGCTTAGTGAAGACCAAAATGAACTTTTCAAAAGGAAAAGACTTGAATTTGTTATGGGCTTTGTCAAAGAACATTTTTTTGAAGAAAATCTAAGTATTGTGCAAAATTTGAAAGGTGCAAACCTAGGGGTGGAATTTGACCAACATTCTTGGTGATTCTTGGATATGGCATGCCTACTATGCCTAAGAATAGTTTCCTAAATCCTTCTATTGGGCATGAAGTCAAACAAATGAGCACTTAGATTGTTATGAATAGACCTTGGATTGACCAAAAGATAATTGAAATTACACAAGACAAATATAAAACAAAAAAGAAAGAAATACATCTGTGCTACAATGCACTTAGGGAACACAACAAAAAACAAAAACAAAAATATACTAAACACACACACGGATGCTATTATTTACAAGATAGACTTGCAAGGACTAACAAAATTACTTTAGATGTATATTATTCATAGGGATAGGTAATTATTCTCCATTCACCTTGGTTAGATAAAAGTATTTGCTTTTCTTTCACTTGCTAATGATATAAGGGCCACTCTACAAGGCATAAAACTTTGTATGTTTACCCAATTTTTCTCTATCTTCATCCCATTTAAAAACCAAGTCACCTTCCTTGAACACTCTTTTACTTGATATTTTGTCAAAGGACTTCTTCATGAGTATTGGGTGGTGTTCCATGGTCTTATGTGCATTTTCCCATGCTTCCTACAGTTGCTTCAGTTCTATCAATTTGATTTCCATTGGAGTATTTTCAAGCAGTTCTAGCTAATGTACAAGTCTTAGAGTATGGAGATCTTGAGAGATGGACAACCTAACTTCTCTCCCATAAACAAGAATAAAAGGAGAGTTATAAATTGATCTCTTAGGAGTACTCCTATCAGACCATAAGTATGTCTTCAACTTGGTGTGTTATTCTCTTTGATTGTTCTCCAATGTCTTCTTGATGATCTTGATGAGATTCTTGTTAGTAGACTCAGCCAATCCATTACCTTGAAGGTAATATTTGAATGAGGTACTCAAGTAAACTCCATTCCTATTTTCCCACTCAAAAGTCTTAGCACCTTTAAAATCAAGTGCATTATCAAAAATGATATAATAGGAGACCCCAAATCTTGTTGTGATACTCTCATAATACTCCAAGATTGTATTTTCATTTTCCTCCTCCAATGCAACATCCTCTAGCCACCTTGTGAAGTAATCAGTAGCAATAAATAACCATTTGTGTCCAAAACTTGATGGAGGATTGATCATACCAATGAAATCAAGGCCACATTGAATGAAAGGCTAGTCCACCTGGACAAGATTCAATAGAAGGGATAAAAGTATCATTTTTCATACAAAGAAGGCACATTGAGGACACCTCCTAACCTAAGAGTATAAATCCTTGAAAAGGCTAGGTTAATAATACCCATCCCTAATTATATTTGTAGCTATTATTTATGGAGAAAAATGACCTCCATCTACACCATTATGAAACTTTTCTAGCAAGATGCCAAACTGATCATTGTCAACACACCTTAGTATCACACCATTCACATCCTTCCAAAAGAGAATATTATATACAATATAATAAGGAATTGTTTTAAATATAAAATACCTTCTTTGTGAATTTTTCAAACCATTAGGATAATCACCATTTTTAAGGAAACCAATGATGTCTTGTGTCCAACTTTGAATTGGTATGTGACCAGCTAGTTAGGGATAAGCTTGATTGACCAAGACTTCTTCCCTTGGCCCATTAAAATATAAATCAAGATGTTTACACAAACCCTTTCCTCTTAACAATTTTTTTACCTTGATATTAAAATCATACTCCATTAACATTTTGATCCACCTAGCTCTCTTCTCATTGAGGTTTTTACTTAGGAGGAACTCTTTGGTGCTAGAATGAGAGATCATGACATGTATTTTGTTATTTGAAACCATGTGCTTGAAATTTTTCAAGCCTCTTATCATATTTAAAGCCTAATTCTCAAAAAATATGTACTTGACCTCATAATCTTCCAATCATTGACTAAAGAATGCAATGGGTTGTTTAATTTCCTCATAATTATTTTGAATAAGCATAGTTCAGATTGTGTCAAGGTTAGTAAAAGTGTAGAGTATGAAATCCATGGAAACATTTGGGTTCAAGAGAGTAGGAGATTGGGTAATTTCTTATTTTATTGCCTCAAAATTATTCTTACTTTCCTTTGTCCAAACAAAATCTTGGTTCTTCTTGAGCATGGTTGTGATAGGCTTCACCAAAGTAGCGAATCCTGGAATAAACCTTATTACAAAGTTGATCTTGCCTAAGAAACTTTGCAAACCTTTCTTATGTAGAGGAAAAGACAAGCCAAGAATGGCTTCAATCCTTTTAGGATCAATACATAGGCCTTATTTTGACATAATGTGACCCAATAATTTGCCTTCATGAATAAAAAAGATACATTTTTTTGGATTAAGAGAAACTCAAAAATCTCTACACTTCTCAAAGACTTGTCTTAGATGTTCCATGTGGTCATTATCATCCTTGGAAAAAATATTTATATCATAAAGGTATACAAGCAAAAACTCATTGATCAAACCTTTAAAGGCCATGTCTATTACTCTTTAGAAGGTAGTACCAGTATTAGACAAACCAAAGGGCATATTTCTATATGCAAATGTTCTCCATTTTGTGATGAATTTTGTCTTGAACTGATCCTCCTCATTCACCAATATTTGGTTATAATTTTAATAGAAATCAAGTAATGAAAATAATTGAGAACCTAAAACAACTTGCAAATTTTACTCCATGGAAGGTAGTGGATAATGGTCTTTCAGTGAAACTCTATTCAGATCCCTAAAGTCCACACAAAGTCTTATCTCTCCACTCTTATTTTTAATATGTAAAAGGTTAGATACCCATGTTGAGCATTTGATAGGAAAAATAATCCTAGACTCAATCAATTTGGTGAGCTCTTTTTTCATTAGTTCCTCTATCTTGGGATTGATAGGCCTTTGCTTTTGATTGACTAGTTTATCTCTAGGTTATAACTAAATGGTGTGATGAGCTAGACCTAGATCAAACCCTTTAAAATCCTTGTATTCCCAAGAAAAATATCATGAAATTATTTACGTAATTCAATGAAGGCCTACTTTTTAGAAAGAGAACAATCTTACTAATTTTTAGAAGTTTGTCTTTAAATATCAAGATCCTTTCTTAGTTCTCTTCCTTTGTAGACATGCTTACCATTTCATTCCTTATTTGATCATCTTAGTTTAACACACTCTCCAAAGTAACTAACCCTTTTGTTATATTATTTGTCCTTAGCTAGATAAATTTTTCTTCATATTGATTATGAAATTTATTTTGGTTCTTTGAAGAAAATTATGCTTCATTTCGAATGAAGTGTAAAATGTGTTTATCACTCTCAAACACTTGCCAAAACACTTCATTATCTAGAATATAAGGTCTCATAATGACCTTGACTTGAGGTTGGCCCTTTTCTCTACTTACATCAGCAACTATATCAAAGTGTGCTCCTATCATAGCTAGCCTATCAGCATGTTTATTTGAGTCTTTAGGTATAGATTGGATATTGAAAGTATCAAAGTCCTCAATTAGATCCCACATCCTATGATTTTAATACTTAAGTAAAGGGTTCTTGGCTATATCTTGGTTTCACACTTGATGTATAATAAATTAACTATCTCCATATACCTTCAAATATTGGATTCCCTTTTTCTTTACCCATTGGAGGCCATGAACCGAGCCTTCATATTTTACTTCATTACAAGTACAAATAAAATGAAATCTATATGAAGAGTAATATTGGTTCTTGGAGGGAGAAACAAACATGATACTAGCTCCTACCCTTACCTTGCTTATAGATCCATCAAAAAACATTTCCCATATCCCTTCAAGTTCATGATCCTAATTAGTGAGTGATGGCATATGAATGTTATTCTCATGAATATAATATACCCCTGATTTAGTCTCTTCTATGAATGCACAGAGGTCATGCTTAGAATTTTTATTACCATACTAATTAGGAAAGAGGTTAAAATTACTTTCAAGGGGAAAGGATGTTTCACCACTAATGACACCTTCTTCTTGTTCACTAATCATACAATTCTAATTTGAACTTGTCTCCATATATGGTTTAATGTGGAACCTTGCCAAGAGTTGTGTTCTTATAGTTACTTTATCTCTATATCTTATTCTAAAATCTATAAAAGACCAATGAGCTAAAAAATACCCTCTAATCATAGACGTGAATTCTCTTGACAAGAAAATAATTAAATGAGGTAGAAGATCAACCACCACAATGCCTTGTAGGATGGGGAAACTTTGAAAATCATGCAAGAAAACTTTCAAATACTCAACTAGCCCCATATTATTGGTTGGAGTTCCATCAAGATACAACACACCCTTGTTATGAGGCTTGTATTTCAATCCCAATTTATCAACAACCACTTTAGGCATAACTGTGGTATTGGTCCCAATATCCACAATGCAGTTATGAACCAATTTGTCTCCCACAATGAGTGTGAGGTAGAAAGGTATAGGGTCTTAATTTTTTCTAGAGGGCTCTAAAACATGATTTGGTGTGTTATCAAGGGCCACACCATGGTAATTTAGAGCTTGAGGAGCTACATTGATATTAGCAAGTTGTTATTGTAGGATTTCCTTTTGACTGGGCATATGTAATACTTTTCAAAGAGAAATAATTGCCTTGGTATTCTTCAAAGAATCAATAATGTTTAGAGAGGAAGGATTCACCTTGTCTTTCATTATTGAAGCTAATGAGGGAGCTTGAACTTGTTTTATTGGAGGTTTGGTTACCTTACTCACATTCTAACATTGAGGAGTAGTGTGACTAGTAGGATCTATTACATTGGTACTTGCACTTTGTGGCCTTGGAGAAGCACTATTTATAATCACTTGTGCTACTATATTATCTCCTAAATCCCTCTTTTTATCCCTTGTGTTGGAAGAAACTGATGTATTTTGATTCAACACATAATCATCTTCTCTTTGCAAATTCATAAAACTAGTACTTTGGCTGTTACCTTCTCCTTAAACATCTATTTACATGAGATTTTTTTATTCTGATGTAACATAAGGAGTAGCTCCTTATTGAGCTATTAAATATTTATTACCTTCTCCACCATTATGCATAAACTGACCTTGAGATTACCCCCAATGATCTAAATGTTCCTCTCCTTGAACTAGATTATTGTGGACTAGAACAACAACCTTTGTGGATGGAATGGAATTAGGATTATATAGATTGGGATGCCTATTAAAATTTTGTTGACCTTTTACTCTTCCTTTGTTCATGTATTGGGGTGGAGTTATATAGCCTTATTGAGGATAATACTGCAGATTGGGTGGAAAACTTGCATATATTTTTGCTTGCTTGAGCTAGGTTTGCAAAGACTGAATCATGTCATCTTTTTCTATAGCATCATCTACTTTCTTGGGAGTTGTTTTAGTTTTAACATTGGTACTAGGAACTTGTGCTATACTTGGGGCTTCAACTAAATTATGAGACAAAAAAGGCATGGAGACTCTTTGCAGTAATTTCCTAGATTATATCAAACTATTCTCAGCTTTAATGGCTATCTCATATACCTTAGGTAAATTAAATCCTCCCATTGATTGAAACATTACTACTACATCAGTGCCAATAGCCTTAATATATGTGGGGAATACAAAGCTTGGAGGAGGCCTCATAATAGGTAGTAACCTATGCCATGTTCTTTGAAATCACTCATTGAAATCTCCCATAGATTCATTAGGACCTCTCTTTATCACATTCAGTTGGTGAATTAGTGAAGTATGGTCACTCTTATTTTTGAACCTATTTACCAACAACCTCCAAAGCCATCCTAGTTAGTAATACAGCCACCTTCTAATGTCCTATACCAATCAATTTCCTTCCCTTTTAGAGACATGACAAGTAGTCTAATAGCTATGTTAGCTTGGGTGATATTGTGGAAATTGTAAAATTTTAAAATATACCTAATATGCTTAGATGGGGTAATAGGACCCTCTCCATTTAAATTTGGGAGACTTTTGGTAGCATTAGGAGGAATACGATCATATGCAAGAAGGTTAATTAGATTTTGGGTGTTGAAGGTTGGGAAAGGATGTCTTCTAGACATTTCTTCTTCCTCTTGATCTATGAATTTTTCAACCTCCTCTTCTTCCTATTCAAAACCTTGTTATTTAGGATCTCTAAAGGTTAGGAATGGTTCAGGGTGTTATTATTTAAGAGGACTTTCAGGCTGAAGAACTTGATTGAAAAGCCTACTATAAGATGATATAGTGAGGACCATGAAGTATACTATGGAAAAAATGATCTACAAATAGATATTATCACATTTTAGAATCACCAAATTTTATATTATAATGCTTTTATAACATTGTACTTGTCAAGGCAAACATTCACCTTGACATGGAAATAATTAGGACCAATTATCCCACTAGGTGTGCCAAAATTGTTGTCATCAAATTATGCAACCTAGGAGATTCTATGAAACTCCTTCAATTTGATGCAACATTGAATCACGCCTCAAGTTTGTGGGAACTCATAAGAGGGATGAGCCTTTAAGATTGAAAATGCCTAGCTCTTTGAATTTTTTTTTAAGTGTCTATCACCTAATCTAATGCTTATTCATGAAAAGAGTCAAGAGTTTGCATAAAATAGAAAAATATGCTAAAGAGGTGATCCACCAAGAATTTATTCCACTGATTATCACACTTATATGGAATAAAAATGATATCCAAGACTAATTCCATGCATTTAAGGATACTAACATAGTGTTTCAATGTGAAGGTAACATGTTTGAGATAGTCAACAAGATAATCAACCTAAGGGGCAGATTGCACACCATAGATAAGTTTGCATAATTTAAAGATATTTTAATGTATTTAACACACTTCACATAACCTATTAACATCAAAACCTTTGTTCAAAAATGAAGGTTAAAGGGAGTAAGGATGATGTTATCACTTAGCTCCACTATACATCGCTCACATACTTAGACAAAAGTTCACAACTCAAAATTGGTCTTGTATTCAATGTTAAAAATCAAAGTGTAATGTCATTTTAGTATGGATTTACCATACCCAAAAATTGGTCCCCTATAATATTTATAAATGGCTTAATTTATAGAACTTTTGGGAAGAGAGAGAGAAGAGAAGTTGAAGAGGCACAAGGACTAGTATCCACATGTGAGAATCAATTATAGATGCATGAGAGAGATGGATGGGATGATCCATGTCATGCCAAGAGGTTTAATCATCCAAATAAATTCATGAGAATGGTGTTAAGTGGCATAAAGCCTTTAGGAGTGGCATAGGAAACTACTTCCATCGAAGATCATCCATGAGAATTTGAAATTAAAAACAAAGAAGTTGACACATAACACTATTGAGGGGGAATGGGACTTGTGATGATAGTTAGAAAATGTTATTTCTAACTAATGGTTATCCTCTGAACACTTGTAGTTGTTGATTTTATAAAAGTAGTGACTCAAATTGTTAACCTATCTATTTTTTTGCTTTGTCTACACCAGATGCTCGAGATTTAACCATTCGTTATCTCCACATTTGCTCTCATGTTCTTGCCAAGTATGTTTAATAGTAATGAATATTCTCCATAGTTTAAAATTGACTTTTTTTGAGCCATCATCCTTCTTTGAATAGTAATGACTATTATCAAATAATTTTTTAAAACATTTCTTTTAGCCTTTTTATTTGGTCCTCTTTACTGAGGAGGGGTACCCTTCAAAAAAACTATGGAAGACACTTCCCCAAAAAATTACCCTTTGGGGAAATTATTTCAAGCACTTTCTCTGTAAGAATTCCTTCAAAAAAGTTACAAGTGTCTTTTGGCTTTTTTTAAATGATCTTTTCTTTGGACTTTTTATCTCTTACCTTGTTTCTAAAAGAATTCATCAGCTTCTATTTGGCCCTTCAGACTTTGTGATATGGACCATCTCAAAAGGACACTTTCCTAAAAGATACCCTTCAAAACTTTTTGAAGGACCATTTTAGCTCCAAGGTAACCTTTGAAAAAGTTACAAAGTACCCTTCAATATTTTTTGTTTGGTCCATTTTCTTGTAAAAGAACCCTTTAGACTTTTTGAAATGTACCCTTCAGAAAAAGTGAAATTTACCCTTCAGAATTTTTGCAAAGGACATCCTACTTGAAAAGTGCCCTTCGAAGAAGTTGCAAAGTGCCCTTTGGAAAAGTGAAATGCCCTTCAAGAAAGTTGAAATGATCCTTTTAGAAAATTTTCAATGTACCCTTCAGCTTTGAAAAGATATCTTTCAAAAAAATGTGTAGGGTAACTACTCGAAGACTTATCCTTTGGGAAAGTTGAAAATGAAATGTATGAAAGAAATACACTTAAGGAAAATGCTTCAGACAATTTTTGAAATAATTCAGAAAATACATAAAACAAAAACATGAAGGAATTCAGCACAGGCTTAACAAAGACCAAAATAAACTTTACGAAAGGAAAATACTTGCATTTGTTGTGGGCTTTGTCAAAGAACATTTATTTTGAATAAAAGTTAAGTACTAGACTTGGCCAAATTTGAAAGGTGCAAACCTAGGGGTGGAATTTTACCAATAGTTAGTTCAAGTCAGCTATGCATCTCCAACTAATAGACTCATTCTTGTCACTTTTCATTTAGTACCTATAGTCATTCATCATTGGAACTCTAGGTCTATCTTCACACTTGTCACCTAAGTAGCCTATAGTTGCTTATATAAATATCATTGAATAAATGTTAGGAAACTCAACTACATCTCCTTTATCCTCTGGTCTATCAAATATACCTCAATGAAACTCATAAAACACTTCTTACTTCCAATATTTGATAGTCATTTTACCTTCTCACTATCTATTTAGATTACCTATGATGAATGAAATAGTAGAGGTAATTTTATGCATAAATATAGTGAGAATTGAATTTTTTAAGTTTTTAAAAGTCCTTACAGACCTCCCTTAATGGTTCTCAATTGTTTATTCTTCTTTGTACCTATCAAACACATCAAATATTACAAGAAACATATTATTAGACTTGTTTGTACAGATGAAAGTATGGAAAAAGTATATAATGAGGATCTTTAGAGAGTGATAGACAAGTACAAATTATTTTAATTTCAATTTTACCCCTCCTTGAAGCATTTCCCACCATATGTTTCCCATAGGATTCACACAAGTATTTTAGGAGGGTTTTGGGTCATTTGGACTATTAAAAATGGTTCATAAAATTTAGACATCCAACCTTATAACCAATTCTATAAATTTGGATTATATGACCCCCTTCAAATTTCCCAAAGTGATTAAGGTCTCATGCACATGGTTCGTACAAATTTTAGCAAAAGAAGTTGGCCTCTTGAGCTCTTGATTGCATTCTAGGTAGGTCTAAGAGGAGATAAGGCCAAATTGACCACCTATGTGATGTTATTTTCTAACCAATTTTTCCAAATAGTCTTTCACTCTCCCCTAAAAGTCCTCATATGGTTTGGAAAGTTCATGTAATCATCTGGATTAGTTTAGGCACATGTAGGGTTTAGGCCTAATTATATTTGACTATGTATTTGATCCTTATGAGGGTATACAATGACTTTAGTGTCCTTAAACACTTTTTTCATACCTATTACAACCTCAAAAATCCTATAAAATCATTAAACACTCTCCCTATTATACATTTTACTCTGCATATACCAAACCTATAAGTTGCCTTGATCACAAAGTGTCCTCTATCTGAGATAAAATAGAGGGAATATCCCTTATTTCCTTGATTTTAAGAATATAATGAAGATTTATATTAAGTCCTTATTATTCTCTATAACAAATTTCATAACTTGATCATAACTCTAGACCCTTTAATGACAAAATTTTGAAAATTGGCTCACTAGTTCTAATGACTGTAGGTAGGGTTTAGTTGACTGTAAGTTGGGGTTCAAAACTAAGTACTTTTTATTTTACCTATATATATATATATATATATATATATATATATATATATATATATATATATATATATATATATATATATATATATAAAGGTCACATGGAATGTGATATATCATTTTGATATTAATTTATCATGGTTAAATCCATCTTACTATTTTTCTCACATTCTCAAACTTATATTCTCCATTAGTCAAGCTAGTGTGTGACTGTGTCACAACTGTAGGTAGCCATTCATAATTTACAAGGTTCATGTAGGTGTTTATTATTGTCTAAATACCACATATAAGGGTGAGGTTATCCATTTTAGATTGATAATTCCAACTTTTAACATTGTTATACCAACCAAGATTGCCTATTTCACTAGCCTACCTAGTCTGTTGACTGTATCACATATAAGTACTCATTTGAAGAATCAAGAATTCTTATAGGTGGGCATTTTCTTTTTTGAAAAATATGATTCACTTCCTTGGTTCCATATAAATATTATTATTTCCATTTAAACCTTGAATTTACTTGTTTCCTTACATTATACCATACAAACTTTCTTACCATCAACAAACCTAGGTTTACAAGTTATAGATTCATGTGGCCTTTTGACACTTTGGCTTACTAAGAGTCTATAATGAAAATTTTCCTAAACTAAAATCTCATTCAGCCCTCATTTTATCTGAATTAATAAATTCCTTTAATTTTTATTTGTAACATCTCAATCTAGACTAAAAAAAGTGATGTGATTGGACTTGATTATACCCCATCAACTCTTACCCATAGGTGACATCTTGTAAGAGCAAAAATCATTCAGAGAAATTAAGGTAAGTTTATCTCATTTGCAACTTTCTCAATTTTGTTGAATAAAAGGTATGATTTGATAAAAAATATTAACAATATAATCCCTAAATATACTTGATAACATCCATTCAAGTATTTGTAATGTTCACAACTTGTTCCCTACTTTTTGAGTAGCCTTATAGTCCATTATACACACCTATAGGTGACTGTAAGTGACTATGTACATAGAATCTCTGATCATTATTCACTTAGTGTATTATAAATTTACCTCCATCAACTTCCAATATTATCATTGACTTGAAATCACACACAGGAGGACACAACATTGCAATTGATAGGACCCTATCCTATAGACCATGATGTCAACTTCTAGCTCAATGAGAGTGGTTCTACTGATCATTTTGCATCCACATGTGTAAACTATTTTTAAAACCACAATACTCTAAAATTACACATACATCACCTGGTTTACTCAGATTAAAGAAAGCAAAGAAGAAAACTAGAGCCAATGGGAATGTCTACAAAGATAGAGTCACTAGATTTATTATGGATGGTTCATGAATCATAGACCACCATTATTGGAAATATTACTATGGAAAGTTATTAAATGAATACTAATTTCATCCACCAAAATTATTTAGCTCAACTCATCCCTTCCTATCTGTACTGGAGAGTAAATTGGTTGATGTGTTTAACCTTGTCTATAAGAGTGATGAGGGAGATAGATTAATTTTTCTAAAACTTGAAACTTCTAAATATTATCAAGCCTAGAAAATACTTTTGGGGTATTTTATATATCCTCTTAAGTCTTTTCACATGTCAAGTATTTGTCCTGATCCATACAATTGCCTTTAGCTATCTATTTTGAAATTATCTTTTTGAATCCACATTGAACCTAAATTTATTTAATTTCAAACTCATTCCTAGCATTAAACTAACATATTGGACATTATATTACACTTCTACAATATCCTTTCATGAAAATTATGTACAAATTCCGCTACAATGGCCAAAAGGTGACCTAAAATAAAATTAGGACAAATGACACATATGACTAAATTGAAACATATAATGTGATCTAAAGATGACTTGGCATGACCCTATATGAATTTTTATTACATATGGTTTTGACTTATTTGAAATGGTGGTCAAATTAGTCAACATTTTCATAATTTCCTAGAGGTAACAATATTGTTACACTAAGGACCAATTACATTCTCCTATATTTGGGAAATGAAGTCACTTATACACTATTCTTGACACTAACAAGCTTTTGAAATGACACCAAACACACCACAAACAATAAGGAAACAAGCAACAAGACAAGAAAAAAACCTCACACTTATGTTATCATGAACATTTGGCAAAATATAAACCGACATAAGCAAAAACACACACCTATCCTAGTATGTACAATAACTCAAGACACTTGAGGTGAAGAACCTTATTCATTGCTTCAACCAAGGTAAAAAACAATGCTCCTTGCATCACTACTACTCAAATAAAATATATCCTCATATCATGCATACTTATCAATGAATATTTTCTTGTGGAGATATTAAAAAGACCAATCATCATTGGAGTTTATAGTGAAAACAAATGAACTACTTAGAGCTCTCATGAACACTACATTTTAATCTCAAAGAAACTTTCTTGAGTTAGTATCTTGTTTGAACTTTGACATGGTCATTTGACAGTCCTCAATCTAGTCATTAGATATACTCAAAACCTTCCTACTTCAGGTGCATTTGAAATAAGATATATGTGTTATTACAAGTCATCAAGGGCATATTATTTGTGTTCATCAAATACTTCATGTTACACAAAGGTTGTTTCTTATTTTATAGAGATACCAAGATATTCCTTATGTCCATATGGATCATGATCTACATTATTTTTGAAAACTTACAAGTTTTTTCAACTCCTCAAAGTCCTACACAATTTTATTGAACTATTATTGCATGTCATCTTCTTCTTCATGATATTAATCTTCATGAATGTTCTTTTAATTTGCAAGAATAATTGTTTGCTCATTAGTACTATCATGTTTTACCATAGTTAGGATATTCATATTATCTTCCATTTGTATAAATAGTTTCCCCATGCAACTTGATTTATAATGTTGTCATAATCCATCTCAAAGACTCTGTGACAATCCTCATTAAGTATGTAAGTTCCAAGACCATTTTTTTCAAATATACCTTGATCATATCCTCACTCATCAAGATACAAATCATAGATTCCATAAAAAAGATTTAGAATCTCCTGATCACTAGGGTGATCATTTTATTCAATCACATTGCAATTCGTGTTAGAATTTTAAGGCACGTAGGGTTCAACATGAAAACTATAAATAGGTTTAGACTTGATTGTCACTTTTTCACCATATATAGTCTTAAAACCCATGTAGGACTAGTCTAAAATTAGATAACCTCTAATTTTAATAGTGAAATCTCTAGATAAATAGAGTTGAAAATGAGGAGGCACATCTACCACTAAAATTTCTTGATAAATGGTGAAGGTAGGAATAGAATGGAGAATAAATTGCAAACATATAATTATGCCAATGGTAATGGCAGTTGACCCATCTAATTATAGCACTCTTTTATCATGAATCTCATATTTCAAGTTCAATTTATCAACTACTTGCTTAGGAATGACACAAGTACTAGCTCCACTATAAATAAGACAATTATGTACCAAATAATCTCAAATAATGATGGATAGATAGAATGGAAGAGGTTTGTCTACCTTTTCAAATTTTTGACTATCCTTCACTTGGATTCATGTTGTTTGTCAATGTTGCCTCTCTTTAGATATATTTTTTGGTTATCAAACTAAGTTTGGAAAACTCCACTTGAATTGGGTCTACTTGTCCAAGTATTGCTAATGTATCTAAGAGTATCACATTCACATGAGACCTATTCATTTTCTCTATAATGTTAGTGAAATGACCACTAATATTTTCTTATCTACTAGTAGGAATCATGATACCTACACCTTGAGATTTTTAAGGTACGAAATCACTTTTATCATTCTTATCTCTTTGATTTACTTATGAATTTAGAATGACATTAGACATACTTGACCTTGTTCTTGTTTTAGCATTCATTGGTTGACCACTAACAATCCTTTGAACATCTTCAATTTCCTTATTTTTCATCCCTATATTTACAACTATAGAACTTTCATAAATGCTTGACTATCCTTAATGATTGACTATACATAAGCTATCTTGTTTCCAATTACCAATGTAGAACCTAGTTGAGCACCCTTCTCATCATTCACTCTTCCATTTGGTACTTAATCTTGATTCATAGATGGCATATTTTAAATTGTCCATGAAGGCTTTGTTGAAGGAATCATTGACATAGGAGGATGGATCATAAGTTTGATCTAATGAAGGTTGATTGTTATGCTCTTGCACAAGGTTATTTTGAGTAGGCACTAGTGTCCTTGAAGAGGATGGATCATTGGGATTGTAACCACCATATGGCTTATATTAGACAAACAATCCTTAATATTGAGTATGACCTTGGTAAGGAGGTCTATTATATTGATATTTGGGGTAAGATTGATTAGGCTGATAGTGACTTTAGAATGGCTTAAATTGATACTATTAAATGATCCTTTTTAGACGTAGGATCTATTACTCTATATATCTATCCTTTCTACGTTATTAATTTTGTTTGGTTGGAAAGGGGTAACAAACTTGTGTTTATATGTAGGAATAGGAGAAATAATAGGTGTAGGAGTTTTCAAGTTAGGAAATAGAGGCATGGGATGTCTTTGATAAATATTCCTATCCTAAATACAATAATTCCATATCCTAATGGTTAATTCACAAGAATAAAGTAGAGTGTTACATCTCATAGATTGTATCATATTTGTAATATCACTATAAAATTCTTTAATATTGCAAATAAAAACATGGTGAGTTATTGGTCTTACCAAGATTGGGATTTTATCCCATGTCTTATAAAATCTTTGGTTGAAGTCTTGAATTACTTATTGAGGTGCTCTCCTAATGGTGGTTAGCTACTCCATTAGTGACAAGTTATCACTCTTGTCCTCAAATTTTGTTCTAAATTCATCTCCCAAATAATCATTAGTTATGATTGATTCAAATGCCAAGGTTCCTTCTAGTTGAGACAATTTACTTTAAAGGAGAAAACCAACAACCTAATTTCAATTTTGTCCTCTATGATGTGATATATATTGTAGAAGTTAGTGATATTTATTATATTCTCAATAGGTATGATGGAAGTCTAACCAGTATATTATGGAACACATTTGAGGGAAGATATGGGGATGTTAGTAGCCATTGAAGGTTAAAAAAGGATGGTTCCTTTTCATGGTGGCTTTAGGATTTTGCAAGAATGGTGAAATCAAGAAATTTCTTAAGTCCTTGTGAGCAAGAAATGAATTATTTGGATAGGGATGGGTGTTTTCAAATCTACTTTCTTTTTAAGAATAAGGAATAATCTATTTAAGTTAAAAATATATGACTTTGGTGAGATAACTTGTGTTTACCTTAGGCATGAAAGAGTGCACTCATCTTCAACCAAGATTAAAAATTAGGAGTCACCAAATACTATAGGAAGTGGACTATTATAGATCCTTATTATCAAAGCCATCATATACTTTGAACAATCTTCATGGAATTCATGACCCATCATGCATGATAAAACTATTATATTCTGAAATTTCACCCTAGATAAGTTTAATAACCCTTCTCAATTTTAAGATAACTTGGAATTGTCTCTCCTCATAGACAAGCCAGGATAAGAGATAGATCTCTAAGATTGAAAGGGATAGCTCCCTTGATTTATCTTCTAGGCTCACACTAAAATAGACAAATCACTATTAGGGGTGAATAGGAAATAATGAGACATAAAATAAACCTATTATAATGGGGTGATACACCAAATATTACTCCACATAACATACTTGCATTTACACTTAAGAAATATGACTACTCAAATTGACTTCAACTCTATGTCTTTTTAGCATAAGTATTTCTCATAGAGTTAGATTGTTGTTCCTATTTAGAGATGGGTGAAAAAAAGGTATGATACAAGAAAATAGTTATCCCTCTGAAACTTCAAGACACATTTAACAAACAATTCAGTTTATGAAACATGTTAGAAGAGATATTACTCACACAAACATGCAAACATAAATGGAGGCAAGGTGAGCATATCCATCACTTGTCAACAACACAAACCACTTAAAAAACTTAGAAAAGATATTTTAGAGAATGAATCAAATACATAAAAGTTTATTCAAAGTAAAATGAGGTGTAAAAACTATAAGGGATTTACCATACAAATTATGGATCCATTACAAAGCCAAAAATACTTGAATACATAAAACATAGAAGATGAGAGATAATAAGTGAAGATGAAGGGTCATAAAAAAATGTGTAAAAATAATATAACAAGTTACAATTCAAGAGAATGAGTTGAAAAAAAAATTAGGAAGTTGTCAGGAACATGTGTCAATCTGAAATAGATCACCTTCCTCGAGTTGGCATAAAACTCTTCGTTGTCTTGCTTTAAAACAACCTTGATGATGTTGAGTTCACTTGATTATCCAAAAATAACATAGAGGTAATTAAAACATATAACCTATTGTAATTAAATATAATAAAATTGGGAATTAATCAATTCCCTTAAAATATTCATTTAATTCCACTTATCATTCATGAAGCATTCATTTAAACACATACATTAACCAATGTATAAAGAAGCATACTATATATAAACACAAGAAATATATGGAAACCATAATGGTGGATAAAACCTAATGAAACACATATTTTAATATATTAATATAAGAAATTAATCAATATTTAGTGAGGCACCAACCCCTCACTAGTCAACGGCCAATTCAACTAAGCATTTAACAAGTACCAACTTGCAAGGAGGCATTAACCCCCTAGATAACATAGTACCAACTCAACCACATGGAAACTTTAATAAAAATTTTACACCTTTTTCTTACTCAACTAATTATGATAAAATTATTTTTCTCTTCACATTCTTATATCTCTCTCAAATAGTCTTTTAGGCTCCCTTGCTCAATATGCCTCTTACTAGGCTTCTTAAGTCAACTGACCTTGACATCCACATGAAAAAAATATTATATATATTCATGATAATCTCTATCCATTATTATTATGTTCTTAAATAATTCCTTATCATTCATAATCTACCCTGTTATTTGATTATAGGCGTATTCTCTACACACACATAAGTAGCCAAATTAGGCCTTATATAAATACAAGTCACTAAATCACTCACTTTTTCTATTAGCCAAAGAGCTAATCCATCAAGGTTAGAACCAAAATAGATATTATTACATGTTACACAAAATAATCAATAAAAATATGATCACCATTAGGTTGGAAAAACTCACTTAGACCTCTTTCTTCTTTTAGGTCTACATAGAGACCTAATTGTAATTAGGTCTATCCTTTCCATAGAATAACTTGAACCTATATGGAACATATGGACCCAAAAAAAGAAATAATACCTATCAAAAAATTATATGGAAACCTAAAATAACCTCCTCCATTCTCAATAACTCACAAATCTTTTGGTCGCTCCTTGTAAACACCATTAGGCCTTAAAGACCTATTAGGCCTCATTACCTAAAAAACATTATCTTCAAAGATGAACCTCATATAACCTATAAAAACACATTATAAGAACAAAAAATATATTTATGGAAACTTCATGACCTCAGGGTCATCATCAAACTCATTATACTCAATCAATTAGGCTCTAATTACTCAAGAACACCTCATGAAAAAACTTTCTCAGAACTATCAATTTGCTAAGAACTCAATCATTAACAAATTGATCTCAAACATCAATAAATTCACTTTAAAACACTCAAAATTAATTTATAAGATCTCATTTCATCTTTATAAAATCATCATATTCTTGGTATACTTCCAAACTATGCATAATGACTCAATCATACTAACACACAAAAAACTACCCAAATGCTCCAAAACACAGTCCTAATGAATGTTGTCTTTATATTAAATAAGTATAATTAAAATACATATAACTATTATTGATAATTCATAATTGACCTCTATAACATAATCTAATAGATATATTAAAATTTATAGTGTCAACCATTGGTCTTATTAATGAATGTGTTGACCTTCTCTCTCATAGTCCTTACATAGCTAGATAAGCCATTTTGGATTCCATAATCCACCCTAATATATTGAATTAATATATTATGAAAATAATATATAGGTAATTTAGGTTCTAAAAAAAACATCATATTCATTATATGCTTTATCTAAATGCAGAGATCTACTACCTCATCACTCTCACTTGCTTACTCAAAATTTCCATTCTACCTTGTGGACAAGTCATGATGATTATGCATTCCAACATATTTGTAGATTAAATAAATAAATTAAAATGTATTAATATGATATTTATAACATATTAAAACAAAAATATATATAGTTATAATGGCAAATAGATAATATATAAACCAATCTTTAAAACTTACACCTTCACTATCTAATCTTCACTAGACAGGTCATTTTATGGATAACATTTTAAATATTTTTATTAATCTCAAAAATAAATAACCAATATTTATATTTTTTATGTCTTTAAAAACAAACCAATTCAATTTTACCCATTCCTAATCCATGACAACTCATCCTTAATCTCATTCTCACTTCTGCCTAGTTTTTCTTACTATCTTCATTATTGGAATTTTTAGCAATGGGTTAACTTGAATGACCATTTTAGTATATTTTAAGTCTATAAAATAATTATAAACCACAATTATCATGAATTATAAGTCACAATATTCAACCTCCATCTATTTTTCAACTTTGACTCAGCCAACATTGCCTATTATATAATTTTTTTAAGAAATAAGATATGTATTTTAACTTTCACTCACTCATCTGATAGACCAATTCCACTTATAAATACCTAGGTGAATACTATAAATTATATAATAATCAAACTATGTCAACCAATAAATTATGATCCATTTATAACAAGATATTCCATTTCAGGGCACTATGAGGGTTTTAAGAGTGTTTTAGACCAGATTCCATTCTTAACATTTGTTCATAAGGTTATTCCCCTAAAACAAAATCCTAATTATTTTAAAAAATTTATAGGACCATTTTACATCTCACACTAAGAAATAAAATTCCCATGAAATAGTCATACATGCCAAAAAACATGATAAAATCCTTCTTAGGTCTTCATCTCTTCATTCTACACATACACGAGATCTTCAAACTCATCTTCATGATTTTTCATTAAACTAAAGACCTAAAATTTCAAAAAAATACTTTAAATATCATTTAAAACCTCAATACATGCTCACATGATCTCAAAATCCTCCAAACATGATCATGATACCTCATTCTTCCACCTAGAGTCTTAAGATTGGGTCCATGAGAAGACCACTACAAAAGAACTTAACCCTTTGGATTAATATAATATTTATGTGACTAACTCAACACATTTATCACATGATCTAACACTACATTTTAAAAATTAAATCTTATACACATCCATATCACCACCATCATGACTCTACAAGCTATATATATGCTTAAGAATTAGTCTGACAAATAGACCTAATGGGTACTATACCAATTTTAGATCTTCAAGACACCTTTTAAAGCTTACTAATCACCTTGAGACATATAATAAAGGATCCAAAACATCTCTCATCATTATAATTTGACCAAGTCTCCTTAAACCATATAGGTCACTACCCAAGACAAAAATATCCTTCTTATACACACAAGACATGAATACAATCTCTCTCTTTGAACTTATGAATCAATGAAGATCTTCACCAAAGACATGAAAATTACACTACCTTAAAAAAATCCACATACCTATAATAAATCATTTCATCATACCTCAATATGCTTTACAAAACACTCCATTGGATCACTTAATGTCACACTAGCATGCTCAAACAATCAACCTTGTATCAATAACCATAGCCACCTTCTTGTAAACCAACACTTGAACTCAAGCTTCTTTTGACATCAATAAACTCAGGCATATGAAATAAAAGACAAGTATAACCTTACTAATCTTTCTTGACATCAATGATAGTACACAAACACATGACATCAATGACAACTTTCAACAATCTTCCCCTTTGTCATTAATGATAAAACACATTAATGGCAAACCATAAATGAACTAATCATTCTCAAACTACACTACTCTCAACAAGATGCTTCTCTCTCAAACTAAATATTTCATCAAGAAATTTATCCCACAATAAATTTGGCCATCAATAACTTTATCCCTCTTTGATATGAATGACAAAGTATCATACAACTCTCACAGGTTCATCCATACATAGTCCAATAATCCTTAGACCTAACCACTATAATAGCCAGCAATCTCCCTCTTTGTCCATACATACTTCTCTTCAAGATTATCAATCCATCATGGATTAGATAAATTCATAGAATATTCATGAAAACACATGGTCAAATAGGTTCTTTAGATCATCACTAGTATTTGAATCTCATGGGCAATACCTCTACCAAAAATGGCATTGGTCTTATAAACCAATCAATAACTCTCATGATCCTCTATTTTGATATTTGATTTTTGAACATTAACCATAGCTCAAACATACATTTTAATTATGATACTTTTTGAAGAAAACCTCTCATGCAAATGTTATAACACTTACTAAACTCTATAGATCATATATGAGACATTGGAAGCATAGCTACCTTAGACCATCAATCCTCAGATCATGATCTCATAATCAAAAAAGAACTAATCCATGACTCTTTTCTCACAATATTCACTCCCATATCTCACATTTCACTCAATATACCTGAATTATCTCCCCCTAACTTCATGTTTCACCTCTAATATATGCCTTTATGATCAATACACTATCATCCATATAAGTAACATTCTTCCTTTCTTGACATCATATCTTCCAAAAATACATTTTCACCAATCATCCAAATAATCATTCTTACATACATATGGATCATCATGAATATGCTCCCATAAAACTAATGATAAATATACATAAAGGAACTTTAAAAAATGACCATATTAATAGCACAAACAAACTTTGCATACCTCTCAATTTTGCTCAATTAACCATCTCACACCTCTATATATCATGATTCCACCTAGATTATACCTCTTTATTAAATACTTTTTCTCCATAACAAGAATTAAAACTCATTGAAATACTTTATAACAACTTTTATAAGCTCACTATAACATTATACCAGCTTTCATACTTTCACAACTACCCATCATGCTTTAATAGACTTAGGAAAATCTAGGACTAGGTCTAGGTGTAGACCTAAAACAATAAACACCCTCTTTATACCATACTATATGAAAATCTAGATGACCTTATAATTACTTTGATGACCTTAGGAACAATTTCAAACATAGAAAATTACTTTAATATATATTTCCATTATCTTATCATGTAGACCTCTATGCAAACCTCAACCATGACCTAGATCGTGATAATAATTAGACTTCTTAATTGTATTCAAATTCTCTCTTTTTGTAATGAGACTAATGCAAACACCTTCTTGTCATACAGCACATACCAAGAATCAACAATCATAAACCAAGATTTCTTCTTCCACAAGCTGAGAAACATATTGATCTTGCAACTCACCTTCACAAGCTTAGATATCTTGTGCTTCGAGGATCACCTTTAAGATATCAACCTTCTCTAAATGACTAGATATAATACAAAATGTTGGAAGTACAACTAATAAGAGGGGGATGAATCATTTCCTTTAAAACATTCATTTAAACACATACATCAACCAATACATAAACAAGCGTTAATATAATCATGCAACATATGAACATAAGAGATATGTGGAAAACCCTCATGGGGGATAAAACCCACTAAAACACATCTTGGACTACAATATTATAATCAATGAATCAATATTTAGTGAGGCACCAACCCTACAAGGAGCACCAAATCCTCACTAGTTAGGCACAAACTCAACTAGTCCTTTAACAAACACCAACTTGTATGGAGGCACCAACCCCCTAGGTAACTCAGCACCAACTCATCCACCTAGAACCTCTTATCAGCTTTACACACTTTTTTTCTCACTCAAATAATTATGATCAAATTATTTTTATTTTCACACTATTCTTTCCCTCTCAAATGTTATTTTTATTTTCACACTCTTCATGACCTTAGGGTCATCATTAAACTCATTATAATCAATAACATAGGCTCTAAGGACTCAGGAACACCTCATCAGAAAGCTTACTTAAAACTATCAATTTTCTCATAACCCTATCATTAGCAACTTGACCTCAAACATCAATAAAGTCACTTTAAAAAAATAAAAAATTATGTATAAGATCTCATGGCATTTAAAAAACATAATAGTGTTATTTTTATACTTCCAAACTGGGCATAATGACTCAAAAACATCAATCGTGCTAACACACAAAAATTGTTTGAATGCTCCGAAACATAGTCCTGATTAATGTTGTATTTAGCTCATGTAAGGATAATTCCAAGACATATAATTCAAATTAATACTTAATATGTGAGATATATAATATACTCCAATATATATATATATATATATATATATATATATATATATATATATATATATATATTACAAGTTCTTTTGTCAACCATTGGTCTTACAAACCACTCTATTGACCTTCTCTCTCACAATCCTTACATAGCTAGATAAGCCACTTTGGCTTCCATAATCCAACCTAATATATTAAATTCCAAGCTAATTAAAATACTTAATAGGTCATATAGGTCCTAAAAAAACTTCATATTCACTATATAATTCAACTAAGTGTAGAGAGCCTCCAACTAATTACTCTCACTTGCTTACTTAGAACTACCATTCTACCTTATGGACTAGTCATGTTGTTTATGAATTCCAACATCTATGTATACATATTAAACAATTAATAAATCATGAATATTTTCATTATATATCTTTATAACATACTAAAACACAAATATATAGAGGTATAATTTCAAAAATGGAATATATAGACCAATCTTTGAAACTTACACCTTCATTATCTCATCTTCACTAGATAGGTCATTTTGTGGATAATATTTTAAACATTTTTAATGATATCAAAAACATATAACCTATAATTATGTGTGTTATAGGTATTTAAAAACAACCCAATGTAATTTTATCCATTCCTAATCCATGACAACTCATCCCCAATCTCATTCTCACTTCTGTCTAGTTTTTTCTCATTTTCTTCACTATTAGACTAATTAGTGATAGGTCAACTTGAAAAACTAGTTTAATATATTATAAATATATAACCTGATCATAAAACACCATGAAAATTAATTATAAGTCACAATATTTAACCTCCATCCATTATGTAACTTTGACTTAGTCAACCCTACCTACTATATAAAGTTTTTGAGAAATAAGACATTTCTTATAGCTTCCATTCACTCATTTGATAGGAAAATTCCACTTGGAGATACTTGGGAGAGTCCTATACATGATTCAATAATAAAAATAGGTAAAAAAATCCATTATAATCCATTTAAAATAATATATTCCATATTGGGTCACTATGAGGGGTTTAAGAGGGTTTTAGACCAGTTTCAATTCTTAACATTTGTTCATAAAGATCTACTCCTAAAACAAACTCTTAATTCTTGTAAAGAATTAGTAGTACCCTTTTACACCTCTATGTAATATATCATCTTACCATTTAATAGTCACACATGCCAACAAGCACAAGAAAATGCTTCTCAGGTCTTCATCTCTTCATTTTACACATACAAGAGACATTCAAACTCATTTTCATACTTTATCCTTCAACTCAAGATCCCAAAATTCACTAAAATACTTAAAAAATAATGTAGAACCTAAATCCATGCTAAAATTAATTCAATATCCTCCAAAATTGATCATGATACCTCATTATACCAACTAGGGTCTTAAGACTAGGTCTATGAGAAGACCACGAAAGAAGAACTTACCCTTTTGTCTCACTTTAAGAGTCATGTGATTGACTTAGAAATTTCCTCACATGATATAATAGTAAATTTTACAACTTAAATCTCATACACATCTATATCACCATCATCATTCCTCTACAAGATATATCCATTCTTAAAAAATAGTCTAAAAAACATACCTACTAGGAACTATACCACTTTAAGATCTTAAGGACACATTTTTAAGCTTACTACTCACTTCCAAACATCTAGAATAGGATATAAAACATCTCCCATCATTATCCTTTTACCAAGTTTCCTTAAACCATATAGGTCACTACCTAAGACAAAACTAGCCTTCTTGTACACACAAGACATGAATACAATCTCTCTCTCTCTCTCTCTCTCTCTCTCTCTCTCTCTCTCTCTCTCTCTCTCTCTCTCTCTCTCTCTCTCTCTCTCTCTCTCTCTCTCTCTCTCTCTCTCTCTCTCTCTCTCTCTCTCTCTCTCTCTCTCTCTCTCTCTCTCTAAGCAAATGAAGCTATAAATATCTTCACCAAAGACATGAAACTTACACTGCCTCAAACAAATCCACATACCTATAATCACTCATTTCATCATACCTCACTATTCTTTATAAGACACTCCATTGGATTAGTTAAAGTCATACTAGCAAGCTCTAACAGTCAACCTCATACCAATAACCATAGCCACCTTCTTGTGAACCAACACTTGACCTAAAACTTCCTTTAACATCAATGACATCAATAATATGACATCAAACACAACTCTCACCTTACTAATCCTTTTTGACATAAATGATATTACATAAACAAATGACATCAATGACAAATTTAAACATCCCTTGACATGAGAAGATAGAAATGACGTTAGTGTAGGTCACCTATGCATCTCCAACTAATGGACTCATTATTTTCACTTGTCATTCACTACTTGCAGTCATTCATCAGTAGTCCTCTAGGTCTATCTTCACACTTGTCACCTAAGTAGCCTATGAGTTCTCAAACAAATATCATTTAAGATTTCTTCAAAAACATAAATATATCTCTTTTTTCCTTTATCCTATTAAGTAGACCCAAATGAAATGAATAGAACACTTCTCACATTCAATCTTTGACAATAATTTTTCCTCCTCATTGTCTATTTAGACTGTCTGTGATGAATGAGATACCAAAGGCTTTTCATGCACAACTATAGTGAGAATTGAGTTTGATAAGTTGTAACAAGCCCTTACAGACCTCCCTCAGTAGTTCTCACTTTTCTATTCTCTTGTGTACCTATCAAACACATCAAATATTGTAAGAAACATATTATTATACTTCTCTGTATAGATGACAGTATGGAAAAAGTGGATAATGAGGATCTTGAAAGATTTATAGACAAGTATAAATTAATTTCATGCCATTTGACCCCTCTTATAATCATTTCCCACCATATCTTTCCCATCAGGTTCACACAAGGGTTTTAGGAGGGTTTTGGGTCATTTGGACTATTAATAATGGTTCATAAAAGATAAACGTATAACCTTAGAAATAATTACAAAAATTTGTATTATAGGATCCCCTTCAACTCTCACCAAGTTCTTGAGGTCCCATACATATGATCCATACAAATGTGAGCAATTGAAGATGGCCTCTTAAGCTCTTAACAACATTCTAGGTAGGTCTTAGAGGAAATTAGGACAAATTGACCACCTATGTGATGTTCTTTTCCAAATAGCATACACTCTCCCCTGAAGGTCCTAATATGGTTTTGAAATTTCATGTATTCATCTGGATGAGTTTATGCACCTTTAGGGTTTAGGCCTACGTCTACGCCTAATAGGCCTAACTATATTTGACTATATATTGAACCCTTTAAAGGGTTTCTAATGAATTTAGATTCATTCAACACTTTTTAAATATCTAATAAAACCTCACACATCATCTAAAATCGTTAAACACTCTCCCCATTATCCATTTTACTCTTCACATACCAAACTTGCAAGATACCTTACTCACAGAGTGCCCTCTATCTAAGATAAAATATAGGGCATATCCCTTATTTTATTAGATTTAAAAATATTATGAGATGTTATATTAGGTCCTTATTATGATATATACCATTTTTAATAACTTTATAATAAATCTAGACCGTTTAAACATCAAAATTTTCAAACTGGCTCACTAGGTTTGATGACTATTAGTAGGGATTAGTTGATTGTAGGTTAGGGTTCAAAGCCCAATAATTATTATTTTTCCTCTATCTATAAAGGTCACATGAAATGTGATATATAATTTTTATGTTTATTTACCATGGTTATCTCTATCTTACACCTATTCTCACCTTTTCAAACTTGCATTCTTCATTACTCAAGCTAGTGTGTGACTATGTCACAACTATAGGTAGGCAATCAAAATTCACATGGTTCTTATAGGTCTTGATGCTTGTATAAAGACCACATAGAGGGGTGAGGTTATCCATTTTATATTGATAATTCCACCTTTTAACATTTTTTTACCAACTAATATTTCCCCTTTCACTAACCTTTCTAGTTTGCTAACTATATCACATATAAGTACTCATTCAGAGAATCAAGAATTCTTGTAGGTGGAAATTTTATTATATGAAAATTGTTATTCACTCCTTCGGTTCCATATTGAGGTTATAATTTAAATTTAACCCTTGAATTTACTTATTTCCTACCTTGGGACAATACAATAATTATTACCATCAACACACCTAGGTATGTGTTGTCCCCCAAAAAATATCACTCATTTTTGGGACAACATTTGAACTATTTTAGTCCAATAAACTAAAATTATCTCTCCCATTCTAAAAAATTATTTTGGGCATTCAAATTCTTCATTATTTAAGCTTCTTCAAATTTCTACAGACTCTACAGGCTTAAATCTATGGACTCTATAGGCTAAGTTCTACGGACTCATTTCTACAGACTCCGCCAGTTCTACAAGCTCATTTCTACAAACTTCATAGAAACTATGGAAGCTACCAAGTGTCATCTGATAAGACACATTATGATTTTCTTCTCAAGTTATAGCAGAACTTGCCACATGTCTCTTGTAAGATCAGCTGAGACTGTCAAGTGTCAACATCTGTAGCTTCTTCCTTTTGTTTCGTAAAGACTGTGGCAGGATCCAAGTAAGTTGTTAAGGTTGAGTGGAATGTGCCACGTGTCATCATCCACATGAGTCCAAAAGAGTCCCAAATGTTTCTACACTGTTTCTAAAACTACAAAAGCTACCATGTGTCATATTTCATGAGATTCTCAAAAGGCATCCAAATCCTCTATAAGATAAGCGGATGCTACCACGTGTCCTCGCATGTTTCATAGCGAAACATGCCATGTGTCACCTATTGATATTGGTAGAGAATCGACTAAGGAAAATCCAAAGGACAAATAGCTATTGTAGAGGACATTGAACCAAGCTGAGTGCCCTTGTAGAGGGTAGAAAAGGTAGACACAGGGAATTCATTTGGAAATGTTCCCGCAGCAAAATGGTTAAGAAAAAAATCCTTCAGACTTTTTATCTGAAGGAAAAGTCTACCAAAATAGAAAACTTGTCTAGGAAACAAAATATTGAAAGCTATCATGTGTCCCTTATCAAAGTAAAGTGGAAGCCATCATGTATCATCTACTAAGACACAGTTTCTAGTCACTTTCAAAGAATTAGAACGTGCCACGTGTCATCTTCAAAACTCAGCAAAGATCACCACATGTCATCTTCTGTAGGAAACTAATATGAGTCTCGAAGACTTTTTGAAGGCAGCTAAAGCATGGTGGATGCCAACAAGTGTCAGCATCTGAGTGAATCTAAAATTGCTCCCAAAGTTTCTATAGTATAACCAAAGCTTAGTGGAGACTGCCACGTGTTCTCTTCCATAGGACTTTCAAAAATGTTTCTAAAGCTTCTATAGACAAGCAAAAGCTACCACATGTCCTCCCCTATTTCTTGATGGATGCTGCCACATGTCACTTGTTAAAAAAATAGTAAAAAGTAGCCAGAACAAGCAGGAAAGACATGAAGGAATGGATAAGGGAAATGATAGGCCCACAACCATCAAATTCAAGGTAACCAATTAGTTGTTAGCTTTTAAACAATGATGGGCCTGAACACGTCAAATTTGTGGCAATGAAATAGCTATTGATCCTTATAGGCTTAAGCGTAGACCCTGTGAACTAATTTAGTGACCTGCCAAAGAGATAGCTCAAGAACTCAAATCACACAGAAAGGGACAAAACATAGCTAAAAATAGAGGAATGATGGAGAAGGACCAGAAATATCCATGCATGGGATATGTTTCTAGAAGGTGAAGCAGTTCACCAGCTAGACATTGGAGAACATGAACATTCAATGGCATGACTCATTTCTCTGCATTGAGAAAAGTAAATAGGCAAGTACACTCAATTCCAGCATATCTTCTTGACAGAATTTAAAATGTATTAAATGCAACATGATGTGTTACTACTCCCAAGTCTTTCTTGGAGAGCTATATATTAGACTCTCTTATTGTTTTAAGGGAGATATTTTTTATTAGAAACTAATTTCTGCCCAAATTGAGAGGCATTACTGAGACTTTGAGCTCAGATTGTTGATCATATTTTGTTATTGGAATAAGAAAGTGACTTTTCAGACTTTGTGCTGTCATAGCTTGGTTGTTCGGGAAATTTTTCTTATGTCTATTTTCTTAATACGATTTTTGTCACTTTAATTAAATAAGTATAATTAGTGAAAGTATTTAGGAAGGTGTCATGAAGTTAATTGTAGAGAGACTTTGTGCCTACATAATTGCCTTTAGTGTGTTTATCTTTTCTATTCTTGTATAAAGGATCTTGGGATGACTTTGTGCCCTCATTATCCTTCGTATCTCACTCTTTGGTAGTTGAGGTGGAGACTTTGTGCTACATTTTATCCTATTGTGTTACTATGCCCTTGGTTACCTATTGCAATTACTACCAGGAAGATTCTTGTTGTTTGCTAAATAGTACTTCTGAAAGAAGAGGAGTGCTTTCTATCATTACTCCTAAGATTTCTCCCTTGATCCTTGAACATCATCTCTAAAAAAAGAGAGATAGATGGTGTTGTCCTACCCCAAGTGTTATTTTCAACATAAATGTATAGTATATAGCTCCTCATATTTAATAGGGAACCTCCCCTTCATGAGAGGAGAGATTAGTCTCCTTTTGATGTGGTAAACCTGCACATTTGGCTAACCAATCTCCCTATGTTGTGGTGAATAGAACTATTTTTCTTATCAGTTAGATGAGTGACAAAATATTCGCCCAACATTTTTTGGTGACTCCATTGGGGAATCACGTGCATTCCGAAGCCTCAAGTTTTAGATTGAAGCAGTCCTTGTCCTTATCCATTATAGACTCTAGAGACTCCTTTTTGTGTCTTACCCATTATCATTATAACCTTACCATTAGCCTCCACCTCCATGCCAACTAGGATAGAACACGCAATTTGAAGCCTCAAGCTTCAAGCTGAAGCAAGGTTAGTTCTTTCCCATTTTTGTTTTACGATCTGGCAGATCCATGGTATACACAAAGTCAAATGGCTAAAGGTATTGTTGACCCTGTATTCAAGTTGGTACAGAAAAGTAATTTTGATTTTTCTCTTTCACCATCTCATCTCCAAAGAACTAGGAGTTTTCCTCCACTAAAGTTAGGACTCCATTACCAAACAAAGCATCCACTTCTACCATTATTAAAGCCTTGCCAATAATTACTCCTCTAAGATTTATTCCACCTTTTCATAGTCATACAATGGTAGTTCAAGGCCCCTAGGGTAATTCTTTTGGCCCTCTCAATCTTACTCTACCTCTACATGAGGTCCCATGTAGTTCAAGAAAGAATTCCCCTAAATTCTTTTGTGAAGGGAGAGTCCATCCTAATGAACACATTATAGATTTTAGCATATCCTGTGGTGTAATTGGAGTGGAATTTGAAGTTGTGGTAGTCAGGATATTTATAGAGACATTACAAGATGATGTTGTAGATTCATTCTACCATCTACATGCTCAGTTAGTAACTGACTAGAACACCCTCAAAGCCAAATTTGAAGCCAGATTCAAACATGCAGAAGATGCACATGCCCTTCTAGCTTAACTCACACAAATGAAGAAGGAGCCTCATGAACCAATGAGGGACTTCATAACTAAGTTTGACAAACTGAGGAATAGGATCCCTATAATTTCTTGACCTATAGTTGAGAATCTCAAATATTTCTTCATTAATTCTTAGCTACTTGAAGTAAGTTTCCTATTGAGACATGCTAGTCAAATAGACCTTGTTGCAGCTCAAGATTTGGCCACTGAGGTAGAAGATGATCTCATCTTGGTAGGGAAGATAAGGAGATATCCTAATAGAAATATACCATCATCATCTTCTGAATATCCATCTACAGGCACCACTGATCCAATGGTGCAGAAGTTGGCAAATGAGTTGATTGCTCTCAAAAAGAAAATGGCACAAGGAATGTCTTTTGCTCCTTCATACATAGCTATGCCAAGGAGGACATTTCTACATTAGTCATACCAAGGCAATGTTACCAAAAATCAAGGGCAACTAAATCATCTTCCTCCCCCATAGGGGAAACTTACCATTGAAGCACCCCTAACCAATTTAGCAGTCGGATATCTTGAAGTAGAATCAAATTTCCCTATCCAGCCTAAATTGAATCAAGAAAATGATGCTAATCTCTTTGAAAAATACCAAGAAGAATTAGTTGGTGACTCCAACATTTGTTTCTTGAACTATTAGGATGAACCTAGAAATAAAGGAGAAGTGTTTGATGGGTCATACACAGTGTTTAATAGGTCACAAAAATAGTCGGCTCAACAAGATGATAAAAGAAAAATGGAAGAGCATTCTCAGCCTACAATTTTAATTACTAAGTGGGGAACCACCCTACCTTTCTAGCCAAAGGACCCAGTGATCACCAAAAAGGTAAGTACATCAATTTCACTTTCACCTTTAACTTCAATTTTGTAAATCAGTCCTCCCCCTCTATAAACTAGAAGGTTGAATTACCTTCCTCTATTCCCAATTTGATTCAGTCATTTGACATAATTGATCATGTCAAGAAGACCAAAATTCAAATGACTAAGTTTGAATATTTACAATCCAATCCTGAGCAGCTAGATAGGTTAGTTGAGTGTGTGAAGAATAAGGTCATCCCTGTAGGACAAGATGATAAGAAGGTAACTCATGATTTCCCAAAGAACATGTCCATCCCAAACAATCTTGTTATTACTCCTCCTACTACCCCTAGGAAAATAGAACCTTTCTATGTTTCCCTATTGATAAATGGTCACAAACTGAGCAATTACATCATAGACTTAGGTTCATCTGACAATGTCATGCTTGACAAAGTAGTAGAATCTCTTGATCTCACAATGACCAAGACATTTGGTATATATTTCTCTATGGAGAACAAACAAGTACCTCTACTGAGACAAATCAAAGATGCCCAATTTGCATTTGTAGCCTCTCTAAATAGAAGAATCAAGATGACAGTTCTAGTGGCTGATATCCCATCATCCTATGGTATTCTACTAGGGTGAAATTTTGCAAGGATTTGGTGGAGAATTGAACATGGACCTATTTGAAGCAAGAATTCCTATCAAAGGCATCATGTAGAGGCTACTTCCTAAAAAGGAATCAAAATATATTGTCTCTCAGACATCAGCCCCTGAAGCTCAAATTTTGTTTGAGTCTTCAGGCATGGATAACTACTTTCTATCTATAGACAAAGTTCATGAAGCATCTCATAAATCTATTGAAAGTGTCAATGCAAAAATTATTTCAGCTGAAATAGCAGAAGAATTGGTAAGTTGCAATATAGATGGAAAAGAATATTCCCTCTCTAATGAAGGAAAATTTAAAGAAAAATCAATGTCTATTGAGATATGAATTCTAGAATTCGATGGCAGTTGTTCCTCTACCAGTTCAAGAGATGGGACTATGTTGATATCTCCTCAAGGAGATATTTTATCCTACTCATATAAGTTATAGTTCAGCAACACCAATAACACAGTTGAGTATGAATCTCTATTGCTTGGATTGAAGCCTGCTCGAGATAAAGGCATCAAACTCCTTCATGCCAAAGGAGATTTTGAATTGGTGGTTTGTCAAGTAAGGAACTTATATCAAACCAAAAATGAAAGATTGCACCACTACCACAATCTAGTCTGGGACCAAATTGAAAGTTTTGATGCTTTCAACATCTCTGCCATATCCAGAGAAGTCAATGACTGAGCTGATGCACTCACTATTTCAACAACTCTTTTAGTTCCCCACATAGACTTTAAAGAAGATAAGTACACCATTGAAATAGTCTTTAGACCAAGTGTGCCTAACAATGTTGATCATTGTCAAGTGTTCAATGATGATCACCAAATCATTACCTTCTTGGAACAAAAAGACAACTTTGAACAGCTGCATTTTGAAGGCAATGAACCTCAAAAGTGTGAACCATCCCATAAATCAAGTTTAGATGTAAATGAATAATTCTTACAAGTCAAAGGGAATAAAATTCCCAAAGGCTTGGTTTCCCTTGAGAAATTTTTTGATAAGCATGATAGATTCATCAAATGGTAGCAAACAGATTCAAGCTCCTCTTAGGGATTTGATCAAATAGATTTGACTACCAAAGAAAATCCCAAAATGGTGAACATTGGGAAGTGCTGCACTTAGAAAGAGAAGTTCAAGTTCACCACTTTACTCTGCCAATACATGGATGTCTTAGCATATTCCTATGATGACCTAAAATCTCTCAGGCCTGATGAAATATGTCATGACATTCTTCTCAAGGCTGACTTGGTGCCTTATAAGAAAAAATATAGATAGTACAATCTAAAGATATCAGGTACTATTCTATTTGAGATAAAGAAAATGTTAAATGCTAGAATCATTTTCCCAATCCATCATTCTACATGGATTGCAAACATAGTCCCTATGAGGAAGAAGAATGGTGAGATTCACATTGGTGTGGATTTTAGGAATTTGAATCAGTCATCTTTGAAGGATAACTATCCTTTGCCAATCATGGATCAAGTGATTTAGACAGTGACTAGTTTGGAGATGTTATCAATGCTATATGGCTTCTCAAGATATAATTAGGTTGAAGTTGGTGAAGCAGACCAACACAAGATTGCCTTTACCACTCCTTTCGGCATGTTTGCATATGAAATGATGCCTTTTGGCTTAATAAATGTTGGTGCCACTTTTTAGAGAGAAATGGACCTTGATTTCAAGGATGATATAGGTAAATTCATTATGGTATACCTTGATGACTTGACCGTCTTTTCCAAGCATCGCTCTAATCATATACACCACTTGTAACAAGTGCTAGAGCACTACCACTAGAATGGTATTTCCTTGAATCTCAAGAATTCAATTTTTGGAGTAATAGAGGGTAAACTTCTTAGACACATTGTGTCCAAAGAAGGCATAAAGATTAACTCAGACAGAGTCAAGTCTATTCAAGAGCTTACCTTACTTACAAGTAAGATTGTTGTTCACTCTTTCTTCAAAAAGGTGAATTTATTATGAAGGTTCATCCCTGAGTTTGCTGAAAAGACTTGACACATTATGAACATGATAAAGGGAAAGTCCACCTTTAGTTGGATTGAAGAAGGCAAGTCAGCATTTGAGAATATCAAGACTACCATTGCCCACACCCCAAATTTTGTTTGTCCAGACTACAACAAATAGTTCATCATATACAGTTACGCTTTTGAACACACGCTTTCAATAATTCTGGTTCAATAGAATAAATAAGGTATAGAATCTCCCATTTCTTTCATGAGTTTCCCTCTCAAATATCATGAGCTAAAGTACTCAAACATGGAAAAGCATGCTTATGCAGTGGTGAAAGCAGTCAAACATTTTTGCTTCTACATATTGAATTATCATACTACTGCCTTGGTTCCTAATACCATGGTCAAATCCATACTAAATCAGTAGGATTTTGGGATGAAAAGAGGCAATTAGATTGCAAAAATATAGGAGTTTTATCTAGCCATCAAGCCAACAAAGCTGGTATGAGGAAAAGGCCTAGGCTAATTAATTACTGATAACAAATTAGTAGAAATAGATCATGAAGAAGCAGAGATGGAAGACACACCAAAATTCCTCTTTATCTCCACCACGAATGAGTGGTCTTCAAATATTGCTCATTTTTTTACTTATGGTGAGTGTCTTGCTCATCTATCTTACAAAGAAAGGAGGACTATCAAGTTGAAAGCTGCCAATTTTGTTATTTGGGATAATAGCTTGTACAAGAGGAGTCTTGATGGAGTATTCCTTCGCTATGTGGACAAGGAGTAGCAAAGCCAAATTTTGAAATCCTTCCACAATCTAGCCTGTGGAGGACATTTTTTTGCTCCTGTGACTGCCCACAAGATTCTTTGAGCTACGTATTATTGGCCAACTCTTTTCCAAGATGCATATAAATGGGTAAGGAAATGTGAATTGTGCCAGTAGTTTGTTGGGAGACCCAAGTTAGTTGCCCTACCTCTCAAGCCAGTGGTCATAGAGGAACCATTCCAACAATGGGAAATTGATTTTGTTGGAGCTATAAACCCATCTTCAAGTGTTGGACATGATTATGTCTTTACATCAACTGACTACTTCACCAAGTGGGTAGAAGCTCTCCCAACCAAGCATGTTACTTCAGAAGTAGTGTGCAATTTCCTCAAGGAGAATATCATTTCCAGGTTTGGGGTCCCAACCAAGATTGTCATAGACAACACAGCTTGTTTCACTTCCCAGGAGATCACTTAGTTTTATTTTTACTATGGGATCACCCTCTCTCACTCTTTTGATTACTTTCCATAAGGGAATGGACAAGCCAAATCAAGCAATAAGAACCTAGTGACTCTCATCAAGAAGTTGGTGGATGACAACTAAAGGACATGGCATAAAGCACTATTTGATGCTTTATGGGTAGATAGAATTACACCAAAAAGGGTAATTGGTATGTCTCCTTTCCAACTTATTTATGGTATCAATACTGAGATACCAATCACCTTGGAATTTCTAGCATTAAAATTGGCTAAGGCAATTGAAGATCAAACTTATGAAAGCTCCATTGATAAGAGGATCATGTGCCTGACTAAGTTGGATGAGTAGAGAACTATGGTGGTGGACTGAATTGCTGCCCATCAAAGTTTGGTGAAGAAACTCTTCGACTAGAAAGTGAAAAACTATGATTTCCAAGTTAGAGATCAAGTCCTATTGTGGGACAAGAGAAGAGGACTGAAGGGAATGCATGGAAAGTTTGACTCTCTTTGGAGGGGCTCATTTATTATAAATCAGCACAATAGCAAAAATAGCTTCTTGTTTAAGTATCAAGATGGCATAATCTTTTCTCTACCTCATAGTGGGTAACATCTAAAACACTTCAATTCTTGAAGTACCAAATCATTTCATCTATACATATGTATATTTGTATAGTTTTTAGTTTCATTTTGTTTTATTTGTTTTCATTTTTGATGCCTTTAATTTTTGGGTAACATGACTTCATAGCCCAATGGCACACATGAAGACACTGGAGATTCTAGATTCTACTCCCTTCAATTCATTTTACAATGGATGGAAGTTCCCCAACTGGAGCCAGCTATTGTCCCCCAAAAAATATCACTCATTTTTGGGACAACATTTGAACTATTTTACTCTAATAGACTAAAATTTTCTCTCCCCTTTTAAAAAATTATTTTGGGCATTCAAATTCTTCATTATTCAAGCTTCTTCAGATTTCTACAGACTCTGTAGGCTTAAATCTATAGACTCTATAGGCTAAGTTCTATGGACTCTACCAATTTTACAAGCTCATTTCTACAGACTTCACAGAAACTATGGAAACTACCAAGTGTCATATGCCAAGACACATTGTGATTTGCTTCTCAAGTTGCAGTAGAACTTGCCACATGTCTTTTGTAAGATTAGTGGAGACTGCTAAGTGTCAGCATTTGTAGCTTCTTCCTTTTATTTTGTAAATACTGTGGTGGGATCTGAGTAAGTTGCTAAGGTTGAGTATAATTCACCATGTGTCATCATCTGCATGAGTCCAAAAGAGTCCCAAATGTTTCTATAGTGTTTCTAAAATTGTGAAAGCTGCCATGTGTCATCTTTCATGAGACTCTCAAAAGGCATCCAAATCCTCTATAAGCTAGGTAGATGCTGCCATGTGTCACCTATTGAGATTGGTAGAGAATCCACTAAGGCAAAGCCAAAGGACAAATAGCTCTTATGGATGACATTGAACCAAGCTAAGTGCCCTTATGGAGGGTAGCAAAGGCAGACACAGGGAATTCCTTTGGAAAAGTTCTCATGGTAAAATGGTTAAGACAAGAAACCTTCAGACTTGTTGTCTAAAGGAAAAGTTTTTTGAAATAGAAAACCCATCAAGGAAATAAAAGCCCAAAAGTTGTCACGTGTCCCTTATCAAAGTGCAGTGGAAGTTGCCACATATCATCTGCCGAGACACAGTTTCTAGTTACTTTCAAAGTAGTGAAACATTCCACGTGTCATCTTCAAAACTTAGTGAAGATCATCACATGTCATCTTCCACAAGAAACTAATATGAGTCCTGAAGACTTTCTGAAGGTAGCTAAAGTGCAGCACTTGTCAGCATCTGAGTGAATCTAAAATGGGTCCTGAATGTTTCTATAGTATAACCAAACCTCAGCAGAGATTGCCACATGTTCTCTTCTATAAGACTTTCAAAAATGTTTCTAAAGATTTTATAGACAAGTGGAAGTTACCACATGTCCTCCCATATTTCTCATTGGATGCCACAATGTGTCACTTGTTAAAAAAGTAGTCAAAAGGAGCTAGAACAAGCGAGAAAGACATGAAGGAATGGCTAAAGAAGATGATAGGCCTGTAGCCATCAAATTCAAGGCAACCAATTAGTTGTTGGATTTCAAAAAATGATGGGCTTGAACATGTCAAATTTGTGGCAATGAAATATCTATTAATCCTTGTAGGCTTAAGCGTAGACCTTGTGAACGAATTCAGTGACTTGCCAAAGAGATAGCTTGAGAACTCAAATCACACAAAAAGGGACAAAACACAACCAAAAAAGGAGGAATAATGGAGAAGGACCAAAAATATCCACACATGGGATATGTTTCTAGAAGGTGAAGCAGTTCACCAGTTGGACATTAGAGAACATGAACATTTAATGGCATGACTCATTTCTTTGCATTGAGAAAAGCAAAAAGGCAACTATGCTCGATTCTAGCATATCTTCTTGATAGAATTTAAAATGTATTGAATGTAACATGATGTGTTACTACTCCCAAATCTTTTTTGGAGACCTATATATTGGACTCTCTCTTATTGTTTTAAAAGAGATCTTTTTTTAATCAGAAACTAATTTCTGCCCAAATTGAGAGGCATTACAAAGACTTTGAGCTCTGATTTTTTATCATATTTTGTTATTGGATTAAGAAAGTGACTTTTCAAACTTTGTGCTGTAATAACATGGTTGTTAGGGAAATTTTTATTATGTCTATTTCCTTAATATGATTTTTGTCCCTTTAATTAAATAAGCAAAATTAGTGAAAGTATTCAGGAAGGTGTCCTAAAGTCAATTGTAGAGAGACTTTGTGCCTACACAATTGCCTCTAGTGTGTTTATCTTTTCTATTCCTATATAAAGGATCTTGGGATGAATTTGTGCCCTCATTATCCTTTGTATCTCACTCTTTGGCAATTGAGGTGGAGACTTTGTGCTACATTTCATCCTACTGTGTTACTTTACCCTTGGTTACCTATTGTAATTACTACCAGGAAGATTCTTGTTGTTTGTTGAATATTACTTTTGAAAGAAAAGGAGTGCTTTCTATAATTACTCATAATATTTCTCCCTGGATCCTTGACTATCATCTCTAAAAAAAGAGAGATGTATCAGAGTTGTTGCCAGAATCTGGATAATGTGAATGCAATGGAGATGTGATCACATGAGATGAAACTAGTGCTCATCACATAGATGGTAAAGCAATTTGAAATTATACAAGAAGATAAATTGCACAATACAAATAAGATAAAATCCAATATCTAATTAACATGAGATGTCTAAAGTGAAGAATACATATAGGAGAACATGTAAGTAACTCCTCCACAAAAGTTGGTCAAGGCACCCCAAGAATAGACTGTAACTCCTCCATGAAAGGTGGCGACAAGGTGCTAAGAATAGAGAAGTGACTCCCATCAAGGGAGTTACTTATGACACCTATGACACATCTATGACATAAATCTCCACATAAGCTAGCCTATCCCATGAATGTAGGAAAACTCCAAGTATGCACAAATATATAATTTCCCTAATTAAATAATAGGGAAAAATAAAAATGTACACTAATACCCCCCATAAGCGTAGCTTAGGTGGGTAGTGTAGAAACATAAAATAGGTCCTAGAAACTAGGACTGATGAGGTACCCATGTACAAATGCAATCTCCCATAAGATAGGGAAAAGGAGAAAACTCATAGGAAAAAACTCCCCCCCAAAATAGAGACATAAAATAAATGAAGACACTAGAAGGCCCCCCTAAAGATGATGTTGCTACAGATGTAGACCGCACCCCAAGAAGAGCTCATAGATGAATGAGCTTGCTCTCGGTGAAAGGTTTGGTGAAGATGTCTATAACCTACTTTGAAGACTGGCAAATATCAAGTTAATGACTTGACTATGAATAAGCTCCTGAATGAAATGCATGTGAATCTCTATTTTCTTGGTCCACTGGTGCTTAATCAGATTCCTACAAATCTGAATGGTACTCTGGTTATCACAATAAATGATGGTGGGCTGCCTGATAGGAATACCAAACTCAAAAATTATCCCCTAAATCCAAATAGCCTCAGTAGCTACATTAACAGCTCCCCTGTACTCTACCTCTATGGATGATATAGCAATAGCATTCTACTTCTTGTTAGACCAACTTATAGGACCAGAACCAAGAGTGAAATTATAACTAGAAGTGGACTTGTGAGTCTATGAATCACCAGCCCAGTCTGAATCTATATATCCAACCAAGTCAACCTTTATGCCAAATCTGTAATGAATCTTGTATCTCTGTGAACCCTGTATGTAATGCAAGATCCTCTTAGCTACTTTCCAATGTAGCTCATGAGGTTCTTGCATAAATCTGGAGATAAGTCCCATTGTATATGATATGTCAGGCCTGGTGTTATTCAAGTAGATGAGACTACCAACAAGTTGTCGATATCGAGTGGCATCAACCAATGGTGAAGAACAGTCAACCTCAAGCTCAACTCCTAATAGAAAGGGAGTCAGAGATGGTTTTCAATTAGCCATGTGAAACTGAGCCAATAAGTCAAGAGCATACTTAGGCTGTGCAAGAGAAATCCCTTCATCTAACTATAAGATCTAAATGCCAAGGAAGTAGTGCAATAAACCAAAGTCTGTCATGTAAAATCAATCTTAAATAGATGCCTTCACCATTGCAATACCCGATGAAGAACTCCCAGTGATCAAAAGGTCATCAACATATAGAACCAAAATCAGGAGTGAATCATCCTGCCACAAGAAGTAGACATTGGGGTCAGAATGGCACCTAGTGAAACCCACTGTGAGAAGGAAGGAATCCATCTTGGCATACCAAGCCTAAGGGGCCTATTTGAGGCCATAGATAGATTTTATAAGTCCGCATACTAAGGAAGAATTTTGAACAAATCCTGGCGACTACTCCATGTAGATCTCCTCCTCTAGGTCTTTATGAAGAAAGGCACTCTTCACATCCATCTGGTGCACATCCCAACCATGTGTTTTGGTAATAGCCAAGGTGAGTCAGATAAAAGCCATATTCACAATGGGTGCAAAGGTCTCTGAGTAGTCAATACTTGCCACCTATGAGAAACCCTTGGTGACTAGTCACACCTTGTACTTATCAACTGACCCATCTACTGCAAACTTGGTCTGATATATCCACCTACATCGAACCATATTTCTACCCTTAGGAAGTGAAGTCAAATCCCAAGTGTGATTTTTGATTAAGGAAGAATATTGTTCCTTTATAGTATTATCCCACTTAGGTACCCATGATGCCTCTCAAAAAGTGTGTGGATCTAAATCTGAAATAAAGAAGGCATGTGGATCTCTCTGAAAATCCCCCTAGTATGTCTATCATCTACGGGATCTCTTGCCCAAGTGCCAGCACTCTCAAGTGTCTATCTAGCCCAAAGTGGCTCAAAAGTGGGCAAGTTAGGTGCTAACTTCTCATCCTCTAACTGACTAGAGGTGGATGACCCTACATCACTGTCCTCTTTGTCTAAACTCGAAGAAGATGTCTCTGGCTCAAGAACCTATTATAGCTGATTTGAATCTGATGAGGAATCATCATGAAGAAGTAGATCCGATGAGGGAGAATAAGTGCCAAGTGTTGAGTCTCTAAAACTCTATTGAAAGTGGACACTTCTCTCGATGCACAACTCATGAGTGATAGGATCTAGAAGGCGATACCCCTTAATACCATCTAGATATCCTACAAAGATGTAAGGCCTGGACTAACGTTCCATAGCTTTGCATTTCTTCTTTAGAAATGCAGGCCATGGTTGGATAAATAAAAACCCTAAAGTGCTCAACATTAGGTATCCTTTTATGCCAAGCTTCAAAGGGTGTTATCCCTTTCAAAGCTTTGTGAGGAACCCTATTTTGAATGTAGCAAGCACAATTGATGGCTTCAGCGCAGTACTATGGTGATAAGGATTTGGAGTGAATCATACATCTACCCATCTCTTTCAAGAACCTATTTTTGTATTCTACAACCCCATTCTATGAAGGACTGTAAGTGACTGTGCACTACAAATCAATCCCCTCTATAGTGCAAAACTACTCAAACCTATTGCTGACATACTCCCCTCCATTGTCAATTCAAATAACCTTGATGGATTTCTCACTCTATTTCACAACAAGAGCCTTGAAGTCTAGAAAATTTTCAAACACTCTAGACTTTTGTTTGAGAAAATATATCCAAGTCTACCTAGAGAAATCATCAATGAAAGTGAGGATGTAGTTAGACCTTGGGAAAGATGGTTTGGGAAAGGGTCTTGATACATCACTGTGGACTAACTCCAAAGGTTGTGAAGCCCTCCAAGCTTTGCCTTTGTCAAATTTTGTTTCGGGATGCTTCTCAAGGGAGCACCCCTCACAAAGTCCTTTTGAGAATTGGACACAAGGCAAGCCAATGACAATGTTATTTTTGCAAAGTTGTTCAAGGTAGCAGTAGTTAAGGTGGCCAAACCACTCATGCCATAATTTGATAACTCCATCTAAATGAGTTAACAATGCTATTGGAGAAGAATTAGGTGAAAAATTTGAGAAGGTGTATAACCTTGCTTGATGATCTGCCCTACCCACTGCCACTGTAGTATCACTATGCAACTCTCTGATAGCCACTAAATTTAGTGAAAACTCAACTCTCATGCCCTGAACAATGTGAGTGATTTGGTACACTGATAGGAGATTGGCTAAAAGAGAAGGAACAATTAGAACATTGTTGAATGTTCCTCCTTCCATTTCAATTGACCCTCTCCCTACAATAGAAACTAATGTGTCATCACCCAAACTAATTGAAGTCATGCTACAGGGCTCTAAAGATGAAAACTCAACTAGTGAAGAGCCCATGTGGTGAGAAGCACCCAAGTCAATGACCCATGAAGATGTATAAGCTGCTATAGCTACAAGAGTTTTTCCTTTTTCTTTCTCCTTACCCTTGCCTTTTGCCTTAGTAGAATCTTGGGTAGATGAATTTTGCTTGATGGACTCAGGAACACCTATGTTGTGCTTCTCTACAAGATGAGTTAGGTGATCTATTTGTTTCTTCATGCATTTGTGTTCATCATGCCCTATATTTTTACAATAGGCACACTTAACCTTCTCCTTCTTAGGTTTAGAATTAGAAGAGGAATACTCAGTGTTGTTTTTGACAGGATTGTTGTTTTCTTTCTTCTTCTCCAGGTCCTTGTTCTTTTTATTCTTCTCCTTTGTTGAAGTTGTATCCTTATCATTTCCAGCTATCAAAGCTTGGGGTTGAGTAGACATCATTGTGCCCATTTGAATTTTCTTATCTTTCTCCCTAGTCAAGTCAGCAATGAATGAATCCAAAGAAGGCATTTTCCATGTAGTGCCAAGGGCACTTTTTGTGGCATGGAAAGTGGAGACAAAGATTGAATAGCTTGGACCTAACTTTGCAAGAATAGAAAGGATGATTTGATCATCTTTCTTCTCTATCCTTCATTATTTCAATTGCAATTTAAGGGCCTTAAACTACTTGAAAAAGTCCTGTAGGGTGTCAAAGTTGCTAGGACTTAGACTTATGAGTTCATTTTTGAGCTCATGACCTCTCATCTCATCAAGCTTCCCAAATAAGAGTTATAAGGTGTCCCATATGTATTTGGAAGTCTTGGAGGTTTATAAATGGAAGAGAAGTTCTAGAGACATGAACAAGCTTAGTAATCAATAGTCTTCATCACCACGGTTGTACCACTTGACCTTTTTAGCATCAGTGTTGGGCTCTACTTCAGTACCCATGGTGATCTTATACAATCCTTTGCTTCTAAAAATGATTAAAATTTTAACCTTCCGTTCATGATAGTTTAAGGGTGTTATGGGTTTAAGTTAAATAGAATCCATTTTAAGCTGAATTTAGGTGAAATTGTGTTCATTGCAAGTTATGAAATTATGCAGAAAGGATAATGAAAGCAAAAATTGAAAGTGCTAAAAATTAATCTCACACCCCCCCCCAAAATGTTGAGCCCACACCAAATATGTAAGTGCACACTCAAAATATGTCGGTCTCTATTGAGAATGTATCTTAGAGAGATCAGTGCAAGACTTTTAAGCAAACAGGACATCGGACTCGGTCAAAAATGCGTCTTGGGAGACCCAAATTTTAGGCACTTTATAAACTAGTGAATTTTTAAAAAATAATAAGCCTAAATTGTGGATAATTTAAATAAAAACACTTTTTTTAAAAATGGCACCCAAATCTGAGCTACCATTTGCAAGATATTAAAGATTCAATTTTCCTGTAAACTAGTGTTTTTGCAAAAAAGCACTAAAACATTAAACAAACAACTGTTTTCAAAGACAAAGTGGCCTTCCAACCATTCGTTGGATTCGACATGGAGTGAGGAATCCAAAGGAGGTATTTTTGAGGGGTAAATGGCCTCCTATCAATCTGGGCCTCACCCTTCATCTTCGACAGGTGAAGATACAAGTTTAAATCTAAACCCCTATATTATCAAATTGACTGATTTTTTTTAACAAGTCAATTTTAACTAAAAAATTAAAGTAAAAAATATAATTAAACTATTTTCCAAGTATCTAAGGGCCCACATGGGATGCCAAACAAGGATAGGGTGCCATTTACAAGAAAAAATAGCAAGTGGCAGAATTCTCTTACAAAAAAAGAGCGCAGTTCTGATTTTGCTGGGCAAAGAAAATATTGAATCTGTAGACCTCTCAATGCACAGCAGAAGAGAAGAGAAGAGACAAATTGAAATTTCAATGTACAATAGGTCTGGCAAAATTTTCTCACCAGAATAAGGTGTGTACTTCTAATTTCTTGCAGTCACCATGTGAAGGAGAGATGGCGCAGACAAAACAAAGCACAAGTTAGTGCCTACAGCAGGTGGTGAGACAAGGTTAATTTAGGAAAAAAAAGATGCCAAGCTGCTGGAAAAGGATGCTAGGCTATTGGAAATGGATGCCAAGCTACTGAAAAAGGATGCCAAGCTACTAATATTTCCACAAATTGCCTTGCTAAAGCCATAACAGATATATACAAGATGTCTTGGCAAATTTTAATTCAGAAGTATTTTTTTTTAAAAAGCTTTCGTATGGATTTGCATGAGTTTTCAAGAAACTCTACCAAAACTCTCAAATGCAATGGAGTTAAACAAAAAAAACTAATAATAAAGCAAAGTAAGAATTTTAGAATAAACTAATAGCATAACCAGACACACAATTATTGGAGTGGATCTGATACCATATCGGAGTTGTTGCCAGAATCTAGATAATGTGAATGCAATGGAGACATGATCATACGAGATGAAGCTAGTGCACATCACATAGATTCTAAAGCAATTTGAAATTATACAATAACATAAATTTCACAAGACAAATAGAAGAAAATCCAATATCTCATTAACATGAGATGTCCAAAGTGAAGAATACATATAGAAGAGCACGTAAGTAACTCCTCCACAAAAGGTGGTCAAGGCACCCCAAGAATAGACGGTAACTCCTCCATGAAAGGTGGTGACAAGGTGCTAAGAATAGAGAAGTAACTCCCATCAAGAGAGTTACTTATGACACCTATGACACATCTATGACACACATCTCCACATAAGCTAGCCTATCCCATGAATATAAGAAAACTCCAAGTATGCACAAATATATAATTTCCCTAATTAAATAATAGGGAAAAATAAAAACCTACACTAATAAGATGGATGGTGTTGTCCTACCCCAAGTGTTATTTTCAACATAAATGTATAGTATATAGCTCCTCATATTTAATAGGGAACCTCCCCTTTATGAGAGAAGAGATTAGTCTCCTTTTGATGTGGTAAACCTGCACATCTAGCTGACCAATATCCCTATGCTGTGGTGAATAGAACTAGTTTGCCTATCGGTTAGCTGAGTGAAAAAATAATCACCCAATAGTATGCAAGTTATATATTCATGTGGTATTTTGACATTATGGCTCAATGAGTGTCTACAGTGAAAACTTACCTAAATTAAAATCTCACTCAACCATCATTTTATCTGACTTAGAAACTTCCTTTAATTTTTAGGTGTAACACCTCCATCTACCCTAAAATATTAAATTTATTATACTTTCTTAGACCCCATCAACTCTTACTAACAGGTGATATCTTATAACAACAAAACTCATTCAAAGAAATTAAGCTAAATTTAGCTCATGTGAAACTTTATCACTTTGGTTGACTGCAAGGTCTATGTTAACTAGAAGATTAAAACTATGGGACCTGAATAGAATTAAGAACCTCCATTCAATTATTTTTAATATATAAAACTTGTTCATTAGCGTTTTAGTAGCCTTATAGTCCTTTGTACACACCTAAAAGTGAATGTAAGTGATTGTGTACATCAGAGCTCTCATCATTCTTCACTTAGTGTATTATAAATTAATATCCATCAAATTAAAAAATTATCAATGGTAAATATGAACTATTCATGATATAAATGAAGTAAAAACAACATATTATCAGTGACTCAAAACTACACACAAGAGGACACAACATTGTAATTGATATAACCCTATCCTACAGACCATGATGTCAACTTATAACTCAGTGAGACTAGTTATAATTTTCCTTTCACATCCACACATGAAGACTAGTTTTAAAACCAAATTAAAATTATTTTCATACTCTTCAAGTACACATACATCACCTAGTTTTCTCATATCAAATCAAATGGAGGAGAAAATTGGAGCCAATGGAAATGTGTGGGTAGATTAAAGTCACTAGCATTCTTAAGGATGGTTCATGAAGCACATACCACCATTCTTGGAAATATTTATATTAAAATGAATACCATTAAGACTAATTCCATCCACCAAAATTATCCATCTCAACTCATCCCCTCATATCCATACTATGAGTGAATTAGTTGACTTGTTTGACCTTGTCTAGGAGAGTGATGAGGGAGATGGATTGGATTTTGCCAAATTTTGAATTGATAAAGTTTATCATGCCTAGAGAATACCTATGGGGGCATGCATATATCCTATAAAATCTTCCCAAATTATAAGTGGTTCTCCTTTTTTTACAACTAACTTTAACTATCTATTTTGCAATTATCTTCTTAAATGCATGTTGAACTTGAATTTCTTTAGCTTCAAACTAACTCCTAGCACTCAACAAACATCTTGGACATTAGATTACAATTTTACATTTTAATTTCATGAAAATTATTTACAATTTCCCCTTTAATTAACAAAAGTTACTTATAAGAAAATTAGGACAAATGACACATGACTAAAATGAAACATATAATGTGACCCTAAACATGACTTAGCAAGACCCTATAGGATGTTTGACTATATATGGGGTTAAATTATAGGACCAAGTGGTCAAATTAGTAAACATTTTAGATATTTCCTATGGGTATCAAACTTAATATATTAAATACTAGTTACCTTATACTATCCTTGGGTAATGGAGTCACATATACATTGTTATTGATAACAAAAAGCCTTTGAAAGGATACCAAACACACCACACACAATAATAAAACAAGAAACAAACCTAAAATTGTGTTCTCATGAAAACTTAGGGAAAATACAAATCAACATAAGCAAAAACACACACCTATCCTACTATGTACAATACCTCAAGACACTTGAGGTGAAGAACCTTATTCATTACTTCAACTGGGCTCAAAGACAATGTTCCTTGCCTCACTTCTACTCCAATAAAATAAATCCTCATATGACACATACTTTTCACTGAATAATTTATTTTGGATATATTCAAAAGACCTAACATCATTGGAGTTTTTAGTGACTCCAAGTGAACTACTTGGAGATCTCATGAACACTCCATTTAACTCTTCAAGAAACTTGCCTGAGTTATCATCTTACTTAAAATTTGACATGCTCATTTTGATGTCCTCAATCTAGTCATTGTATATCATCAAAAACTTATCTACTTTAGGTTCATTTGAAATAAGATATATCTATTTTTTCCAGTCATCAAGATCATATTCTTTGTGTTCATTAGATACTTCATGTTTTACCAAGGTTGTTTCTTGTTTGATAGAGATACTAAACTCTTCCTTGTGTCCATATGGATCATGATTGAACTCAACATCATATCTCCATTTTTTTTTTTAATTTATAGGTTTACTCAGCTTCTCAAACTCATACATAATGGCATTGGACTATTGCCACAATTTTTCTTCTTCATGTTGTTCATATTCATTAATGTTCACTTTCTTTGTAGATAGAATTGGTTGTTCATTAGGACTATAATTTTTTGCCACAACTAGGATATTCATATCATCTTCCATGTCTATAAGATAGTTTCCCCATGAAAATTTCTCTATAATGTTTTCATGATACACCTCAAATAATCTATCACAATCCTCATGAAGTATGTAAGTTCCAAGAATGGTTTCTTCAAATCCACCTTACTCAGCTCCCCACTCATCAAGATAAAAATTAGAGGTGCCATCAAGCAAAGATAAAGGATCTTGATCACTAAGGTAATCATCTTATTCAATCACATTGAAATTCATGTTATAAGTGTAAGGCACATAGGGTTTAAAATGAAAACTAAAAAGAGGTTCAAACTTGATTGTCACTTTTGCACCATATCTAGTCCCAAAACCCATATAAGACCAATTTGAAGCTAGATAACCTCAAATTTTAGTAATGAACTCTCTATATAAACAAAGTGAAAAATGAGGAGGCACATCTACCACTAAAACATATTTAAAAGTGGTAAAGATAGGACAATCATGGAGAATCAATTGTAAACCTATGACTATGCTAATGGTCTTGGCATCTTAACACTCCTTTGGCATGAGGTTCATATTTCAAGTTAAATTTGCTAGCTACTTGCTTAGGCATGACACAAGTACTAGTTCCACTATAAATATGATAATTATGTACCAATGAATCTATAATAATTATTTATAGATATAATGGAGGAGGTTTGTCTATGCCTTCAACTTTGTTTATTGTCCTTCACATGGATTCATGTTGTTTGTCAAGGTCACCTCTCTTTATCTAGAATATTTGGTTATCAAAATGAGTTTGGATAACTCCTCTTCAAGTAGGTCTACTTGATCAAGTATTTCCAATGTATCCCACATTGACACATTCACATGATACCTCTTCATTATCTCTATAATGTTAGTGAAAGGACTAGTAACCTTTTTTTATCCACTAGTAGGAATCATGTTTCCCACACCTTGAGAGTTCTAAGGTATAAAATCACTTATAACATTTTAATCTCTTTCAGTTACTTGTATATTTTTAATGACATTATACACACTTTCCCTTATGATTTTTTAAATATTCATTGGTTTACCACTAATAACCCCTTCAACATCTTCAACTACCTTCCTTTTTCTCCTTGTATTTGTAGCTATAGAACTTGAATCAATGCTTGGTTGTCCTTGATGATTGATTGCACATGAGTCATCTTGATGTGAATCTACCAATCTAGACCCCACTTGAGTACCCTTCTCATGAGTCACTCTTTTATTTGTTACTTCATATTGAGTCATAGATGGCATAATTCTCAAATTATCTAGGAAGGTTTGGTTCAAGGAATCATTAACATAGGAGGATGGATCGTAAGGTTGATCTAATGAAGGTTGGCTACTATGCTCTTGGGAAAGGTTATTTTGAGTAGGGACTAATATCCTTGAAGTGTAAGGAGCATTTGGAATGTAACCACCATATGGAATAGATTAGACCATTTTCCTTGACCTTAAGTATGACCTTGGAAAGGAGGTCTATTATCTTGATAGTTGGGGTAGGACTGATTAAGCTGACAGTGACTTTAGAAGATCTTAACTTGCTTCCATTGAGTTATTCTCTTTAGACCTAGGATCTCTTACTCCATATCACTTATCCTTTATGCTACATTAGGCTTGGTTGATTAGCTAGGGGAACCAAACTTGTGTTTAGGCTTAGGAATAGGAACAACAATAGGTGTAGGAGTTTTCAAGTTAGGAAATAGAGGTATAGGAGGTCATGGGGAAATATTCCTATCTTTAATTAAATAATTCTCTACCTCAATGGCTACTTAATAAACATTAGGTAGAGTGTTAACTCTCATAAATTATATCATCATTATAATATCACTATCAATTGTTTTAAGATAGTAAAGGAAAGCATGGTGAGATATTGATCTTACCAATATTTTGATTCTATCTCATGTCTTTTAAAATCTTGTTTTGATGCCTTGAATTACTTATTAATGTTCTCTCTTAATGGTGGTCAACTTCCCTATTAGTGACAAGTTGTCACTCTTGTCCTCAAATCTTCTTCTCAATACATATTCCAACTCATCCCAAGTTATGATTGATTAAGGTTCTAAGGTTCCATACCAGTCAAGAGATTTTAATTAGAAGGAGATAGCTAAAAAATTTATTGTAATTCTCTCCTCTATGATGTGATCGATATTGCATAAGTTAGTTATATTTTTTAAATTCTCAATAGGTGTGATGGAAGTCTTATCATTTTATGATTTAAAACTTTTGAGGGTAGATATGGGGATGTCATCATATTAGGCAAGTCTTAGAGGGCTATAGCCATTCAAGGCAATAAAAGGATGCTTCCTTATCATGGTGGCTTTAGGACTTTACAAGAATGGGGAAATTAATAATTGTTTTATGGGATTGTGAGAAATATGTGACTTATTTGGATAGGGATTGGTCTTTTAAAACCTAATTGATTATAATAATGAGGAAGCTCTTGAAATTCAAAATATATGCCTTTGGTTAGAAACCTTGTGTTTACCTTAAGCATGAAAGAGTGCACTATTTTGAAACCAAGATTGAAAATTTGGAGTCATTAGATACTATAAGAAGTGGACTATTAAAAATCCTTGTTTTTAAAGATAGCATCTACCTTGAACAACCTTCATGGACTTCAAGTCCCATGAAGTGTGCCAAAAATTTTATAGTCTAAAATTGGACCCTAGATAAGTTGAATAAATATTATAAATTTTAGTATAACATGGAACTATATATCCTCATAGACAAGCCACTATAAGACATATATATATCTAGGTTTGAAAGGGTTGGCTATCTTGATTTATCTTCTAAGTTCACACTACACTAGACTAATCATTATTGGGGGTGAAAAAGGAAGGAGACATAAATGAAACCTATGTTAATGGGGAAATACATCAAATATAACTCGAAAAAACACACTTTCATCTTCACTTAAGAAAGAAGACTACTCAAACTGACTTCAACTCTATGTCCTTCTAGCATAAGCATTTCTCATAGAGGTATATTGATATGCCTATCTAGAGGTGGGTGAAAAGAAGGTTTAATACAAGACAATACCAATCCATCATAAACTTCAATACACACTTAACAAATAATACACTTTATGAAACTTATTAGAACACATATTACTCACACAAACATGCAAGAGTAAAAATGGAAGCAAGGAGATCATATTCATCACTTATCAACCACACAAACAACTTAACACACTTAGGCAAGATATTTCATAGAATGAATAAGCTTTATAAAAATTTATTCAAAGTCAAATGAGATTTCAAAACTAGCACATCTTCACCATACCAATTGTGGATCTATTACAAAGCCAAAAAGGATTGGATATATAAAACATAGATTAGGAGAGAGAATAAGTGAAGATGAAGGGTCACAAGACCAAGTTTAAAACATTTATAACTAGTTATAATTCAATAGAGTGAGTTAAATATTAAATTATTAAGTTACCATGAACATGTTTTAATCTAAAATAGAGCACCTTCCTCATATTGGCATAAAACTATTCATTATTTTGCTTTGTAACTTCCTTTATAATGATGAGGAGTTCACTTTATTGTCCAAAAATAACATAGGGGTCATTGTCATATATCCATTAACATGATAAGATATAAATTAGTTTAGTACAGGTCACTTATGCATCTCCAATTGATGGACTCATCCTTATCACTTGCCATTCACTACCTACAGTCATTCATCACTAAGCCTCTAGTTTTGTCTTCACACTTGTCACCTAAGTAGCCTATAGTTATTCAAATAAATATCATTAAATAGGTGTTATGTAACTCAATTAGATATCCCTTATCCTATGGTCTATCAAATATACCTCAATAAAACTCATAGAACACTTCTCACTTCCAATCTTTGACATTAATTTACCTTCTCACTATCTATTTAGACTATTTGTGATGAAAGAGCTAGCATAGGTATATTCATACAAAAATATATTGAGAATTGAGTTTGATAAGTTGGAACAGGTCCTTATTTACCTCCCTCAATAGTTATCACTTGTTTATTCTCCTTTGTACCTATCAAACACATAAAAACCTAAAAGAAACCTATTATTAGACTTATCTGTATAGATGATATCACAAAAAAGTAGAAAATGAGGGTCTTTAGAGAGTGATAGACAAGTCCAAATTAGTTTCATGGACATTTGACTCCTCTTAGGGGCATTTCCCACTATATCTTTCCCATCGGGTTCACACAAGAATTTTAGGAGGGTTTTGAGTCATTTAGACTATTAACAATGGTAAAAGATAGGAATCTTAAAAAAAATTCCAAAAATTTGGATTATAGGACCCCTTCCAACTCTCCCCATGTTATTTAGGTCTCATGTATATGGTCCATATAGATGAGAGAAAAATAAGTTGTCTTTTCAAGCTCTTGACTATATTTTGGGTAGGTTTGAGAGGAAATTAGTCTAAACTAACCACCTATGTGATGTTTTTTAATAAAAAATGTTTCCAAATGGTATTCAAATATCCCCTAAAATTCCTCATATGGTTTTTAAATTTCACGTAGTCATCTGGATGAATTTAGGCACCGGTAGGGTTTAGGCCTAGTTCTAGGCCTAATAGGTCTAACTATCTTTGACTATGTATTTGACCATTATGAGGATTTAAAATGACTCTATATTCATTCAACACTTTTTTATTCTCTAATACAACCTCACACATCATCAAAAATCATTCAACACTCTCCCTATTATCTATTTTACTCTTCACATACCAAACCTGCAAGTTATCTTGCTCACAGAGTGCCCTCTATTTGAGATAAAATAGAGGGAATATAAATTATTTTCCTATACTAAATAATAATTTTATTAGTTATATTAGGTCATTATTATTATCTATACTAGGTTTCATAACTTGATCATAAATCTATACTGATTAAACATCAAAAATTTCAAAACTAGCTTAGTAGGTCTGATGAATTTAGACAGGGTTTAATTCACTATAGGTGGAGTTCAAAACCTAGTACTTATTATTTTTAATATATATAATGTTCAAATGGAATTTGATATATCATTTTTATATTTATTTATCATGGTTATCTTGATTTTACCCCTCTTCTCACTTTATCAAACTTGCATTCTCCATTAGTCAAGCTAGTGTGTCACTGTGTCACAATTGTAGGTAGCTACTCAAAATTCACAAGGTTCATGTAGGTCTTGATGCTTGTCTGATGAAAAAATATAAGGGTGAGTTTATCCACTTTAAATTTAAAATTCCACCTTATAAAAATTTTCTACCAATTAAAATTTCCCCTTTCACTATCCTAGTTAGTTTGCTAACTATATCACATGTACATACTCATTTGGAGAATCAAGAATTCTTATAGGTGGAAATTGTATTGTTTGAACACTCTGATTCAATCCCTTTATTGTATATTTATTTTATAATATCCATTTAACCCTTTAATTTACTTTTTTCCTTCCATGATGACATATAACCATTCTTACCATCAACACACCTAGGTTTTCAAGTTATAGATTCATGTGGCCTTTTGACACTGTGGCTCACTAAGTGTCTATAGTGAAAACTTTCCTAAATTTAAATCTCATTCAACCCTAATTTTGTCTAACTTATAAAATACCTTTCATTTTTATTTGTAACATCTCCATCTAGGCTATAAGAGTGAAGTGATTGGACTTGCTTAGACCCCATCAACTCTTACCCACAGGGGACATCTTGTAAGATCAAAACTCATTCAGAGAAATTATGGTAAGTTTAGCTCATTCATAAATTTCTCATTTTGGTTGACTGTAAGGTTTGAGTTAATTGAAAGATTAACACTATGATCCCTAAATATACTTTATAACCTCCATTCAAATATTTGGAATTTACACAACCTATTCCTTTGTTTTTGAGTAGACATACATTTCTCTATACATACCTACAGGTGATTGTAAGTTACTATGTACACCAAAGGTCTGATCATCCTTCACTTAATGTATTATAAATTCATCTACATAAAATTAAAAGCTTATAAATGTGAAATATGGAACATTTATACTATGTAAGAAGTGAAAAAAAGATATTAACATTGACTTGAAACCACACATAGGATGACACAATATTATAATTGACAGAACACTATCCTATAGACCATGATGCCAACTTATAAATCAATGAGAGTGGTTATACCAATAATTTCACATTCACATTTATAATAGTTTTAAAACCACATGAAAATTATGTTGATACTCTTCAAGTACACATACATCACATGTATTACTTAGATCAAAGCAAACATAGAAGAAAAGTTGAGCCAATGGGAATGTGCAAATAAATTAGAGTCACTAGAATTATTAATCATGGTTAATTAATAATATACCACCATTATTGGAAATATTTACATGTAAATTAAGTCAATTTTGACTAATTTCATCCACCAAAATTATTCATCTCAACTCATCACCTCGTGTCTATACTGCGAGTAAATTGGTTGACTTGTTTGACCTTGTCTAAGAGATTGATGAGGTAGATGGATTATTTTTTACCAAATTTGAAATTTATAAATCTTATAAATCATATAAAATACTAAATTTGGCTTATATATATCCTTCTAAATCTTCCCACATGCCAATTGGTTGTCCTTGTTAATACAATTGCCTTTAACTATCTATTTTACAGTTATATTCTTGAATCCATGTTGAACCTACATTTTTTTAGTTTCAAAATAACTCATAACACTAAACTAAAATCTTGGATGTTAGATTATTCTTTTAAATTTTCCATTTCTTTAAATTTATTAACAACTTTACCTAGAATTACCAAAAGGTGACGTAAAGGAAAATTAGGAAAAATGACACATATGACTAAAGTGAAACATATAATTTGACCTTAAACATGACCTAGCAAGACCCTATAAGAATTTTAAATATATATGGGGTTTAATTATTTTATTATGGGTGAGAATAATATATATTGGGGTGATGTGAAGATGATTATATGTGATTTTAATGTAAGACAAAAAGAAATGTGAATTTGAGCACTAAACTTTATCTTGAGTTTTAGACTAGAGTGGTCAAGACATTTTAAATGGATCTAATAGGATTTATATTTGGATATTAAGGACTATAATGATCAATTAATACTAATGGGATAACCATATAATTTTTAATCTAGTAAGTGGACTAAATGATAAGATAACTAGATGCCCTTTCACACTAGCTGGACAATGATTGGATGGGTGCTAGATATGAATAGGCAAGATGATTAAGATGATAGGGTGTTAGATAAGACCTAACAAAGTTATATACTTTGGTAATGTTTAATAAATATAGTGTGTTTTTGGATGATGAATATGATGATTTTAAGACTTTTAAGGAATGGATGACCACTATAGTTTAGTTTTCAAGATAAAATATAATACTCAAGATTGTGGTGGATGAGATGAAGGTGAGAATGATTTAGTTTAGGTCATAATAAGGACATGTGTCCTAAGGGTTCTCTAGGTGTTTTTTTAATTAGGTAAAAGGTTTAATTATCTCATAATCAATATGGGCCCCGTATGACACACAAATAATTAAACCAATCATAATCCCTAATGTCAATAAGCCAAAGGGTGTGTATCCTAATGAATGCACCATCTAACAACTTCATGGGAGAGGATGTAAGCTGGTGACCCTTTACAAAATCCACTAAACCCTATCAATCTCATCTACACTTGATGATCACTTGAGAACTGATATTGAATTTTGTAGCAAGTTACCTATTATGGCCAAAACGTCCTAAGTTAGGTTTACATAAGGTTTCTAAGGGCATACCTAATATATGTAAGGTACATGGGTCCCAAATCCATGTAGGGTTATATATATTACTTGGTTTAGAGAATTAACTATTCCCTTTCATGGAAAACCGATATGTGATCAACCATTTGGCCTAATGATAGTTGTCCCTGATATTTATACCCTACCAAAACATAGAGTGTGGTCAAATGAATGATGATGAAATCCAAATCACCAACCCCTGAGGACTAGGCAAGTGTATGGGGATGAATTACATGTCACGTTTCATCTTATAAAATAAAAATTTGAGGTGAAAAATAGGAAAATAAAAATTTATTTAACCAATTATTTAACTATATGAGATAAAAACACAAGTAATCAAATAGAATTATACAATAAATTCAAAATATAAATTCTATACTAAGCCCTGATATTATAAATAAAAAAGTTAGCAAACTAATTTAAGGCCTCCTACTTAGATGTCCTACACAAAAACTATTAATAGTTTATAACTATTCAAAATTGCCTTTGGTACCTACCAAAATACTCCTACATAATTAGATTTTCAAAATTGGTTCTAGAGAGGCAATACTACAACTGATAAGTCAAAACTATAACTAAAATATATGTTGTTTTGAAAAATAGTTATCTAGTAGTAACCATGTGATTAGTCAAAATTTCTATGAGAAATTAATACCACTTCTTTCAAGAGGTGATTTTGTAACTTATAGGAAAAACACCAAATTTAAAATTAGGTTACAAAATAAAATGCTCAAAATGCTAAAAGAGGTTCTATTTTATTAATGCAAGTTTATACTAAATACTAATTAGGAAGATATATTAAAAAAATACCTAAATCAAAACCATAGGTTATATCTCAAAACCACCTCTAGGAATCAATATCACTTCTATCGAGAGGTGATTTTGCTTATAGGTAGATTATAATATATTTACACAAATTACCAATAATTAGGATATATGATGTCTAAAATTATTTACAAAAATTATTTCTAGCTTGTAATGAGATAAATTATTAAAAATGAACAATATGTGTTTCTTTAACTATATTCAAAATCGCTTATGAGACCTCAAAACCACCGATAGTAATAAAAAATTCCTTTGTCGAGGAGTTTTGTAAATATTTTTAAAAATATATATATTGAATGTTATAGAAATTATCTAAAACTATTTATGATGTTTAAGACTATATTATTGACATAAATTATACTATCTACTACTAAATATCAAAAACCAAATGAATAATAACTTATTATCTAACTCAGGTAAAAATCACTTTCACAACTTTTGAAACCATAACTAGGATTCAAAATCACTACTCTAGATAAGTGATATTATAGGATGTAGTAAAAAAGGGTGATTTTAGATTTTTATTGAGAAATATTTTATCATCTTTACAAGTATATTATATACAAATATAATAAATGAAATTATCAAGGACCAAAACATAGGTTTAGGCTAATTTCTTTAACTAAATCAAAATTGCTTCTTGCAGAAATAAAATTGCATATATAATTGACTATAACAAATAAGTACAAGTGATTTTTCACAATATAAAATATTATTGATTTAGAGGTAACAAAAACATTTTTTATATTTCATAAAAATATAATAATATTATTCCAAAGTATAAACACCAACAAGATGTGAAAATGGTTGATATTAACCTTAGTACAATATTTAGTCAAAGCTACAACTATACTATCAAAACTAAAAATAATTTTCAAAATCACCTCTATCAAAAAGTAATTTTACAATAAGAGAGAAAAATACAATAAAATTTAATGTTTAATGGCTTGTCTATGAAGTTAGGCAAAATTATAGCTGGGATTTTCAATACCGCCTATACAAACAATGATTTATAGTGCAATGTCACACTTCATCTACAACATGAAAATTTCAAGATTTCATAGCCCAATCTTGTTCTAACCAGTCCTTCAAATTAATTTAAAATGTATTATATACACAAGGTTTATCTTAAAGGAGGGATTCCACTATGGTCACCAATGTATGCTTACAAATTTGAGTTATGGATTCAATATACTATAAAGATTAATTTAGCTCAAAACTTACAAAAACATCAAAGGGAGACAATATAAAAGCAATCAACAATTATAAATGGATTCTTACCATCATTTTAATCCTCTTGTCTTCCCTCCAAGATATTAAAATATATTCTTAAATGATTCTTTACTTTCTTATTGGATTGATTAATAATGGTGGCTTCAAGACTTAAATGGACATGAATGGATTAAAAATGGTTTCTTGGATGCTATGGATGCAAGAGTATGAGGACTATAGGAGAGATTCTATATGTATGTAAATTATAAGGATTTTAAGTTAGTTTCTAATTATTCTAACCAAGATCCATGTTTATTTATTTATAAGGTGATGAGGAATAATTAAAATGAATTTTAAATTCATTATAACCCTCTAGTTTAGAGAATTCTAGAAAGTTAGAGAAGTCTCTAGATTTTGGAGGCTTCTAAACTTGATTAGGAGTTAATAGGGATTATTTTAGGGTTTTAGGGAGGTTTAAGGTCCTAGATGTGTAGGATAAGCTAGGTATAGGTTTGATATGGGGTTAGGTAGAATATATTTGAATTTTAAATTAGAAATTGGGTCAAGTGGTTAGTAAATAAGGTGGGATTAATGGTTTAATGGGGTGTTAGTTGGATAATAAAGAGATTAATATAGAATGGGGGTGTAATAAGGTTAGCATGATGTAGGGTATATATGATGGGGAATAGGTTTTAATTATTTAATTAATATTATGCTTATGGGATTAATAATATAAGTAGTGAGACTAGTGGAATAGTTAGGGTGAGCAGATTTAGGTGTATACACCTAGATTGGCGATAAAAGTACAATAGGTATAGTATAGGTTTTGTATAGTTTTAGTTATAGATTTATCAATTATAATTAGATTTACTCAGACTCATACCAATTTTATTAGATTAGGGGCATCATGTTTGGCATTACCATTCCCATTTTTAGTTCAGATACCTAGATATAATTTATTACAACTCAGTCCAGAATCCATACACTTAGATATTATATTTGGGGGCATATGCATAACACATCATTTCTATATGCTCAATTACACACTATTTAATTATATGGAATGACAAACTCCATGTTATTTTGTATGTTATATACACATAACATAATATTTTAGTTTTCACACTAATTTCATGCCTTAATCCATCTATAGTAGTTGTCATTCCCAAGTGACATGGAGATGCCTAATATACCTGAGTGGCCACATCACTAACATACCTAGTTAGATATACCCAATTAGACATTTATAATTAATTCAAGTAGTTAATTTTTAGATGACTACTACACATGGGTCAAAAATGATGGAGCCATAGCCTAATTGAGTTCTTCATCCACCTACATGAGATGGTTGGACACTTTATCATTCCAATCCAAGCTATTCATAGATCATGATCCACCAAACTAGGGTGGGAAATGATGGAGTCAAAATTGGATTGAGTTTTTAAGCCACCCACACATGAGGATTGAGAAATTCATCAAATTGGTCTGATTTATTCATTAATTTATCATTATGCACACACAAAGAGAGAGGTTATAACTAATTTCAAGCATTAGCTCATGTACCTAGTGAGGTGTATTTTTTCTTTTCCTCTTTCCCATATATTTACTCAATTTATTATTTTTCTTTTGATATCTCTTAACTAAGGATTGATTTATGCATGTTTCACTTGTATCACGTGTGTTGGATCATGTTTCACATACTTAAAACTAGATTCACGTACTCAAACCTAGCTTCATGAGCTTCACCTTATAGGTAAGTCTAGATATGCTTATTTTTCCTTTATCATAATCATTTCACTTTGTTGCATTCATAAAATAAAGGAGGGAAAATGTAATCACCCAAAAGTGTTATTTGAGTGCTAAGAGTGATACTTGCAACTAATTATCCCTATATTATCTCTATACCTATCTTAGAGCCTATTTTCACACTTATCTATACTTTGTGTGAGCCACAAGCATTCGTAGTCATCCTTAGAGTAGTCCCAGTCCCTCATTTCCTAATCTTAGATCTTTGTGACTAGTGTTTTGCTAAATAGACACTAGTTCCATAATAATGACACTAGAGCCACATGGATTTAGTGTCCCAAAAATGGAACTTATGTCCTTTTCCCTCTCTTTTCCAAAATAGATATAGTTTTGAAAATTAAACTTCTTAGGGTTGGCCTATATCTCTTTTATCACCCACATAAGTAAAGTAATAGTATAAATACATTAATTTTATCCCTATAACCACTAGATGGAAATTAAATTCAAAGTACACATTTAAACCTAGAAAAAGTTGTGCACAATTAAGGTTATCAATCCCTATTCTACCCTATTTATGCATACTTCCATATACAATAGTCCTAAGCTTATATTACCCATATTTCTTGTCTCCAAAACATCTAAGGCACTCAAGGAAAATATAATATTAGTTTCACTTACATTTTCACCATCACTTAGGTAGGGATAACTATATTAGGCTTGATCCTTCCTCAGAGTATTAGTATGTAGGCAACTCTCTTCATAATGGGGTTTTGAGGATGTCTATCCTACCCTATAAACAAACACACTTTTTACCTCATGTCAAATATATGGCCTAACTACATGGAGGATTAGTATTTTATCACTTAATTAGTCATTATAGGAAAAATATAGGTTTTAATAACTCTTTCATGCAATAACATACCTTAGATATCCAGACACAAGTACACCCAGAAGTTAGGGACAATCTTACATGGAGGACATTATTGTCAATATTAGGATGCTACTTTCACATTTTGAATAATGCTGATACTTTAAAATTATGTAATTACTATCTAAGAGTATTTATTACATAATTATCCATTTTATGACACTTAGACAAGCTTTAACCTCAGTTTATAGCACCCAAATCACTTCTTTCAATTATTTTCTAGGTAAGTTCTCATTTACATTATTTTTTATTATTTTTATAAAGGTCAAATTAGGTCAATTCTATAACAAATCACCATCTATATATATTTCATATTATTTATCTTATGTATTCTTCTCATCTATGTAACAAAAATATGATTTAAACTTTTTATTTCCTAAAAGGTTTAAATAGTTATAATCTTCAAAGATGAAAGTTTGATTGAAGTCACTTTATAGCTATGTACAATGATTCATCTCTCACCTAAAATCCTGTTATATATACTAGATGGTTGACATAATATATAAGGTATATTTTAAAACATCTACCTACTACTTCATATCCACATATTTTAACCTCCAAGTTTTAATGCAACGATAGATATGATGTTCTAGACAATCTCTTTTGAATGTTGGATAGTCTTTTCTAATAACCTCTGGTAACTAGAATCTTACTAAAATTAATTTGCACGATGAATCCTAACATATATTTTTATCATATTGGACTGACCAAAAACTCATAAAAATACCTTTTAATACATAATTGAAATCACTCACTCTCTAGTTATTATCTGGTACATGTTATTGGAAATGAAGAATAAACTAGTCAACATCTTCATTAGCAAAATATTGAGGGTTTTGGTTCTCTATTGCAAAAACAATTTTTAAAGGACATATCTCATGATATCCCTTAACCTATTTGATAATGTGAATATATGAATCCTCGCTCATTGAATAAGTTATATCCTATGTAAGTTTATTCCTAGATTTAGATCTATGTAATCTTTTTCCATATGACTAGTTTGGTATATAAAATATAATTTAGACTGAGTTGGTTACCAATCAAACATAGATCACACCTCTCATTATAATTTCATGATTTATAAATAATTTTTGATAGTTTTTCATATTATTTGGTCCTTGTGTAGAGATTACGTCTGTGGACTTGTGTTGTCATAGAGGGAACTATATATGGGAACTCATAGAGTTGGTTTTTTATCTTCTTCATTCAATTCTATCTAGCTACTTTCCTCACAAACATAGGGTGAATCCATCTCTTTTGGGATACAATATAGTCTTTTTCCATATTTATTTAATGGAATTGTTGTGATTTTGTCTCCTTGATAAACTTCTAATTGATTCATGACTAGGTTGATGGTCATCTAACCATCATATGCCCACTTCTTCCCAATCAACAAAGGATAATGAGTCTCATTCATCTTCATATCTAAGACTTTAAGTTCATAATGGAAGATCAACTTTGTGAATTTCATTTCCAAATCCTTTGATTGAATAATAGGTTTGACTCATCCATAATATGCATGGCTAAGAGTGATAGGATAATAACCCAATATAGGTCACCCAATAGTTACCCATGTTCATCTTGAGATCATGTTAATTATACTTCAAAATTTAAATACTGAATTGGATATTTCATATCCTCTTATTTCAATATCCATCCTATAATCAACATCCCAAGGTATTTTAGTCTTAACATACCAGATCATTCTATTGGTCCATTATTGGCCTTTCTATGAATTTTATAGTAGGTTATGGACTAGGTTGGCGATGTTTTTTGAAATTTACTCATTACACATTGTGATAAGTAACTTTTATCAACCTAAGTTTCACCTTGTTGAATATGAGTTTTCAATTCTAATTTAAATCTAGACTAACATGGGAATGGCCTAAAGGTTGTGGTTGACCTTATAACTAGACCAAACCTCTAGATTATGGGGCTAGATCTCCTAGTACATCACTTTTGGCTAAATTTACTAAAACCTATTACTATTGGGGTGAAAAGGGATATAAAGTGTAGAAAATAAACATACTCTAAGGGATGGTGATGCACCTATATTACTTGTCCACTTAAATTAAACTCTTAACAACACTAGTAGACAATGCATAGAACTAAATAACTATCTTCAATGAATTCTAAGCAATAATATTTCATATAGACGTTGGTTTGAATGACTAAAGCATTAGGGTGATGAGAGGAAGTCTTGGTTCAAGGAACTTACAATCAAACTTCCACTCTAAACATAAGAAATCAACATCATAACTCACTATATGACATACATAGAAATCATATTGATATCTAGGTGAGACTTGGAACTATAAATGGGAAGATTAAAACACTTATTCATATCAAAATAATTATTTACAAACTAGATATTGATCATGAAGAAGCTATAATATTCTATTCATCAATCCAATAGGTTTACAAGTACAAAACTAGGTAGAGTTTCCTCATACCTAGGAGAAGGATTGAAATCAAGGATTGAAATCGTAAATATATATCAGAATGGGAATGGAGAGAGAGAGAGAGAGAGAGAGAGAGAGAGAGAGAGAGAGAGAGAGAGAGAGAGAGAGAGAGAGAGAGAGAGAGAGAGAGAGAGAGAGAGAGAGAGAGAGAGAGAGAGAGAGAAGAGCCCCCAAAACATGGAAATGTGACATTTATTTATTTTCCTTCTCCAAATGCTACGTACTATATCTTGATTAATCTTTCATTCACCCTTGGAAAATGGAATAGAGTTTCATGTTGAGACATTTTTTAAAGATTTTAATGATTATTTAAGAGTTCATAAGCCCTTATTGTTGGATTTTAACCAATAACAATGCCTAAATCCTTGCTCAAGAACCCTATATACTAGGTCATGTGTCTTTATTACAGAATTGGTCCTTCACCTTACAAATAAAACTTTAAATAATCATTTATTATTCATTAAAAAATTATTATAAGACATATATGAATCATATGCATCTTGATTATGTTCTCAAGAGTCCTTTAGTGCTTGTTTTGACCATTTCAGCATAATAGGCATTGGAAGGAATAAGAGTATGATTAAGAATCTTTGGGAACCTTTCAACATTTTAAACCTATTATAAACATGAGTTGAATTCTTAAAAATTATAATAGTCATAGGAGGGAATGAGGATAATTAGTTTGTCCTTTTTAAAATTTATAAGCATCACTTAGTGCTTGTGAACACTTGATTCTTCCATATGAACATAGAGCAAAGGAGAGAGAAAGAAGAGTTTTTCATTGGAACAAGTGAATTTACACCTTTGATGGATTAAAAATGTGACATAAAACCTTAAAAATGGAGTTTTTAACCATCAATTATCCCAAAAGACATCATTTTTCTTATTTTAACACCCCTTCCTTGTAGCCCTAAAACCTAAAAATCTCCTTGTATAGAATATTGTATGGAAAAAATTGAAAACTTGGGAACATTTTTTAGTACCATATATCACCTTAAATCTCTAAAAAAAATTTAAATATCATATTCCAAGTTGACTTACTCATGTTCCTTCATTTTCTTCCCCAATTAGGCCTGATTAGCCCTCCTAGGCTTAGAAAGATAATATTAGGTCCAAAAATCTCCTACATATTTTAAATCATCCAAAAATGTGTGATTAAATATACCTATGATAATACCATTCTCCCTACCAAATTTGGGGTCTTGAGACTGTGTGTAAGTATGAAAAATATGAAACCACCTTGCTTCCTAGGCTTATTTTGAGCCTATTTGGGACTACCTTGAAAAATGTACTTGGTTTGGCCACTGAAATAATATCACATTAATTTTTTTGAGATTTAATAGTTATTAAAAGTCATAAATTACATTTATCCATGATTGGTAAGCTTTTCCCTTCTCAAAACATCTAAAAAAACACCAAAAATAATGAAAAACAAGGTTTTTTGAGCAATCCATATGGGTGGCATCAACATAAAAATACATGTATAACCCCCTTGGAGTTATGTTTTTTATGTATTTCTCTACAAATTGGTCACAACTAGGGTTTTAGGAGGGTTTAAGACCTGTTTTGAGTACTAATGATTTTTCATAAAAATGGGACATCCAACTAACCTCATTCCACTTGGAAAACATTTTTATTAGACCCCTTAATTTGACCTAAAAGTATTAGAATCCCATGAAAAGTGTGATAAATCACATGAACACTTAAAGTTGTTCTTCATGTTGTTGAATTAGTGTTTCTCAAACCTAAGAGAGGTCTACCTTGAGTTCTAGGTCTCAAAACTCCTTTCCATTATTTTGAATAGCTCATACATATCTCAAACAACCTTATCCATGATTATAAATGTTCTTATGTCTTAATTACCAGTTTTTATGATTAGGGTACATTGGTTAGGGTGTTGGGGTTTAAGAGCCATCTCCTCTTTGCTGACCCTCAAAGGTTCTTGGACTTAAAACCTAAGTTTATTTCAACATAAAAATGAATAAAAAAATCTGATATGATATTTCACTACCTTAGAGTCCCTTCATGAAATGTGGAAACTTGCTTTGTACCCTTTTATCTCAAATAGATGCCTTAGGCCTCATGGTTTCCCTTAATTCCTAAGAGTGGACCTAGTCTTAGAAAAAATGGTAGATATATCAATTATTTTTATGACTTTGAAATTATCAGTAACCTCTTATTTGACCCATGACCACACTATGTACCAAATTATAGAACCTGGTCATTCCTATAGAACCCTCAATACAACAAACTCCTTCATGACTTGGACTGCCTGCTAGTGTGACTATAGGGTTTTAGGCTAGACTATGTTTTGAGCCTCTCTCATTGTTATCAAATATGAGTGGTCGCATTGAGGTGTATAAAACACTATGAGGATAGTCACAAAATATCTTTCATCTTCTTAGACCCTCTACAATCCTCACCCTTCTTCAAAATAAGCAAAACATTCCTAGAGCAAGTAGACTTAAAGCATATGCTTGATTATGTGTAGGGAAGTAAAACTTGGTTTAATAAATCTTGTTTAGAATTTACCTTAGTTTTAACATGACCTAATGATCTATTTAGTATATGTTAGGTGTAGACCTTGAAGCTTCCATATTATCTTCTCTCTCTCTCTCTCTCTCTCTCTCTCTATATATATATATATATATATATATATATATATATATATATATATATATATATATATATATATATATATATATATATATATATATATATATATATATATCTAGGATTAAGGTTTGCCTATGCTCTTATACATCCTATAGATGTTTGATAGGGTTTAACTATATATTGGAGAGCTTGAATCTTACCTTCAAACAATTTTCCTCCTTTATTATCTTCTCTCTCTCTCTCCCTCCAATATATAGTTGAACCCTATCAAACATCTATAGGATGTATAAGAACATAGGCAAACCTTAATCCTAGAGAGAGAGAGAGAGAGAGAGAGAGATAAATGTTTAAATTGGTTGAGGTCTCAATTTAGGCTCAAAAACCCTTTGAAACACATAATGTCTTTGACCCATATAGCCTATAGGTAGCATTTAGAGTACTCTAATTGTATACTTAGTTTTAGATATGCTTAGGACCTCATCAATATATTTAAATTATACTTAAACATGACTTAATATTTTATTTGGACTCAAGATCCTTTCTCATATATATTTTATTCCTTATTTTAGTTGTCATGATAGCTTAGTCATACAGGGTTGTTGTAAGTGCTCCTAGGGTAATTTGGTTGTGTTCATGGTGTCTTAAGACTTATCCTATAACGTCAATAACCATATCAATGTTATTTGAATTGGTTTCAATCTCAAAATGTCTTTAAACCTCTATCAACACCTTTATCATCACTCTTAACTACACAATAGACCAAAAACATGATGAAAGTAGGATTTTAGGTAGACCTCTTAAGGTCATTGACTGTATTTAGGTATTTAGAAGCCCATAAACCATATTGATAACCACTCAATGGTTCAATAAATTCAACATAAGACTCATTTCCCTCTTTTTGGATATCAGACCATTGTCACCTATCACACTGTTTATAGTATGTAATTTCTCACATGACAATCCTCTAACCTTTGTTCTGTATAGACTGAATTTTGTGAGTAAGATTGGTTGATTGTGTATTAGTCTTGAAAATAGTACTTACACTTAACATTATTTTTTGAATGATACAAACCTTTGGGAAGGTTGATTTAATTATTTTTGGATTCTAGAAACACATTGAGATACTTTCAACCATCTTTAACTTGCTCTCATCTATACAATAGTATTGTAAGTGTCATTTTAATGTGTTTAAGATTTTAAAACCCCATCTACCAACTTACCTAAATATCATATTTAAGGGTTTATAAAATTAATTAAAAATATAAGTGAGTTCAAACCTTTTTTCCATACAAACTCTATCAAATTCATTTAGGTTTAGTTTTAGCCCATCTATTCATAGCTTGTAGGTGCTCTATTATGGCATATGATTGTGTGTAGAAGATTTTTAGACTGTGAACTCAATCCACTTATAATTTAATGGATTTAAAGTGTATTGGTTTATTTTTAAGTTCTTTTATGTTGTTTCACCTATAGGAGATTGATTTCCACTATCTGAGACTAATTCTAGTGATGATTAGGTCATTGGTTAGGTCTAAAATGTGAACCTATAGGTCCTAGGCATATAGGTCTCTACCTAAATGTATTAGATATAAAATAGGAAATATTATCAAATATATTTGAATTCTTTACACTCCACACTTAATTCCTTAAAAATATCATCTCAATGTTCCACAAGGCTTCATGACCAAGCATCATGGCACCTTCAACCTACATTTATTGTCTGTACAGACCTATACATGGTCAACTAATGCATGAGATGTAGAATGGAGAGTCTATTTAGGTTTGGAAAATTTGATGATGATAATTAGTTTAATGAGGTATTCAATTAAAATGAATACAAATCAAGATATGTATTAACCTTCTCTATGGCTCTAAGTATCCCAACCTATACCTACAATCTATATAACATGCCATTGAATGAAATTTCTAAGAATCCTAATTAGAATATGTGCATTAGACCCTTATCTTGAAAATTTATTCACTTCCAAGAGTAAAATATTATATAAAAATAATGGACCGTGATATATTAGTGGTTCCTGATTCAAATTGAAACCTCAAACCTCTACTAGACAGTTCACACATAAACTAGGTCTCCAAAGCAAGTACACTTGAAGGTCATGGATAAAAAGACACATATTCAGATAAAATAACATGTATTCCATAAAAATTAGAGATATAATATGAAAAATTAATCACTATAATACTCTAAATATGACCATATTTAATATCAAACAAAGACTTGTAGTAGAATCCACTGAAATAGTCTATACACCAAGGCCTTCTCTCTCCAAATGAAAGTAACTCATAGAGATGAATTGGATTATGAAAATAACATTAAATTTATATTAGATACATATAAAAAACACCATAAAAATTATTAATCTCCATTTATATTTTATCTTGAGAAACATTTAAAAGAATAAACACCTCTCTGATGAATAAGCCATAGTGACATGTTGTCACTCTTAGAGATTGTTCATAAATAATATGCCAACAATATCTGAACCAATGGAAATTATTGAAATTTTAATTGGACCCATAATTATTTCCAAATTTTTATATTTTAAATCTCTCTCCTCTTTTCTTATCGAGCATTTAAACACTAACCTTTTAGAGTTGCCAAGGAGATTGATATGAGAGATATAAGATTTTCTTCATTTTAAGATTTAAAAACTCATAAAAATCAAAATTTTGACATTTTAATGGAAAAATAAGGTAATTAATATGTATTAATCTCAATTTCACCTTGAGAATTATATGGATGGCCTCAAAATAGGTCTTTTTGGCACTAAAACTACTAGAATTATTTGAGAAGCTTGTTGAAAATTTTGAAAAACATATACATTAGATATTTTCATGCCTCAATAAGTATATAATGTCTTTAAAATCAATTTTTTTTGTTATATGGGTTTTTTATTTGGCCTTTTAAGGCCAAATTACCAATATATTTGGTAAATCATAGGGGTTAACCAGCCTGTTGGTTAAGAGAACCCATTAAATTTTCATGATAATGACAGTATTTAAACATGAAAATATGGTTTTGATGACTACCCTCTTGGAATTATAAACAATTATCACTTATAACACCTTTAATCACAAGTCTTTCAAAATTAGTAAGGAAGGTTTCCCTTCGGGAGTGCGCAAGTCGAAGTAGATTGCTGGTAAACAAGCCCCAAAGGCCAGACTAATTGATTATTCAGAAAGTGCTTTAGATGAAGCAACCTAGGAAGAAAAGTCTAAATAGCTAGAAATCTAGGAAATTTTAGAGGACACTAGAGGGAAATAGGCTTCTCAAGATGTTGAGGTCACTGAAGAGCAGGGTGCTGACACTATGGGGAATTACTGACAATAAGGGGAAGATGTTTGTTGAAGAAGCTGGTGAGGGCATGGAGAGAATGATACTAATTGGAAAACCAAAATTAGGGCCTAGAGAAGGTCTTCACCAAAGGCCTTCGAAATACAATTCTGTTGAATATGTTTATGCTGGAAGTGGTGGGTAACAGTGGGAGTGCTGAAAACGTGGAGAATGAGAAACATAATTATCTTGTTAAATCAATAGTTATGTAATTAATACCTTTCTAACTCTGGTCCTTCTATTTCTTATGTTTTGTTTCTAACTGTTTTTTTCAGCTGTGTTGTTGTTTCTCTGCAGGCATCGTTTGTTTGACTGCCTTCTTGTCTTTTTTGACTGTATAGGGTTTGGCCCCTGGTTTTCCACCTTAATCAAAAACACCTTTAAGGTTGCAACAAAATAACAAGACACAATAAATACAGCTAAATAAACACACCTAAACTAAGAAGCAAATAACAAAGGCAAGATAACAAAATAAAAAGACAACAGATTATACTTGTGTTGACCACTTATTGAAACAAGATAAAAACCAACTAAAAGAACTAATATAAGATCAAAATATTTCCTATAGGATTAAATGGAAAATATGTTTGATCACTATGGCACCATGAGGTCTAATTTCTATGTCTTTATTTGAGTCTATCTAAGCATTACTCAATATATGAGAAATCTCACTTGCATCTAGGGGCATTGGCATGATCATGGCATATTGAGGAATCAGATGGAATTTCTTATTATAAACTTAGGAATATGGATTAGTTATATGATTCCAACACCCAATCATACTCATTTCATATATATCTACCTTGCATCAACCATGCTAATTCTACCTCATTCATAAGTTGTTCCTGATCTGCCATTTCTTGGTTTGTGCTTGCACTCTGATCCATATGGTATGGTTATTTATCAAGACCTTCATAATAGACATATTAAAATTCATGAGGCATGATAAAATATTATATATTCTCACTTGGTTTATATTTAGGAGTATCAATCTGAGGTACTACTTCAACAAACACTTCATCATTACTACCATCATCTTGGGCTTGCTCTTCTTGTGAATAAAACTTGACAAGGTTAGTATTTGATTCATATTCAACATGACCTATAGAAGTTTTAACTTTTTTAAAGGTCTGATATTCATTGAAAATTCTCATGTATTACCTCTAAAGGTCATCATTATCACTTTGACACTCCATGTAATTATGATCACCCTTCAAACTCTCATCAACCATTGGGCTTTTATCGACAAACTCATTTTGTTGGCCAAGAATTGTTCCTTTATATTTAATGAAATTAGAAGCTTCTTGAGGACATATATTTTCTTGTATCTTTGAATACTTTAGAAGGATATCACCTTACCTTGCAGTAATTACAAGTTGAATAGATGTTTCCTTTTCCCATTCTTCAGGGATGTCATGACAAACAATGGCTTCCATGTCATCAAAGAGCTCTTGGGAACCATATTATTATTTTCCAATTGAAGTGTCTTCCTCTTAAATTTTATCTTTCAGCCAAGCAAGCTCTTAGATTTCATCTTATTTTGCATCGTGAAATATTTATTACACCTATCCTTAGAAAGGGGTGTCCCAATGATGATTTCGTCTTCTTTATCACTCTAGTCACTCTCATCTTCTATCACTATATTTGTTTCTCCCTAATTTGTCTCATAAAGGAAAGGATCCTTCTCAAGGATTGGCATGGTAGACCTTTGAAAAATCTTAATAATATGAGTAAAATCCAAAGATGTTTTAGATACTTTATCATGTTCATTGATTTGATCACCCTTTATAACCATCATATCCTCTTTCTATTATATTTTATATTTAATATAATTTCATGAGGGGGAGGTATTGAAATATTAAGGAGGTAGGGATGGGGACTGAGTGTTTTCCAATTTTTATTTCACTTCAATATCTTGGCTTGTACTTGACTGGCCTCTTCCTCCCCTTGACTATTGAATTTGTTTCCAAGTTATAAACTTGGATGTAGGAACTCCTTTTAAATTTCTTTTAGCCTTGGGCATGAATGGAGGAAATTCCTACTAGGATGGGATTGAATTTGTAGCTACCACTGACTAATGTAGATGTTTGTCTAAAAGTTTAATCTATTTATCAAGGTGAGCCTAAAAACCAAGCACCATCTCATTGGATATATCTTCATGTTCATTACAAGGTGAGTGGCCTTGAAAAGTTTGTTGTGAATCATGGAACTCAACCTTCTCAAGACACACTTCTCCCACCTTTTAACTCTCTCTTGGACATACCTATAAGTAATAAAAGTTATCAAGGGTTGTGAGGAACTTTGAGGGATTTGACACATTTTTTAAACACTTTTAAGGGTGGAAAGACAATTCAATGGAGGACTGATATGGAATGAGAGAGGGAACATGTTGCTGGTAGGATCAGACTTATTATCTCTCATGGACTATCAACTTCTATTAAATGCTTGAAACTAAACCACATATATCCAACATGTCACTAATGACCCTTGAATGACCTTATCTCATGAAAAATTCTGACAATTTCTTAAGCTTGATGCAAGGAGTTTATCATGTCCTCAATTAAATATCTATGGATTTCCTATCCATATCTCATTTTTGTGTCAATTCTCACCATGTGTTTTTCATATCCAAACAATTTTTGTTTAAAGATTGATATGGATTTACTTTAAATATGAGTAAGTTGACTCAGAACATCATGATGTTGCCATGGTTGATTAGGTTGATAAACAAGATGCTAAGGAGGTGAATGAGGTTCACAAGGAGGACTAGAGTGGTGTCCTTGGTATTGAAAAGGATCATAGGCCTAATAAGGTATCTCATATTATTTATTAGGTTTAATGTAGGGCTGGTAGGTTTCATAATGGAATTGATAAGGATCATGATGGAATTGGAAAATATCATAGGACTATTGATAAGGAAGTGAAAAATAAAAAATTTACCCCATATGTAGCCATAACTCATCATAATACACATGAATAACAATGAACTATGAACATGAACTTCTCGTACCATGAAATGATATCCTTGTGATGTCTTATAACTACAAGTCATGGCCTATAAGTGCTTGAAAATTCTTTTGATGGATAAGATGCTGATGTGAATGATCTAACACTTGAATTTGGTCCCGTAAGGTGTGAAAAAATTATTATCAGCCCAAGTTTCACCCTGTTGAAGGCAATTTTTCAATTTTAATTCAAATATGGACTAACATGGGAATGGCCTAAAGGCTATAGGTGAACTTATAACTAGACCATACTTCTATATTATGGGGCTAGCTCCCCTGGTAGGTCATTTGTCACCTAATTTAATAAAACCTATTAATGTTAGGGTGAAAATGGATAGAAAGTGCATAAAATAAACCTACTCCAAGGGATGGTGATGCACCTATATTACTTATCCTCTCAAATTGAACTCATAACAACACTAGTAGACAATGCATATAACTAAATCACTATCTTTAATAACTTTTAATAAATAATGTTTCATATAGAGGTTGGTTTGAATGATTAAAGCATAAGTGTGATAAGAGGAATACCTGGTTAAAGGCACTGACAGTTAGACTTCCAATCCAAACTTGAGACATCAACATCATAATATGCTAGATGACCTACATAGAAATCCTATTAGTCTTCAGGTGAGACTTGGACTTACAAAGGGGAAGGTTACACCACTTATGCATATCAAAATAAGTATGTATGAACTAGATATTTATTATGAATAATATGTAATATTATATTCATTATTACAATAGGTTTAAAAGTATAAAACTAGGTGTATTTTCCTCATACCTAGGAGAGGGAATCAAATCAAGGCCTAAAGGCCTAGATATATAGTAGAATGGGAATGGAATGGAGAGAGAGAGAGAGAGAGAGAGAGAGAGAGAGAGAGAGAGAGAGAGAGAGAGAGAGAGAGAGAGAGAGAGAGACCCAAAAATAAGTAAATGTGACATTGACTTTTGTCCTCTCCAAATGCTACATAGTAGATCTTGATTAATATTTAATTCACACTTGGAAAATGGAGTAGAGTTTCATGTTGAGACATGTTTTTAAATTTTAATTAGTCTTGAGGAGGAAACCAACCCTAATTGGTGGATTTAGACCAATAACAATGCCTAAATACCTCTTGAAGAACCCTATATACTAGGTCTTATATCTTTATTGAAGAATTGGTCCTTCCCCTTAAAAATAATACTTTTAAGTCCTCCTTTATTATTCATTGAAAACTTATTTTATGGAATTTATGAATCAAATCCATCTTTTTGAGGTTGTTAAGAATATTTTAGTGCTTGTTTTGACCATTTCAACATACGGCATTGGAAGGAAGAAGAGTATGATTATGACTCTTTGGGAAAATTTCAACCTTTGAAAAATTATCCAAACATGAATTTAATTCTTTAAAAATTTAATGGGAATATGAGGGAAGGAGGGCCATTAGTTAATACTTTGTAAAACTTATATACATCATTTAGTGCTTGTGAAAATTTGATTCTTTTATATGAGCAAAGAGTAAAGGAGAGAGAAAGAAGATTTTTTTAAAAAGTGGTTTAGGGTCTTCATGATTGTTCATAAATATGGGATGTAAAAATGACCTCCTTAAACTTGTAAAAAATTATTATTAAACCCCATAAACTATCCCAAAAAACTCAAAATCCCATGTAAAGTGTTCTTAATGGCACGAGCACTTGAAGTTGTTCTTTGAGTGGCTTACTTAGTGTTTCTCAATCCTAAGAGAGGTTTACCTTGAGTTATAGGTCTCAAAATTCCTTCCCACTATTTTTAATAGCTCATATATGTCTCAAAAACCCCTCTCTATTATTATACATTTTATATGCTTAGGGTAGATTGGTCAAGGTGTTGTGGTTTAAGAGCCATCTCCTCTTTGTTAACCCTGAAAGCCTCTCTGACTAAAAACTTGAGTTTGATTCAACCTTAAAATGAATGGAAATTTTTTATATGATATTTAACTAAATAAAAGTCTTTTCATGAGATCTATAAACTTAATTTGTACCCATTTAGCTCAAGTAGATCCCTTAGCCCTCATTTTAACCCTTAATTCTTAAGAGTGGGCCTAGTCTAACATAAAATAGTGGATATGTCCACTATTTTTCTAAATTTGAAATTGTCATGGACATATTTATTGAAAAATTAACACACTTTAATCCAAATTTCAGACCTTTATCATGCATGTATAACCTTAAACACAACAAACTCATTCATGACTTGGATTGGCTACTAGTGTGACTATAGGGTTTTAGGCCTGACTAAGTTTTGACCCTCTCACATTGTTATCAAACTTGAGTGGTCACATTTAGGTGTTGAAAACATTATTAGTACACTTACATGATATATTTAATCTTATTATACCCTCTATAATCCTCATCTTTATTCAAAATAAGAAAAAACATTCCTAGTGCAATCAAACCTATAACATATGCCTGACTATGTGTAGGGAAGTGAAACTTGGTTTGATCAATCTTGTTTAGACTTTCCCTTGGTTTCAACATGAATTCATGATAAAATTATTCTATCTTAGTTGTATACCTCTATCTTACATATAACCTTCTCTCTCTCTTTAAGATTAAGGTTTGCCTATGCTCTTATATAATGTTTAGATGTTTCTTAGGGATTGACTGTATATTGGAGATCTTGAACCTTACCTTCATATAATTTTTCTACATATAACTCTTGAACTAAATTGAGGTCTCAATTTAGGATCCAAACCATTTAAAACACTTATTATCTTTGAATCTACTTTTTATGTTTGAATTACCAGGTCACTATCCATACAGCCTGTAGATAGCATTTAGAGTACTTTGACTATAAACTTATTTTTAGATGTGATTAAGACTTCATCATTGTCTTTCAATGATCCTTGAACTAAAATGAATCTTTAATTATGACTCAATAAACTTTCTTATATATATTATGTTACTTCTTTTAGGTGTGAGGCCAGTTTAGTCATACAGGCCTATTGTAGGTGCTCTTAGGGTAAGTTGGTTATGTTTATGGTGTTTTAAGACCTCTCCTATAATTTCAATAACCCTGTAAATGTTATTAGAAATGGTTTCAGTCTCTAAACAAATTTAAATCTATGTCAACACCTTTTTCATCAATATTAACTATACAATAAACCAAAAACTTGAGGAAAGTAGGCATATTGGCAACACCTTTTAAAGTCATTGACTATATTTAGATATTTAGAAGCCCGTCCACCACATTGATAACCCCTCAATGGTTCACTAAATTAATCGTAAGACTCATTTATCTCTTCTTATATTTTAGACCACAATCACTGATTACACTCTTTATAGTCCCATTTTAATTTGACACGTGATAATCCTCTAACCCTTGTTCTATATAGATTGACTATTATAAGTGGGTTTTAAGAGTAGTTGACTATGTATAAACTAGTCCTTCCACTTGACATTATTGTTTTAATGATCCAAACCTTTTGGAAAGGTTGATTCCATTATCCATAGAGTCTACCAACACATTGATATACATCCAACCATCTTCTACTTGGTCTCTTCCATACAATAGTACTATATGTGTCATTTTACTGTCTAATGTTTTGAAACCCTATTTAAAAAATTCCCTCAATGGTACCCTTTAAGGGTTTACGAACTTAATTAAAACTCAAAGTGATTTCAAACCTTTTTTCATACATACTCTCTCAACTTAATTTAGGTTTATCTCTATACCATCTATTAGTATCTTATAGGTGATCTTTAAGGGCATATAACTATGTGTAGGAGCTTTCTAGATTGTGAACTTGGTCCACTTAGTCTTTAATATATTTCAAGTGTCCTGGTTGATTTTCAAGGACTTATATCTTGTTTCACCTATAATATATTGAGTCTCACTATCTAATACTCATTCTAGTGTTGATTAATCCATTGCTTAGGTCTTAAATGTTGACCTATAGGCCCTAAGAATGTAGGTCTCTACTTGACTCAATTAGACCTCAACCAAGCCATATTATCAAATAGTTTGAATTATTGACACTCCACCACTTCATACCTTCAAACTCTCATCATAATTGTCCATATGGATTCATGACCAAACATCATGTCACCTTCAACCAACACTAACTACCATCTCCTCTTTTTTAACCCTAAAAGCCTCTTGGACTAAAAACTTAAGAGCCATCTCCTCTTTATTAACTCTGAAAGCCTCTTGGACTAAAAACTTGAGTTTGATTCAACCTTAAAATGAATGGAAATTTTTTATATGATATTTAACTAAATAAAAGTCTTTTCATGAGATCTATAAACTTAATTTTTACCCATTTAGCTCAAGTAGATCCCTTAGCCCTCATTTTAACCCTTAATTCTTAAGAGTGGGCCTAGTCTAACATAAAATAGTGGATATGTCCACTATTTGTCTGACTTTGAAATTGTCATGGACATATTTATTGACCAATTAACACAATTTGACCCAAGTTTCATACCTTTATCATGCATGTATAACCTTAAACACAACAAACTCATTCATGACTTGGATTGCCTGCTAGTGTGACTATAGGATTTTAGGCCTGACTAAGTTTTGACCCTCTCACATTGTTATCAAACTTGAGTGGTCACATTTAGGTGTTGAAAACACTATGAGTACACTTACATGATATATTTCATCTTATTATACCCTCTACAATCCTTATATTTTTTAAAAATAAGAAAAAACATTCCTAGTGCAATCAAACCTATAACATATGCTTGACTATGTGTAGGGAAGTGAAACTTGGTTTGATCAATCTTATTCAAAATTTCCCTTGGTTTCAACATGACTTCATGATCAAATTATTATATCTTAGGTGTATACCTCTATCTTCCATATAACCTTCTCTCTCTATTTAAGATTAAGGTTTGCCTATGCTCTTATATAATGTTTAGATGTTTCTTAGGGATTGACTGTATATTGGAGAGCTTGAACCTTACCTTCATATAATTTTTCTACATATAACTCTTGAACTAAATTTAGTTCTCAAGTTAGGCTCAAAACCATTTCAAACACTTATTTTCTTTGAATCTACTTCTTTTTATGTTTGAATTACCAGGTCACTATCCATACAGCCTGTAGATAGCATTTAGAGTACTTTGACTATATACTTATTTTTAGATGTGATTAAGACTTCATCATTGTCCTTAAATGATCCTTGAACTTAAATTAAGATTTAATTATGACTCAATAACCTTTATCATATATATTATGTTCCTTCTTTTAGGTGTGAGGCCAGTTTAGTCATATAGGCCTATTGTAGGTGCTCTGAGGGTAAGTTGGTTATGTTTATGGTGTTTTAAGACCTCTCCTATAATTTCAATAACCCTATAAATGTTATTTGAAATGGTTTCAGTCTCTAAACAAATTTAAATCTATGTCAACACCTTTTTCATAAATCTTAACTAGACAATAGACCAAAAACTTGAGGAAAGTAGGCATATTGGCAACACCTTTTAAGGTCATTGACTATATTTAGGTATTTAGAAGCCCATCCACCACATTGATAACCCCTCAATGGTTCACTAAATTCATCATAAGATTCATTTATCTCTTCTTATATTTTAGACCACAATCACTAATTACACTCTTTATAGTCCCATTGTAATTTGTCACATGATAATCCTCTAACCCTTGTTCTATATAGACTAACTATTATAGGTGGGCTTTTAGAGTAGTTGACTATGTATAAACTAGTCCTTCCACTTGACATTATTGTTTTAATGATCCAAACCTTTTGGAAAGATTGATTCCATTATCCATAGAGTCTGCCAACACATTGAGATACATCCAACCATCTTCTACTTGCTCTCTTCCATATAATAGTACTATATGTGTCATTTTATTGTCTAATGTTTTGAAACCCTATTTAACAAATTCCCTCAATGGTACCCTTTAAGGTTTTACAAACTTACTTAAAACTCAAAGTGATTTCAAACCTTTTTTCATACATACTCTCTCAACTTGATTTAGGTTTATCTCTAGACCATCTATTAGTAGCTTGTAGGTGCTCTTTAAGGGCATATAACTGTGTGTAGGAGCTTTCTAGATTGTGAACTTGGTCCACTTAGCCTTTAATGGATTTCAAATGTCCTGATTGATTTTTAGGGACTTGTATCTTGTTTCACCTATAATATATTGAGTGTCACTATCTGATACTCATTCTAGTGTTGATTAGGCCATTGCTTAGGTCTTAAATGTTGACCTATAGGCCCTAAGCATGTAGGTCTCTACTTGACTCAATTAGACCTCAACCAAGCCATATTATCAAATAGTTTGAATTATTGACTCTCCACCATGTCATACCTTCAAACTCTCATCATAATTGTCCATGCGCCTTCATGACCAAACATCATGTCACCTTCAACCAACACTAACTATCTGTATGGACCTATACATAGTCAACTAATGCATGATATTGATAATGGAGAGTTTAGTCAATTTGGGAAACTTTGATGATGATAATGAGGTAAATGAGGTAGTAAATTCAAATGAATATAAATCAAGATATGTATCAACCTTCTCCATGTCTCTAAGTATCCCAACTTGTACCTATAATCTGTAAAGCATGCCATTAAATGAAATAACTATTAATCTTCAATAGAATGTGTGAATTAGACTCTTATCTTAAACATTTATTCACTTATAGGAGTATAATATTATCTCAAAATCATTCACCATGATATATTACTGGTTCCTGATTCAAATTGGAACCTCAAACCTCTGTTAGACTATTCACACATAGACTAGGTCTCCAAAACAAGTACACTTGAAGGTCATGGGTAAAAAGACACATATTCAGAAAAAATAACATGGATTCCTTAAAATTGGGAGAAATTTTATGGGAAATTAATCACTATAAAACTCTAAATATGACCATGATGAAGATAAAATAAAGACTTGTATTAAAATCCACTAAAATTGTCTGTACACCAAGGCCTTCTCTCTCCAAAAGAAATTAAATCATAGAGATGAATTGCATAATTAAAACACCATAAAAGGTATATAAAATACCTATATAAAAAACCCTCAAATTCATTCCTTTCCATAAATTTCTAAGCTTTGTAAACAAGTGCAAGAACATACCCCTCTCAAATTAATAGGCCATAGTGACATGATATCACTCTTAGTAATTATTCATAAATAAAAAGAAAAAATTATAAAAAAAAATCCACTAATTTAAATATTACTTAGACCCCTAATAATGGATAATTTTTTAGCTTGTAACTCTCTCTCCTCTTTCTGTACCGAGTACTTGAAGATTGTCCTTCTAGAATTGCCAATCAGATTGATATGAGAGATAAAATAATTTTACTCGTTTTAAGATGTAAAATCTCATAAAAATCACATTTTTGACCTTTTAATGGATAAATAAGGTCCTAAATATGATTTAATCTCACTTTCACCTTGAGAATTATATGGATGGTCTCAAAATAGGCCTTTTTGGCACTAAAACTACCATAATCACTTGAGAAGCCTATTTAAAATGTTGGAAAACATATGAATTGGATATTTTCATACCTAAATAAGTAAATAATATCCTAAAAGTTAAATTTTTTGGTTATATTGGTTGGAATTTTCCCTTGGGAGGCCAAATTTCCAACATTAAATTCATGAGGTTCATTAGGGTAATGACAACACCATATTATCTTAAAATGAATATTATCTATCCATAGATATGTGAATAATAGTTTTAGAATCATCTTTAGTGGTATCCTATTGTTGTATTATCTTAAGAGTCTATGTATCTTCATGTATTGATCCTTTCTCAATAACTAGTTCATGATACTTATCTGGGTGAGCTTTCATTATATAATGATCTCTTGGCATATCCAAAGGCATTAATCCTTGTTATAAATGTTGTTGGAATGTAATATATTTTAAAATATTATATTTTTATGTTTATGTGTTAACCATTTTCACCTTCCTTATATCTTTGTCAGTGCACTATTTCTCCAAACCTAGACAATCATCTATGTCGTGTTAGTTAGAGACCCTACAGTAAGCACAGTAAGATAGTCACTGAGGGTTGATGGGACAATTTATTTGTATATTATTAAATTTTATGAATGTATAACATTATATCATAGGTCTCTAAGCATTATTTCCCTTACCACCTTATAGATTGTTGTAGTATCCTCCCATATTTCCTCCGTTAAATCCCTTTATTTGCTTGTAATCCCTAGGTATTTGGTTATTGTGTCCCAAATCTCTTAGAGCCCTATTAATCATTCCACCCTTGTTTTTTTTTAGGAATTCATAAACCATATTGGTACTATTAAAGTGATGGCACCCAAGTTTTTTGGTGTGTCTAGGGAATTTGGGGTGTCCAGTTTTGAGATGGAGGTGTCCATATTTGCATTGGTGATGTCCAACCATCCACACATAAAGGTTGATATTGAGTTGATTGGGAAACCCATGATTTACTTGACTATGTTATATATTTCATGTTAACTTATAGCTTATGAGTCAATTGGCTTATAGTAGATGTTTTTTGAGAAGCAACTATAAACATGTTCTTTATAATGCCTTACTTTAATTCTTAGAGAAATATGCAATTATTATCATCATAATTAGGTGGGTTTCATAATTTATAATATATATTTTTTAGATTCTTGACATAATTTTTTGGTAAATGATAGTCAAATGTCACATTTCCTATTACTTTGTATATTTTGCAAAAAATTATTTTGATTCTTGTGCACTCATTTTAGTGATGCCCTTACTTCCCACATTGTATGCACCATAAGCCTAACATAGCCCAATCTCCCACCTCTTAATATTGATATAAACTTATCTATAATATCTATGGAGTATTTTATATCTTTGAGGTTGAGGTCAGCACATTGCCATCGTATTTAATCTATTTGACTCTAATCATAACTTCCCTTACATCTGCTTTAGTGTTAAACTAGGTCTATGTAATGGTGAACCATATTCTTATCCACAGCCCTTCACCAAACCATGCTCATTTATCCTTGTATTATATTAAAAAAACTCTACCTTATTCATCACATCATAAAACCTATGATCATATTCATAGATAGTTTATTTTTCTCCATATTTGATTTCTTTCAAATCTTGCATGATCTAACTATAACACTTTATGATTTTAAACTCTATGATAATCATCTTTTTTTATCTATCATAGGTATTTTTGATTTAAATCTATGTGGTATATGAATTCTAATGTGCAACCACTCAAATATCCAATCAATTCACACTTCTTTACTACATCATTAGTATTTCATTTAGCCTACCACTTCATTTAACAAGTGAGCAAGTTGAGTTTTGGGTCCACAAGCCCATCATAAGGTGATAGATTTATAAAGGATCATAACTAGAGTTACATACTATTACTTTTATTAAGTTTCTTAATCAGTTTGTGAATAATCACTATCTTCTAATTTATTATAATAGGGGTAAATATGGGTATTACTATTGTAACAAAAGGAAATACCTATGATTTAAATGCTTGTTTTGTTCCTACTCATCCTAATGATGATTCATATTGAGAAGTATCTTCATCCTCTTCCTTTTTTTCTATGATTTCAATCTATGTAATGAACTCCTTTGCTTGCACAAAAATCATGGGGTTTGTCTCTATCAATATTAATGCTTGTATATTTTTGTTTTGTTGTTTAGTAAAATTATGTTTGGTTTAATAGTGCATTGTCTTCTATGCCTCAATTCATTTTTGATGAAATTATTTAGTAAATGGTCCCCTCTAGTCCTCATCTTCTAATGTTGTATTATTTTTTCTTCTATTTTGAAAAAAACTAGGCTTGGGGGATGTGTTCTCCCATGGTGAATGGTATATACTTATAAAAACATATTTTTCAAAACTTTAACATGTGTTATGGTTGTGACTATAGAGTAATCCCATTTATTTCCCATGGAATACTCTTTATATGTCTATAAACTTTTAATTATTTGATCTACTTTTACATTATTTTCTTCCTCTTCTTCTCTCACTTTCTCTTTCTTTTATTATTTTCTTCTTTACATACTATGCCCGGGATCCTTAATCCACTCATTACCTCATT